>JAVJIX010000309.1:587500-600000 GCA_036785185.1 Paratrypauchen microcephalus
TTCTTTGGGTTCTGTGGGTTCTGTGAGTTCTGTGAGTTCTGTGAGTTCTGTGGGTTCTGTGGGTTCTGTGAGTTCTGTGAGTTCTGTGAGTTCTGTGGGTTCTGTGAGTTCTGTGAGTTCTGTGGGTTCTGTGAGTTCTGTGAGTTCTGTGAGTTCTGTGGGTTCTGTGGGTTCTGTGAGTTCTGTGGGTTCTGTGAGTTCTGTGGGTTCTGTGAGTTCTGTGAGTTCTGTGGGTTCTGTGGGTTCTGTGAGTTCTGTGAGTTCTCAAAAGTTCTGCTCAAGTTTATAAAGAATTATTTTGTAATTACGACTTTTCTGATTCACTGCGGCTGCAGAACCAGAGCCGAACCCAGGCTCCGTTTGTCAGACTTTTTATTCCTCTAGAAGTACTTTATATACTCTAGAAGTACTTTGTATACTCTAGAAGTACTTTATATACTCTAGAAGTACTTTATATACTGTAGAAGTACTTTATATACTCTAGAAGTACTTTATACTCTAGAAGTACTTTATATACTCTAGAAGTACTTTATATACTCTAGAAGTACTTTATATACTCTAGAAGTACTTTATATACTCTAGAAGTACTTTATATACTCTAGAAGTACTTTATATACTCTAGAAGTACTTTATATACTCTAGAAGTACTTTATATACTGTAGAAGTACTTTATATACTCTAGAAGTACTTTATACTCTAGAAGTACTTTATATACTCTAGAAGTACTTTGTATACTCTAGAAGTACTTTATATACTCTAGAAGTACTTTATATACTGTAGAAGTACTTTATATACTCTAGAAGTACTTTATACTCTAGAAGTACTTTATATACTCTAGAAGTACTTTATACTCTAGAAGTACTTTATATACTCTAGAAGTACTTTGTATACTCTAGAAGTACTTTATATACTCTAGAAGTACTTTGTATACTCTAGAAGTACTTTATATACTCTAGAAGTACTTTATATACTGTAGAAGTACTTTATACTCTAGAAGTACTTTATATACTCTAGAAGTACTTTGTAAACTCTAGAAGTACTTTATATACTGTAGAAGTACTTTATATACTCTAGAAGTACTTTATACTCTAGAAGTACTTTATATACTCTAGAAGTACTTTATACTCTAGAAGTACTTTATATACTCTAGAAGTACTTTATATACTCTAGAAGTACTTTGTATACTCTAGAAGTACTTTATATACTGTAGAAGTACTTTATATACTCTAGAAGTACTTTATATACTCTAGAAGTACTTTATATACTCTAGAAGTACTTTGTATACTCTAGAAGTACTTTATATACTCTAGAAGTACTTTATACTCTAGAAGTACTTTATATACTCTAGAAGTACTTTGTATACTCTAGAAGTACTTTATATACTCTAGAAGTACTTTGTATACTCTAGAAGTACTTTATATACTGTAGAAGTACTTTATACTCTAGAAGTACTTTATATACTCTAGAAGTACTTTGTAAACTCTAGAAGTACTTTATATACTGTAGAAGTACTTTATATACTCTAGAAGTACTTTATATACTCTAGAAGTACTTTGTATACTCTAGAAGTACTTTATATACTGTAGAAGTACTTTATATACTCTAGAAGTACTTTATACTCTAGAAGTACTTTATATACTCTAGAAGTACTTTGTATACTCTAGAAGTACTTTATATACTCTAGAAGTACTTTGTATACTCTAGAAGTACTTTATATACTGTAGAAGTACTTTATACTCTAGAAGTACTTTATATACTCTAGAAGTACTTTGTAAACTCTAGAAGTACTTTGTATACTCTAGAAGTACTTTATATACTCTAGAAGTACTTTATATACTCTAGAAGTACCTTGTATACTCTAGAAGTACTTTGTAAACTCTAGAAGTACTTTGTATACTCTAGAAGTACTTTGTATACTCTAGAAGTACCTTGTATACTCTAGAAGTACTTTGTATACTCTAGAAGTACTTTGTATACTCTAGAAGTACCTTGTATACTCTAGAAGTACTTTGTAAACTCTAGAAGTACTTTGTATACTCTAGAAGTACCTTGTATACTCTAGAAGTACTTTGTATACTCTAGAAGTACTTTGTATACTCTAGAAGTACTGTATATACTGTAGAAGTACTTTATATACTCTAGAAGTACTTTATACTCTAGAAGTACTTTGTATACTCTAGAAGTACTTTATATACTCTAGAAGTACTTTATATACTGTAGAAGTACTTTGTATACTCTAGAAGTACTTTATATACTGTAGAAGTACTTTGTATACTCTAGAAGTACCTTGTATACTCTAGAAGTACTTTGTATACTCTAGAAGTACTTTGTATACTCTAGAAGTACTTTGTATACTCTAGAAGTACTGTATATACTGTAGAAGTACTTTATATACTCTAGAAGTACTTTATATACTGTAGAAGTACTTTGTATACTCTAGAAGTACTTTATATACTGTAGAAGTACTTTGTATACTCTAGAAGTACCTTGTATACTCTAGAAGTACTTTGTATACTCTAGAAGTACTTTATATACTCTAGAAGTACTTTATACTCTAGAAGTACTTTGTATACTCTAGAAGTACTTTATACTCTAGAAGTACTTTATACTCTAGAAGTACTTTGTATACTCTAGAAGTACTTTATACTCTAGAAGTACTTTATATACTCTAGAAGTACTTTATACTCTAGAAGTACTTTGTATACTCTAGAAGTACTTTATATATTGTAGAAGTACTTTATATACTCTAGAAGTACTTTATATACTCTACAAGTACTTTGTATACTGAAGTCCTGGTTCAGAGCTGCTTTAGTCCTGGTTTAGTCCTGGTTTAGTCCTGGTTTAGTCCTGGTTTAATCTTGCTTTAGTCCTGGTTTGGTCCAGGTTTAGTCCTGGTTTAGTCCTGGTTTAGTCCTGGTTTAGTCCAGGTTTAGACCTGGTTTAGTCCTGGTTTAGTCCTGCTTTAGACCTGGTTTAGACCTGGTTTAGATCTGGTTTAGTCTTGGTTTAGTCCAGGTTTAGTCCTGGTTTAGTCCTGCTTTAGTCCAGGTTTAGTCCTGGTTTAGTCCTGCTTTAGTCCTGGTTTAGTCCTGGTTTAGTCCTGGTTTAGTCCAGGTTTAGACCTGGTTTAGTCCTGGTTTAGTCCAGGTTTAGACCTGGTTTAATCCTGGTTTAGTCCTGCTTTAGTCCAGGTTTAGTCCTGGTTTAGTCCTGCTTTAGTCCTGGTTTAGATCTGGTTTAGTCCTGGTTTAGTCCTGGTTTAGTCCTGGTTTAGTCCAGGTTTAGACCTGGTTTAGTCCTGGTTTAGTCCAGGTTTAGACCTGGTTTAGTCCTGGTTTAGTCCTGCTTTAGACCTGGTTTAGACCTGGTTTAGATCTGGTTTAGTCCTGGTCTAGTCCTGGTTTAGTCCTGGTTTAGTCCAGGTTTAGACCTGCTTTAGACCTGGTTTAGTCCTGTTTTAGACCTGGTTTAGACCTGGTTTAGATCTGGTTTAGTCCTGGTCTAGTCCTGGTTTAGTCCTGGTTTAGTCCTGCTTTAGACCTGGTTTAGACCTGGTTTAGATCTGGTTTAGTCCTGGTCTAGTCCTGGTTTAGTCCTGGTTTAGTCCAGGTTTAGACCTGCTTTAGTCCTGGTTTAGTCCTGCTTTAGACCTGGTTTAGACCTGGTTTAGATCTGGTTTAGTCCTGGTCTAGTCCTGGTTTAGTCCTGGTTTAGTCCTGGTTTACTCCTGCTTTAGACCTGGTTTAGTCCTGGTTTAGTCCTGGTTTACTCCTGCTTTAGACCTGGTTTAGTCCTGTTTTAGTCCTCGTCTCTGAAACATTTCTTGTGGAGATTCTGTCTGCCGCCTATTTGTCTCCATGGAGATGTTGTTGCTTTTCCGGGAATGTTCCGCAGTGTGGCATTAAACTTGTGCAGTTATTTAAAGGAGCGAAACATCAGTTCTTCACAGATCTGACCTGTAACCTGAACCAGGACTAAACCAGGACTAAACCAGGACTAAACCAGGACTAAACCAGGACTAAACCAGGACTAAAGCAGGACTAAACCAGGTCTAAACCAGGTCTAAACCATGATTAAAGCAGGACTAAACCAGGACTAAACCAGGTCTAAACCAGGACTAAACCAGGACTAAACCAGGACTAAACCAGGACTGAACCAGGACTAAACCAGGAATAAAGCAGGACTAAACCAGGACTAAACCAGGACTAAACCAGGACTAAACCAGGACTAAAGCAGGACTAAACCAGGTCTAAACCAGGTCTAAACCATGATTAAAGCAGGACTAAACCAGGACTAAACCAGGTCTAAACCAGGACTAAACCAGGACTAAACCAGGACTGAACCAGGACTAAAATAGGACTATGAAAAGTTCCACAGTGCAGCTTTAGGGTATTGGAAGAATCTGGTGTGTTTCAGGTTCTTGCAGAGGAACAGAAATGTGACTCTTGTTTTAGTGTCAGTTCAGATTTAGTCTTTTTGTTGATTCTTCTGGACTTAAAAATGTGAAACTTTGATCAGAATCCTGAAACAGAAGTCTCAGAAAATGTTCCAGAATGTTTGAAGGAGCCTCAGGGAGGGCCTCCGGGTCTCTTCAGGGCAGTGCACTTTTGCAGATTTTGTACCGACGCTGGACATTTGGACACTTTTCTGTCCCTCCTTCCAGTTTCACTTCTGTTTTTGGACGATGGGCAGAAGTCACCGACGCAAAAGCGCCGAGTGGTTTGGGACGTTTGTTTCTGAGGCAAAGAGGAAATCACCAAAATAACTCTGAAAGTGTTAAAATACAAACGATGACCATCGCACAGACTTAGACGGTGATTGTTAACCAAATCAATGGATAGAAAAAAACGCAACTCGCACAAAAAACGTTGAAACCCGGGTGAAAAACGTTGAAACGCGGGTGAAAAACGATGAAACCCGGGTGAAAAACGATGAAACGCGGGTGAAAAACGATGAAACCCGGGTGAAAAACGATGAAACCCGGGTGAAAAACGTTGAAACGCAGACACCAAATGTGAAAACTACCATGACAAATGTGGCAAAAGGAGAAATTCAATTTGTCAACCGTCCATCCATCCATCCATTTTCTTCCTCTTATCCGGGGCCGGGTCACCGGGGCAACAGTCTAAGCAGGGACGCCCAGACCTCCTTCACCCCGGACACTTCCTCCAGCTCCTCCGGGGGGACCCCAAGGCGTTCCCAGGCCAGCCGGGAGACATAGTCCCTCCAGTGTGTCCTGGGTCTTCCCCGGGGCCTCCTCCTGGTGGGACATGCCTGGAACACCTCCCGAGGGAGGCGTCCAGGAGGCGTCCGGAACAGATGCCCGAGCCTCCTCAGCTGCTCCTCTCCATGTGGAGAAGCAGCGGCTCTACTCCGAGCTCCTCCCGTGTGACTGAGCTCCTCACCCTATCTCTAAGGGAGCGTCCAGCCACTCTGTGGAGGAAACTAATTTCGGCCGCTTGTATCGGTGATCTCGTCCTTTCGGTCATTACCCAGAGCTCATGACCATAGGTGAGGGGAGGAACGTAGATCGACGGTAAATTGAGAGCTTTGCCTTTCGGCTCAGCTCCCTCTTCACCACAAGGGTCCGGTACAGCGACCGCATCACTGCCGACGCTGCACCGATCCGCCTGTCAATCTCACGCTCCATCCTCCCCTCACTCGTGAACAAGACCCCGAGATACTTGAACTCCTCCACTTGAAGCAAGGACTCTCCACCCACCCGGAGAGGGCACCACCTTTTTCCGGTGGAGAACCATGGCCTCGGATTTGGAGGAGCTGATCCTCATCCCAGCCGCTTCACACTCGGCTGCAAACCGCCCCAGTGCACGCTGGAGGTCCCGGTTCGATGAAGCCATCAGGACAACATCATCTGCAAACAGCAGAGATGAGATCCTGTGGTAATTTGTCAACCGGACAAAGTTTATTTGGTCGAATACGTTTCGCAGCTCATCCAAGCTTAACATACCGGACCAAACACATACCGTGAAGAACGCTGAATCTCAGGCGAAAAATGATGGGAAAAAAAACAAAAAAATCCAAACGACAGCAGGTTTGGTTTAACCTGACTGGGTTTGGTGGTTTGGTGGAGCGTTTTTCGTCTGTTCAGGGTCGTGTCCATGTCGAGAGAAAAACACAGAACGACACTTTAAACCTTCATCCGTCCATGTTAGTGCTGTCAGGCGATTAACAAAAGAATCTAATTAATCACAGGATTTGTAATTCATTAATGTAATTCATCATTTTAAGAGTGAGAGTGAGTGAACAAACCCACTTTGAGATCGAGTTTTCAGTTTTCATGTGGTCACTTTGCTCATTCATTTCCCAAATTCTGCGAGCGTGGTTTGGTGGTTTGGTGGTTTGTTGGTTTGGTGGTTTGGTGGTTTGTTGGTTTGGTGGTTTGTTGGTTTGGTGGTTTGGTGGTTTGGTGGTTTGTTGGTTTGGTGGTTTGTTGGTTTGTTGGTTTGTTGGTTTGGTGGTTTGGTGGTTTAGTGGTTTGTTGGTTCGGTGGTTTGTTGGTTTGTTGATTTGGTGGTTTGGTGGTTTGGTGGTTTAGTGGTTTGTTGGTTCGGTGGTTTGTTGGTTTGGTGGTTTGGTGGTTTGTTGGTTTGTTGGTTTGGTGGTTTGTTGGTTTGTTGATTTGGTGGTTTGGTGGTTTGGTGGGTTGGTGGTTTGTTGGTTTGTTGATTTGGTGGTTTGGTGGTTTGGTGGTTTAGTGGTTTGTTGGTTCGGTGGTTTGTTGGTTTGGTGGTTTTGGTGGTTTGTTGGTTTGTTGGTTTGGTGGTTTGTTGATTTGGTGGTTTGTTGGTTTGTTGGTTTGGTGGTTTGGTGGTTTGGTGGTTTGTTGATTTGGTGGTTTTGGTGGTTTGGTGGTTTAGTGGTTTGTTGGTTCGGTGGTTTGTTGGTTTGGTGGTTTGGTGGTTTGTTGGTTTGGTGGTTTGTTGGTTTGTTGGTTTGTTGGTTTGGTGGTTTGTTGGTTTGTTGGTTTGGTGGTTTGGTGGTTTGGTGGTTTGGTGGTTTGGTGGTTTGTTGGTTTGGTGGTTTGGTGGTTTGTTGGTTTGGTGGTTTGGTGGTTTGGTGGTTTGTTGGTTTGTTGGTTTGGTGGTTTGTTGGTTTGGTGGTTTGGTGAAGTGCACTCACGCTCGCTCTATCACCGGTAACATTGGAACTTGTCCGGACGTGTTTATCGTTCAATTGATCCGTCAGGCTGGAGCAGCTTCGGTGATCGGAAAATTCTTTCTGACAAAAGCTACAAATCGTGGCGTTCTTGTCGATCGTCCCGTCTTCTTTCTTTTTATAAATAAACTCGCCGTTCAAAGGCCCTGGCAGCGATTCGCTCGCCGCACGCCAAATTTAAAATGCACACTGAATTTCCGCTCATAATTAATTATGTTAATTTTTATAACACGTTACTTTGCAGTGTAATAAATTAATCTAATTAACGCATTAAACTGACAGCCCTAATCCATGTTCTTCCTCTTATCCGGGGCCGGGTCGCCGGGGCAACAGTCTAAACAGGGACTCCCAGACTTCCTTCACCCCAGACACTTCCTCCAGCTCCTCCGGGGGGACCCCAAGGCGTTCCCAGGCCAGCCGGGAGACATAGTCCCTCCAGCGTGTCCTGGGTCTTCCCCGGGGCCTCCTCCCGGTGGGACGTGCCCGGAACACCTCCTGAGGGAGGCGTCCAGAACAGATGCCTGAGCCACCTCAGCTGCTCCTCTCCACGTGGAGAAGCAGCGGCTCTACTCCGAGCTCCTCCTGTGTGACTGAGCTCCTCTGTCTCTGAGGGAGGTTTGTGCGTCAGCTGGTTTCATAATCACAGTTTGAGTTCTGAGCCCGGGTCATTATGAGATCAACCTGAAGACACACCTCTGTACTGAGGGAACGAGGGAACCAGGAGAAGAGAGGAGAGGAGGGACGAGAGGAGGAGGAGGGAGGAGAGGAGAGAAGGAGGAGAGAAGATGAAACAAGGAGGGAGGAGAGAAGGAGGGAGGAGAGGAGAGGAGGGAGGAGAGGAGGAGGGAGGAGAGGAGAGGAGGGAGGAGAGGAAAGGAAAGAAGGAGGGAGGAGAGGAGAGAAGGAGGAGAGAAGATGAAACAAGGAGGGAGGAGAGAAGGAGGGAGGAGAGGAGGAGAGAGGAGAGGAGGAGAGAAGGGGGGAGGAGAGAAGGAGGGAGGAGAGGAAAGGAAAGAAGGAGGAAGGAGAGGAGAGAAGGAGGAGAGAAGATGAAACAAGGAGGGAGGAGAGAAGGAGGGAGGAGAGGTGAGGAGAGAAGGAGGAAAAAAAAGGAGAGGAGGAGAGAAGGAGGGAGGAGAGGAGGAGGGAGGAGAGGAGAGGTGAGGAGAGAAGGAGAAAAGAAAAGGAGAGGAGGAGGGAGGACATGTGAGGAGAGGAGGAGGGAGGAGAGGAGGAGGGAGGAGATGTGAGGAGAGGAGAGAAGGAGGAGAGAAGATGAAACAAGGAGGGAGGAGAGAAGGAGGGAGGAGAGGAGGAGGGAGGAGATGTGAGGAGAGGAGGAGGGAGGAGAGGAGGAGGGAGGAGATGTGAGGAGAGGAGGAGGGAGGAGAGGAGGAGAGGAGGAGGGAGGAGATGTGAGGAGAGGAGGAGAGGAGGAGAGGAGGAGGGAGGAGATGTGAGGAGAGGAGGAGGGAGGAGAGGAGGAGGGAGGAGAGGAGGAGAGGAGGAGGGAGGAGATGTGAGGAGAGGAGAGGAGGAGGGAGGAGAGGAGGAGAGGAGGAGAGGAGATGTGAGGAGAGGAGGAGGGAGGAGGGAGGAGAGGAGGAGAGGAGATGTGAGGAGAGGAGGAGGGAGGAGATGTGAGGAGAGGAGAGGAGGAGAGAGGAGAGGAGGAGGGAGGAGAGGAGGAGGGAGGAGAGGACATATTAAGATATTTTAGGATCAAAGTTTTGTAAAAACAAACCAAACATTTTTTTTTGACGGGTTTGATGTTTCATTTTACTAAAACACATTTAAAGTTGCACTGTGGATCTTTTCTGTTGGAGGTCTGTCGCCTGTTTGTTTCTATGGATACGTCACTGCTCTGCCCGGAATGTTCCGCAGTGTGACTTTAAACAGCTCGACTTTACATTTATTGGATCACAGGAGGTTTTAGAGACATTCTGGCGCCTCTCCACAGACCTGACCTGGAACTTGCGCAGCCTCCAGCAGAAAAGTTCCGGAGTGCAGCTTTAGTCCTGCTCATGTCTCATTGGTCAAAGATGAAATCATGTTTAATATTAACACCAGCCCAGAGTGTTCACATTCTACAGCCCTGTGCCAGAACTAAACCAGGACTAAACCAGGACTAAACCAGGACTAAACCAGGTCTAAACCAGGTCTAAACCAGGACTAAACCAGGACTAAACCAGGACTAAACCAGGTCTAAACCAGGACTAAACCAGAACTAAACCAGGACTAAACCAGGACTAAACCAGGACTAAACCAGGTTTAAACCAGGTCTAAACCAGGACTAAACCAGGTCTAAACCAGGTCTAAACCAGGACTAAACCAGGACTAAACCAGAACTAAACCAGGGCTAAACCAGGACTAAACCAGGACGAGACAAGGACTAAACCAGGACTAAACCAGGACTAAACCAGGTCTAAACCAGGATTAAACCAGGACTGAACCAGGACTAAACCAGGACTAAACCAGGACTGAACCAGGACTAAAGCAGGACTAAAGCAGGACTAAACCAGGACTGAACCAGGGCTAAACCAGGACTAAACCGGGACTAAAGCAGGACTAAAGCAGGACTAAACCAGGACTAAAGCAGGACTAAAGCAGGACTAAACCAGGACTAAAGCAGGACTAAAGCAGGACTAAACCAGGACTAAAGCAGGACTAAAGCAGGGATAAACTAGGTCTAAACCAGGTCTAAACCAGGACCCTATGTCAGATGCCCTCCCCTCCTCGTGGTCTGAGCAGTGACCGGTTTTAAAGCGGATCTTGAACTTGGTCCGAGATTCCGCCTTAGATTCAGTCGGAGTGAGTCACCGTCCCGGGAAAACGTCCCGGGAAAACGTCCTGGGAAAACGTCTCTGCAGCTGGAGCCGAGACGAGGCTCAGGCCCTGACGTTCCATCACCGAGCCATGTTCTCCTGAAGAGCTAATGTGGACCAGACCAGGACTGAACCAGGACTAAACCAGGACTAAACCAGGACTAAACCAGGACCAGACCAGGACTAAACCAGGACTGAACCAGGACTAAACCAGGACTAAATCAGGACTAAACCAGGACCAGACCAGGACTAAACCAGGACTGAACCAGGACTAAACCAGGACTAAATCAGGACTAAACCAGGACCAGACCAGGACTAAACCAGGACTAAACCAGGACCAGACCAGGACTAAACCAGGACTAAATCAGGACCAGACCAGGACCAGAACAGGACTAAACCAAGACTAAACCAGGACTAAACCAGGACTAAACCAGGTCTAAACCAGGACTAAACCAGGACTAAACCAGGACCAGACCAGGACCAGAACAGGACTAACCCAGGACTAAACCAGGACTAAACCAGGTCTAAACCAGGACTAAACCATGACCAGACCAGGACTAAACCAGGACTAAACCAGGAGCAAATCTGAATTTTAAACTCATAGATCAGATTTAGAACAGTTCTGCTTTGTTTTTTTAAATTTTTATAATGACTTTTTTGCCTCGTTCAAACTCACAAAAATATGTTTAGTAAAAGTGAAAAAAAATTGTGGTGAAATTGTGAAAAGTTTGTACATTGGTGTATGAATGTGTGTGTTTGTTCTTGGATTTTTCAGAATATCTCATCTTTAAACAGATCTTTCATTTCGTGTGTACGTTTCAGAGATCTTTTGTGCGTTTAAACAGATCTTTTGTGCGATTAAACAGATCTTTCGTGCGTTTAAACAGATCTTTCGTGCGTTTAAACAGATCTTTCGTGCGTTTAAACAGATATTTCGTGCGTTTATACAGATCTTTCGTGCGTTTAAACAGATCTTTCGTGCGTTTAAACAGATCTTTTGTGCGTTTATACAGATCTTTTGTGCGTTTAAACAGATCTTTCGTGCGTTTAAACAGATCTTTTGTGCGTTTAAACAGATCTTTTGTGCGTTTAAACAGATCTTTTGTGCGTTTAAACAGATATTTTGTGCGTTTAAACAGATCTTTTGTGCGTTTAAACAGATCTTTTGTGCGTTTAAACAGATATTTTGTGCGTTTAAACAGATATTTTGTGCGTTTAAACAGATCTTTCGTGCGTTTAAACAGATCTTTTGTGCGTTTATACAGATATTTTGTGCGTTTAAACAGATCTTTCGTGCGTTTAAACAGATCTTTTGTGCGTTTATACAGATCTTTTGTGCGTTTATACAGATATTTTGTGCGATTATACAGATCTTTTGTGCGTTTAAACAGATCTTTCGTGCATTTAAACAGATCTTTTGTGCGTTTAAACAGATCTTTCGTGTGTTTCAGAGATCGGGCGTGTGCGTAAAGACATGTACAACGACACGGTGAACGGAGGGATGTTCACAGGACGAGAGGAGGAGCTGCCTGAGGCCATCGGACCTGTGGCCCAACTGCAGGAGAAGCTCTATGTGCCTGTGAAGGAGTTCCCCGACGTGAGTACATGAAAATATACAAATACGCAAATATAGAAATACCCCGATGTGAGTACACAAATATAAACAGAGCACCATAACACACACACCGTTTGGGAGACAGTTCGACGGTTTATTGGACCGATATTTGCACCTTCTAGAGTTAGGATTATCGGATTTAAAGCTCCTGCATCGCACAGAACAGACCCCTGTGAGCTTTAAGACATGTTCTCATGCCTCACCTACCTGGACCCCTGACTCCACGACTGATTCCCTGTCACCTGCTCTGCTCCTGCTGCAAAATGTGGAATGGATTTCCTGAACGGAGGCGGATCTCAATGAGACACAGAGGAATGATGAGACACGCCTCCGTTCTGGAAATCCATTCCACAGTTTGTAGCCAGCTAGCAGGCGAGCGAGCAGCGCGAGCTAACAGGCGAACCAACTTCTCATCACAACATATCCGCTGTGTGGAAATACTTTTTACTAGAAACACCTCAAAGCGAGACAGCAACGTGAGGCCGGTGTTAGCCGCTCCGCTCCGAGCGATCCCTCAACCCAAATACGCCGTGTAGCCCCGTGCGGTCTGAGGAGTCGCGAGCTGGTGAAGCCCCCGTTTAATCAATGTCTGTAATCCGTCACTCGAGTGCAGGGTGAGAAAGTCCGGAGAAACGTCTAGTAAAAGTGATACTCGGGCCAAACTACAGTTACAACTTCTATTGCCAGTGTAACTCCGTATGACAGAAGCAGCAACGACACCAGGAGATAACGACTGCCGTAACACACGACATCGCCAAGGAAATGGTGTAAAGACGGTGACCAAAGAGTGGTTTAAAAGTCTCCTCCGCACCATGGATAAGAGGTTTATGCTTCCCCTCTGTTGTTAGCTGGCAAACTGTTAGCACAAGGCTAGTTTACATTAC
>JAVJIX010000449.1:0-143598 GCA_036785185.1 Paratrypauchen microcephalus
AAGCTACATTTCCTCATTAGTAGTATTATAACTACTGAAAACTGAAGACTGCACTTCATCTTATACTATCCGTTCTGCTATGCTCCTCTGGACTTAAAAACACAGCCATACTCTTCGAATGAGTTTGCTCTGAACCTAATCAAATCTGCAAACCAAACAATTTAAACAAACATCCACTTAAGTTGAGCCTGCAATAGAGATACATAACGGGGCAGGTCCGTCTCTGTTTGTGGCTCACTACCACACACTCCCCCATAATTCTCTTGCTCTCTCCCCAATGCACACACCTAATGCTCGCTACCCTGAGTTCAATGTACCAGAAAAAAAACACTTCAGTAATAATAGTTATTTTAAACATAGTCATTATAAGAATGCACAAGAGCACATGGGCAGATAAAAATAATGATGATACTGCAGTGTGTAGCCTTCAGTAGCAAAGAAAGAAACAAAGATTTTTAGTACAAATATAGACGCAATTACTTCTCCGGTAAATGGGCAGAAAATTATAACACAGCACAGGGGAAATAGTGCACTTTCTTATTCTATCATCAAAACGATCGTCCTACCAGTTCACTTTAACAGCTGTAATCAGTTGTCATTATTGTCTTGCCTATTGTGCTGTCGGTGCGGCCATTATTTGAATAGATCAAAGGCCGTATCATCACCGCAATTACCGGTTATCATTACGAGCTCTGCACAACAATACGAGTCTGCAGGCATCAAATGCACTCTGTTATTCATTAAATGTGTCACATTCCTGTTAGCTTGCAACCATTTGCATAACAATTTTATCTAGCTGCTGAAGTTGTATAGTGTGGAATAAAGTTTTACCTGTGTATGTGGTCTGGCAGTATGCTAGTTACACAGCTTTGGAAAAAAATAAGAGACCACTGCATTTTTTTCTGAAATCAGCATCTCTACATGTATTACAGCCATTCCATTCCAGCGTCTGTTGAATTCCAACACAAACACAAAGCTGAGCTACTTCAGTTCTTGCACCAGGAGTGGAATAAAGTCACCCAAGAACAATATAAAAGACTTGTGGAGAGCATGCCAAGACGCATGAAAGCTGTGATTAAAAATAAGGGTGATTGCACCAAATATTGATTTCTGAACTCTTCTTAAGTGTAAACATTAGTATTATGTTGCTTTAAAGGTCCCATGGCATGAAATTTTCACTTTCTGAGGTTTTTGAACGTTAATGTGAGCTCCCCTACCCTGTTTAAACCCCTTCCCCATGGTTAAAAGTTGCGAAATGTCTAAACTGAGCATTTGCAATCCTTTTCTGCATTACAAAAAATCGGAGCTCAAACGGGCGATTTTGAACAAGGCACCTTATTGACGTCAGATCAAAAAAGAAATGCAAATGCAGTTCCACCCCCGTCTGTCTGAACTCAGCGTCTCTGTAAATCACGCCCAGAGAGTTTGGACTGCGAATGCGCTAGGCAATGCGAAATGCGTTTTTTTATTTGCCTGGAGGCACGTCCGAGTGTTTCTAGGCTCGGAAGTCCTTTATCTGAGCCTCTGGACCTTTGAACAGCAGTGGTTTAATTTTATTTTCTGTGGAAATGTGTTTATTTTTCAATGGAACGCTTCAAATCTCTCCCCCCGTGCAAAAACACGTAAATGGATCAGCTGAGAGCTCAGAGCCGAGAGTGGAGAGTTTGGCCACGCCCCCACCCTCTACTATAGGCCAGCTCTTTTCTCCTCATTTGCATTCAAGCAACAACGCCCAGAATAAAGTGTTCAGAGAGAGAAAAATGACTCTTTCTCATCTTATCTCTGTTTCTCATGCACTGAGTGTTGATTTTGAAGAAGGATTCATTTACAGTATTAGGGAACCATTAAGGAGCCATATAAAAGCATCAAGAAGTACCATGTCATGGGATCTTTAAAATGAATTTGATCTTGTTTCTTGACGTCTGAAAACATGTGTCTTTTTTTGTTATTTTGACCATTTGTCATTTTCTGCAAATTAATGCTCTAAACGATAATATTTTATTTGGAATTTGGGGGAAATGTTGTCAGTAGTTTATAGACTCAAACAAAAATGTTCCTTTTGCCCAAACACATACCTATAAGTAGAAAAACTGATCAGAAAAACTGATAATTTTGCAGTGGTCTCTTTATTTTTTTCCAGAGCTGTATTAGGCGTTTTAGAGATATAATAACAAATGGGCAGTGTATATTTGTCATTGTCCCTAACTGGTATTGATATCTGTAATATCATTAATTTTGCTTTAATTTATAAAGCGCTTTTCATACAAAATGTAACACAACGCGCACTTTAAATATCAGGAAACTTGAATTTCTCTTTTCCTATAAATCAAACATATTAAAAGTTATAAAGTGAAAAGCAATGTAAAATCTCCCCAGCAGAATTTGTGCATTATGAAAGGAGATTTTTCTGTAAAAGATAAAAAGAAAGTGCATAGAAAGCTTATACACATTAAAAATAGATAATATATGAAGTATATTAAAGGTCCTATATTATGCAAAATTGACTTGAGAGTTTTTAGCCATGTTAGAATGTTGTTATTTCCTCAAAAAAAAGAAGTTATTTTTTGTTTCATTTTGCACATGTTTAAGTAATGCTGCATTATTAGCCTGCCTTCTTCAAAGCTAAAAATGCTCTGTTCCACCTTGTGATGTCATGAAGTGACCGATTCCAAGTTAACAGCTTCTTTTTGTTTTGTTCAGTAATAAGTGGCAATTCCAAGGCTGTGATTTCAGCCGTGGAATTGCCAAATGATTCTAGTGAAGGTGTATGGAGTTAAAAAAACAAACAAACAGAGGAGCACTTCCTGTATTACCACATTACATGAGATGAACTCGGTCTAAATATGCAGGATTTTCCCCCACAAGAACTTCCCCCCATAATAGCCCCTTTAATATAATGTTGTCTTGTAGATCATGTTTAAAATCTTTACCTGTACATCGACTAGAGTAGCGTTGGCCAGTGTCTCGTTGATGAACACATGAACCAGGGCAGTGGCGCATAACGAGGGGATCCCGCTGTCGTTAACCCGGACCACCAGCCTGTGCAGCCCTCTGTGGCGGCGCTCCAGAGGCTCCGCCAGAGTGATGACTCCATTGGTGTGGCCGATCTCAAACAGCCTGAAGGGATTTCCTCCCACCAGGGCATAGCGGAGGTCTGCGTTTGGGCCTGTGTCCGAATCTATGGCGGTCACTGTTCTGACGATGGTGCGTGCGCTGCTGGCAGGAGGGAGGAGGGTGTAGGACTCATTGGCAGGAGATGTGACAGAGGGGGCGTTGTCGTTTTCATCTGTCACAAATAAGGACACGGTGGCGGTGGCAGTTCTACGCGGTTCTCCTCCATCAACAGCCCTGACCCTGAAGGTGTAAGTGGCAAGCTTTTCACGATCGAATGAATTGGACGAAAAGATGGTCCCGGTGTTGTTCTCGATGGAAAACACTTCTTGGCGTTCCTTCTCCTCTGCGTCTCCTTTCTCTGCTAACTTCTGATCATCCTCATCCATCTCCACGAACAGGCTAAGTTCTGCATTTTCACCTTCGTCTGCATCTGTGACGGTCACCATGCCGACCGGGCTGTTAGCTAGAAGATTCTCCTTGACATAGAAGGTGAAAATTTCTTGAACAAACTTGGGGGCATTGTCGTTGCGATCCGTCACCAGGACGACAACAGTAGCTGACCCTTGCAGAGGAGGGGTCCCCTTGTCTTTAGCGATTACTCTGAGTTCGTATCTTTCCCGTTGTTCTCGGTCCAGAATTCCGTTTGCGCGGATATCGCCGTTGTCAGGATCTATGTAAAAGGGCCCATTTCCAGCAGAATCAAGAGAGTAAGCGATCTCTGCATTCTTGCCACTGTCTGCATCAGAAGCTACAACTGTAAGGACCCTCTCGCCTGGTGAGTTGTTCTCAGCAAAGTGGACCTCAACGACACTTTGGGCAAATGTTGGGGCATGGTCATTAATGTCAACCACTCGCACCATCAGGGAGCTATTGCTTGACAGACTTGGGCTACCAGAATCAACCGCTACTATGGTAACGCTGTACTCTTTGGTGGTCTCATAATCCAGTAAGGCAGAAGTGTGCAAGAAGTACTTTTTCTTGTTTCTGGAAAACAAAAAGCAATTACAATTGAAGGTCATTCTGTTCAGAAGGTCACACAACATTATGTTAGAATGAAAACAGTCAAGAACAAGCATCCATCTCATTGAGCAATATAAATGTTTTATAAGACGTATTCATTTTTCTTATTTTATCCATTCAAGTTCTTTTCATTCGATGTAAGAGCTGTGACATTTGCAATCTACCCCCACAAAAGACAAGTTATTAAAAAGTATAAAAATCTCCTCTAATGAAGTCTCCAGTTTACAGATTGCAGAGCGATATTCTGAATACAAAGCTCTCTTTTACTCCACTTTAACAAGCTTAAAGGCAAATTAACGTTTTTTTTTACAATCTGAGCCTTCTTTCGGCAATAAAACAAGTAGTTTTACTCACCCATAGCAGTTTGGTGTCAATTGGAGCAGTATCGCAGAACTTATGTTAAGCCGTTCTGTTCTACTAATGATCCCGTATCCGTTAGCGTGAGTGCTCGGGGCATTACTTTTGCGTGTGTCCAAATAACACAAACTTTAGCACTTTTCAAATCACAGAAGATCACTGTGTCAGGGTAGACTTTTAGTAGATTCCAAAACGGCCTGAAACCCGATATCGCAACAGAAAAGTAAAGTTCAGAGCGGTGTTAGCTTCTTTCGGACTAGCGGTGTTTACAAAACAGCTGAGTTCACGCATGCGCACTGTCCTCTCTGATGACGTCATCAAATGAAACTATAGCTGGATATCGGGTTTCAGGCCGTTTTGGAATCCACTAAAAGTCTACCCTGACACAGCGATCTTCTGTGATTTGAAAAGTGCTAAAGTTTGTGTTATTTGGACACCGCAAATCAGTGCCCCGAGCACTCACGCTAACGGATACGGGATCATTAGTAGAACAGAACGGCTCAACATAACTTCTGCGATACTGCTCCAATTGACACCAAACTGCTATGGGTGAGTAAAACTACTTGTTTTATTGCCGAAAGAAGGCTCAGATTGTAAAAAAACGTTACTTTGCCTTTAACTGAAATCAGTTTATTAATATACTTGAAATATTTGAAATGGTGTTTAAATGTCACTGTAGTAGCGATATACAACATTATATTATGTACATTTACAATTAGTTTGTTACTATTGGCTCAGTAATGAGAGCACTATATAAATGTAGCTATGCATTAAATTTGGAGTCAGGACTACTTCAAACCAACATACATACATCATGTATATGGTATCTAATTTGGAAGTGACAGAAATGCCTTCAGAGTGAACTTTCATTGTGGATTTTATGGACTATTAATGAGAGGCTAATGACACAGTAAAAATTTCTATCACAGAGGCATTAGTCTTGAGTTTGGCCCCTCAGGTATAACATTCCACATCAAGCTGAGGTGAAATCAGGAATGCTTCATTACTTTCAGATTAGTGGACCACTATTAACAGCTTGCTACCTTTGCCGTAAACACAGCTACTGCACAGTCAAAATGAATGAATATTATTTACAATCTTCAGTATCACATATTAGGGCTGTAGTCGATTAAGAATTTCTTGGTTCACTGAACACATGCCCTGTGCACTGATCAATCGATAAGGGGGATTTGCGCTGGCACTGACAAAAGCTCTCAAAATGATCAGAATCACACAAAAACAACTATACACACAACTAAATAACAACACAACATATGCATACTTTAGTAATAAATAGCATCTGCAGATTAAAGGCCCTATTATGCAAGATGTTCCTCCTCAAAATCATACCTGGAGTTGTAATTTGTTTCATTCACACATGTTTGAATAACTTTATTATTAGTCTATCTACATCTCCAAAACTCAAAATGCTCTGTTCCACCTTATGATGTGGTAGAGGTAGTTTTCAAGTTAACAGCGACCTTTTACCTTTCATTCAGTATCATTCAGTATCAGAGATTGGCAATTCCAGGGCTGAAATGATCTAAAATGATTCTAGTGAAGATGTACGGAGTTTAAAAACACACTTTTTGTATAACCACATGACATCACAAGGCCGAACAGAGCGTTTTCTTTTTGATTTGAGCCTAAATTTGCAGGAAATGTGTGTTAAATATGTATGAAGGAAACAAAACACAACCTTCGGTATGTTGTTTTTTTTTTTTTTTGAGGAAAAAAGATCAGAAAATAGCATAATATGAGCACTTTAAACTGTTCAGTCATCCCCAAACCTCCAGTTAAATCAGTCCATGCATTCTCCTTTCTACTGTTGTGCCTAAATCCTAATAATCTTTAAAAATGATTTCATGACTGAGGCACCATCAACTGATTAATCAGCTAAACTTAAAGGAAAAGTAACGTTATTTTACAATCTGAGCCTTCTTTCGGTAATAAAACAAGTCGTTTGACTCACCCATATCACGTTCGTGTCATTTGGAGCTGTTTGAAGAAAGTTATGTTGTAGCGTATCCGTTAGCATTTGTATTCGGGGCATTACTTTGCGGTCTTCAAATAACACAAACTTTAGCACTTTTCAAATCATAGAAGCCCGATGTCTTAATGTAAGATTTCGTTTGAAGCAAAAGTGGCCTGTAATCCGAGATTTATCCATAGTTTTCAGCTTTGCGTTTCATGTTTGGGTCCCGGGAGCTGAGAGCACAGTCCGCGCATGCGCAATTGCGTCCTCATCAACTTGAAACTATGGCTAAATCTCGGATTACAGGCCACTTTTGCTTCAAACGAAATCTTACATTAAGACATCGGGCTTCTATGATTTGAAAAGTGCTAAAGTTTGTGTTATTTGGACACCACAAAGTAATGCCCCGAGCATATGATACAGCACCATGTTAAGGATACGGGATCATTAGTAGAACAGAACGGCTCAACATAAGTTCTGCGATACTGCTCCAATTGACAGAAAAATGCTATGGGTGAGTAAAACTACTTGTTTTATTGCCGAAAGAAGGCTCAGATTGTAAAAAAAAACGTTAATTTGCCTTTAAGAACTAGCCGTAGTACCAAAGTGTTTTGGCTTTGAAAATGTCCTTTGAATGTCACTTACTAGTTCTGTTTAACAGCCTAATAAATACTAACCCATTAAATATGTACGCACTCTCCTGACATTTCCCTATTTTAAGATTTTAAACCTTCTAGAACCATGTGCAATTTTCTTTCTGCAAAAACAAAAGTCTAAACCAATTAAACTCCATTAAGCCAGCGCTTTGTTTAGGTGCGCCCTGAGCGATGGTGAGAAATGAAATCAGAAGATCTTTTAGGGGGGAGAAGAACACGGCTTTACATTGGAACACAGAGAGTCAATCTGGTGCAGCCGCTTGAGTGAAGAGGCACGTTTATCTGCGATCGGAGGAGAGCTTCTTGTGGGCCGGCTCAGGCAGGTGGATTACAATTCCTCCCATAAACACCACCACTACAGAGTTTGCTCTCCTTTGCCGACTACTGCTGTTGTTGTGGTGTTCAATTTCACCGCTAGGCCAAAACAAACCGAAGTTGACTGAAGTGGGGCTGACAAGCATGAAAACAACTTTGAACCACTTTCAAGGATCTTTTGGGCCGTGTGGGGGCCGTATCTACTTTGGTGCTTTTGAATCGACTAACTGCACAAACTGTACTACTAAGAGCAGTTTTATTAGGAGAAGTAGTCGTAGTGGTAGTTGTAGTAGTAGTAGTAGTAGTTGCTGTTATGGTGGTAGTATGGAGCTCTTCATTTTGCCCACTCTGTACCCCATGTGTTGCTATTAAATGTACTGTGTTCAGATCTCACCTGTCAAAGGCTTCATCAGCGGGCAGAGGTGGGAGGGCAGTCTCTCCAGCTGGCTTTAGGGTGAAAGGCACGTCCCCCACTACAGTGCACGTCACAGCCCCGTTCTCCCCTTGATCTCTGTCTGACACCTGCACCAGAGCTACAGGTGTGTCCACCAGAACGTTTTCTGGGACTAGAGCCGCTCCATCCCGAACTGGAATCCTTCCAATTTTCCTGATTTCCACACTGGGAACATTGTCATTCTCATCCCTCACAGACAGGACTACAGTGGTGCGGTCAGTGCGTGGAGGCTGACCCCTGTCTCTGGCGGTCACTGTGAACCTCAGCTGCGCTACTTCCTCTCTGTCGATCCTGTGGAGCACGCTGAGCCAGCCTGTAGCTTCATCCAGACGGAGCAAACGGCGCACAGACTCAGTGGCAGCCCCAAACACATACTCCACCTGTCCATTCACACCTATGTCTCTGTCTGCGGCTCTCACCTGGAGGACAGGTGTGCCGGGAGGGGCGTTCTCTGCCATTTCAGCCTCGTATGTAGCGCGCTCAAACTGTGGGCTGTTGTCATTGACGTCAGTGATGGAGACACGCAGCAGAGCCTGAGAGGAGCGGGGTGGGTTTCCCCCATCTCGCACACGCAGGTAAAGTTCATATGAGTCTTTTTGTTCTCGGTCCAATGTGCCCTTTACAATGAGCTGTGGTTGCTTCTCACCGTCTGGTATATCTGCCACTTGGAGCTCAAACACACTGCTCCTGGGACCAGCAGTGTCTCCACTTCTGCCCCTCCTGTCTCCGTCCACTCGGGTGTTGGTGGTACCTCCCACTGTGCGCCTGGTGGATGTAGGGACAGCGGCCCCATCCTGGATCAGCTCATATCGGTCAATGCCATTTTTGCCAAAGTCTCTGTCCGTGGCAGTGGGCAGGAGGTACAGAGTTCCTATTGGCCGGTTCTCCTCCACAGAGAGCTGCAGAACAGGTGAGGGGAAGGAAGGGGTGTTGTCATTGATATCTGTGATAACCACTCTGCCCTCAAAAAGGTCAACCCAGCTCTGGAGAGGCCCGATCACTGACACCTCAAAATCCAGAAAGCACTCATTCTCATCAAAGATCATCTGGCACTGGGGCAGCTTTTCTCGGTCTATGCGCTTTTGGCCTGTGGTCAGCTCTCCGGTCACATTGTCTATCTTAAAGTATTCAGAGCCACTCTCCAGGGCGAACGTCACGTCCCCGCTCCCTGTGCCTGCAGTCAGGCCCAGGTCTGCGGCCACGTTTCCAATCTTGACGTCAGGGGGGCCCTCCTCCGCCACTCGGTACCGGAGAGCTGAGTCGGCAAGCGGGAGCTGAGTCAGCATCTGCAGCGCCAGCAGCACGAGGCTGCACGGATGCACTGCACCAAGCCTGTGCATGGCTCCTGGAGGCTGTGCTAGAGGCCGGTCTGCTCTTGTGGAGTGTTCAGTGGAGTGTGCACCTTCCAGCGTGGGCGGAGTGACTTTTATCCGTCCGCTCACGCCGCGGACTTGCGCTTTACTTCTCCGCTGCAGTCTCCTCTCTCCTCCCAGGTACTCACTTGTGCCTTATAAAGTTCTACAATAGAAATCCCTTTGTTTTGCCTTGGTGCAATACATGAATTAAAAAATACATCCCGCTGTGAGAAGAAAGAATGTGAAACTAATTCGCCAGTTCTCTGATTAATCCACCCCAGCGTCCTTTCTTCTTCTTGTGCCTTTGTCAAACCGCAGCGCTGTCCCGGTGTCGCCTTATCACTTTATAAAGTCATTTGAAACTTATTTTTATTCCAGTCACATTTGGGACAGCGGCTTTTTCACAGTTCGAAACTGCAATGCAGCACCGCTACACAAAAGAACACTGTGCTTTTTTGCTCACCGGACAGTAGCGCCCAAAATCCTCACATCTCCGGCGCGTAAGAGGCAAAAAAAAGACACTAAAGACACTAAAGTCTGTGGATTTGTGCTTCTTGTGATCTGATTTTACCCTCAGATCCAAGAGGCTGTTCCAAACACACCGCAGTAAAGCAGCGTGCCAAGCCAATGGATTCCTTCACGCAACTTACGCGCAGACAAGACTTTCTTCTCTAAGATTCCCCTTCTTTGACAAAACGAAAGCTTCTCCCGTGCTGCTGGCTGGTATCCTCACTCAAAGTGCACATCCGGATTGTGGTTGTGGTTTGTCTGTGAGCGGAGTATATCCTTGTGCAGCGCTCACTCGGGATGCATGTGTCGAGTGTGGATCATGCGTCTGTTTTCCGAAGAGTCCCGCATTCTCTCTCTCTCTCTCTTCCACTCTGACTTCCTCCCTCCCTCTCTGTCTCTTTTTTTTTTGCCTCTCACCTGCACTGCTCGGGACTGCTGCTGCTGCTGCTGCTGCTGCCGTGAGCTCCGTGGCGATGCGGCAGTGTCTCCCTCTTTGACTCGGACTCCACTGCAACACTCGCCCTGTGCGTAACTGGAGCGCTCAGCTGAAACGGGAGAGGCGTGCGCGCGTATGCGTCGGTTACCGGGGGACAGACCTCACCCCCCCCCCACCTCCATCTACTCCATCCCGGCCCCTCTTGTCCTGTCATAGAGTGAGATTAAATGGCTCTGTGTCCCGGGCCGCTGACAGCTCCTGGTGGGAGAATATCTTTGTTCACAATATTCATACAATGGACAAAAGAGGAGCCAAAGCGGCGCTGCCTCTTCCACCAGTCACTCACTGATCAGCCACATTCTTGCTGCGGCAGCTCTTTTACCCGGGACAGTAGGGCTTCATTCACTGTTTTCGGATGGAGAATGGAAGTGTACACGCGTAAAATGGGCGTTTCTATCATTCTGAGGGCAAAAGCAACTGGTCGAAAAGCGTTTGTACTTTAGAGCCTATGGAGATCATCAAACATCATCAAAACAGACGTAATATGAATGACTTAATGAATAAACTTGAACTACTATGCAAGTCATTCTTCCACGATTGCGATAGTTTTGAACCTTGATTACTGGAAAACGTCAATCAAGTAAAACAATCAAAATTAACGAGTAAGGATGAGGAAAAATACGCACACCCTGTATCACATACAAGCCACAGCCCCCAGGAAATACTCACCAATAAGCCATCCAATCTGTACATTAATTAACAATTGCATTACGGAACAGCTAATAAACCTTTTGTATACATTATATTTGAATGTATGAAAATGTATGAAAAGCAGTAAAGCCAGTGTATGGCACTAGTGAGTGTTCCGTGCTGTTTCCCTCAGAGTGGATCCCCGCGCACTCTGCTGCCTGCGCCTGTCTCAGTGGAGCGCCATGCTCCGAGGAGCGCATTGCAGCACTGCTCTGCTGCTGTATTGAACAGAGCTGTGCTCCGCTCTGTGTGGAGCTCTCCCTCTGCATGTACAATGTGTGAGGCTCCTTCTGCTGGACTCTCGACACAATGAAGTCACGACAAAGGCTCAAGTCAACAATAACTTCAGATGCAGTTGAGAACAATACAACATGGGAACCAGACAAAACAACTACAAAAATCTTATAAGTAATGTAACTCTCAAACTTCTAATTTGGAAATGCAGCATACTATAATCTACAAGAATATTTGAACATGATCCTCTGTACAAAGATCAAAGATCAAAGATCAAAGTCAGCTTTTTGTCAATTCTGCCATATGTGTTCAACATACAGTGAATCGAAATTTCGTTTCTCTCTGGCCAGGTAGTGCAAAAAGAGTGTACAAAATACAATATGAAGACAAAACACAACAAAAACTATCTAAGACAGAGATCTAAAGTTAAAACTAAAGTCTAAGATCTAAAATCTTAAAACAGTGCAACATAATAAATAAACTATACTATATACAGATTTCCAAAGTGTGCAGTGTGCACAGACTTGTGTGTGTCCAGACTTGGGACTGGTACAGAGAGTACTTTAGTGCAAGATGACTAGACCCTTAACTACAGCTGCAGAGCAATGAGGCTTAATGAGAGGAGGCACATATGGTAGACAGCAACACACAGCAGGCCTACAAATGTCAGACTCATGTCTGTGATGCTCGAACAGCTGAGATATACTCATTTATACTCATCTCTGGCAACATCACGTTTTTATGGGAAGAAACTTAAAGGTGCACAGTACTGAAGTGATACTGATCTGGTGGAGGGTTCATCACCTGCTTTTCTCCATGGTGATATTGCCTGGACTGTTCCACAGTATGTTGCAGGTGATGCCACAGGGCCAAGTTACAGGTCAGATCTGTGGAGAGGCTAGCTCACTCACAGTAAGAATGCAAGTTTTTAGGTAAATAAAAACCCATGTTATTGAACAAATGCAAGATGGATACATTTAATGCCATACCGGGACATTCCTGACAAAACAATAGCATCTCCATGGAGACAAGCAGCTGGAGGATCGTCCACAAGAAAAGTTACAAAGTGCACCTTTAACTCTCACATCATGTGTGTGCAAGAGCAAATGTAAGATGTCTTCAAAGTGAAAATTAAAAACATTCATGTGCATCAGCTAAAGGATCCCTTCCTGGTTTAAAGGAAATAGTCTAGCAGTTGTCTCCATTGTTAAAGGTTGTATGAAGGATTTTGTTACAGAGATGCAGCAGCCTTGTAATTATGATGACCAAAAAAAAAAGAAAAAAAAAGAATGAAAATCCATCAACTGTGGATGTGGTGGGGCCAGATAAACATCAGCCAATAGATAACGAGGCTATCTCGTTATCTATTGCATGTGCATAATTTAAAAAAGGACAAACAGTCGCTATATTCTTGTTCCTTGGAAAACCCTCTATACAACCTTTAAAGCAATGACACAATTCAAATACAATTATTTTGTCTTTTGGCAATGGTTCTAAAAAAATCCAAAAAACAGGATAAAATACAAGCCATCCGTGAATACAAGCAAGCAAAATACCTTGGATAGAAACAATAATACAAGTAATATCATGCAGTACTCTTATATGGCCCTGTATGCAGAATTTCAGAAGGTTAAAAAGAATCCAAGCAAAACCATTTTAATTGGTTTTATGCAGTAGTTGAGTTGTAAAATGAAACCAGGGGGGATGGTGAAATTTTTCACCAACGGGGGGGCATTACGCTGAGCCCTCCCACATCACTGACATCAAAGATCAAAAGATCAAAGTCAGCTTTATTGTCAATTCTGCCATATGTGTTCAACATACAGTGAATCGAAATTTTGTTTCTCTCTGGCCAGGTAGTGCAAAAAGACAGTGTACAAGATACAATATGAACTGTGGTGTTTCAGGGCAGGGCAGAATTAGAAGGTACTTTGTTAAAATGGAAATGCTTTTATAACAAAAAGTCCATATAATCATTCAATAATTTAATAATACACAGGATATATGTTATCACACACGTACACACACACACACACACACACACACCTTAGTCCTGGTTTAGTCCTGGTTTAGTCCTGGTTTAGACCTGGTTTAGACCTGTTTTAGTCCTGGCTTAATCTTGGTTTGGACCTGGTTTAGTTTTGGTTTAGTCCTGGTTTAGTCCTGGTTTAGTCCCGGTTTAGTCCTGGCTTAGTCCTGGTTTAGACCTGGTTTAGACCTGGTTTAGACCTGTTTTAGTCCTGGCTTAGTCTTGGTTTGGACCTGGTTTAGTTTTGGTTTAGTCCTGGTTTAGTCCTGGTTTAGACCCGGTTTAGATCTGGTTTAGTCTTGGCTTAGTCCTGGTTTGGACCTGGTTGAGTCCTGGTTTAGACCTGGTTTAGTCTTGGTTTAGACCTGGTTTAAACCTGGTTTAGTCTTGGTTTAGTCCTGGTTTAGTCTTGGTTTAGTCCTGGTTTAGTGCCGAAATAGATGCAGAAATAATCTGATAATATGACTCACCCATAAGAATGCGGTCAGATCCATTCTAACAGTTTGCCGTGGTGTCTTTAATAATCCGGAGCTCCGGAGAAAAGGACATAATCCCGAACGTATCCCGTGTCCCGAGGCGAGAGTTCCTTCTTACGTAGAATTAACGTAACAAGTTAAGGATTCTTCTTCTCTTGGAAATGCCGCGTAAATATCAGGCTCACAGCTGATCGGCGAACAGGCGCAAACACAACAGCGGCAATCGTCATGATTGGTGGGAGCGCGATCGGTGCGTAATTATGCTGCAACATGATTGGAAGCTGGAGCGCACTGGCCATTTTGACTTAAAAACGGCGAAATTCGCCAAAAGTTTAGGGATTTTCATGCCTGATTGATAAAATGCCATAAGGGATGGAAGAAGGGATGCCCGTTTTAGAAGAGGGATGATTTTGACTATTTTTTCCCACAGGGGGGATGCCACCCCCCCATCCCCCCTCAAATCGAGTACTGGTTTTATGAAACAAAAGTCAAATATTTAATGTTGAGTGTGTACCTATACTGTAGAATCATGCTATGAATGTAACTACATTAGTCTACTTGCATTAGTTGCCTGTAAAAACATTTAGTCTTGTTCTCCAAGATGAACCCCTTCTAACCCTCTCAGGGTTCATTTACTTGGCAAGCAATCACAACCCATGCCATTTTATACGCTACAGTGACATTACGCTGACGGTGGTCTACATGTTTCTCTATTAGTGAAATGTTACCATGGTGACAACATGTACACATTTGCAAACACAGACAAAAAAGTAGAACACAGACAAAAACACAGACAAACACAGACAAAAAGAAAATTAAAAAATAAATAAATAAAGTGACACATTTTAAAGAGTCTGTGAACAGTAAAAGTGTTCATGGTCTTGTTTGATTTCTAACAAACATGAACGCGACTAACTGAAAAAAATGCACTATTGCTAGCTTTCTCGTAATGTTATGTGTGTTACGTGTGAGACTTGTCCCTCACCTCATGTAGTTCCAACCAAGCCAGGGCTTTCATTTCAGATTATGATAAAAGAAGAAATTCAATTTGTCAACTGGACAAAGTTTGTTTGGTCGAAAACGTTTCGCCGCTCATCCGAGAGGTTTCGTCAGCTCTAATTAGAATGCTGTAAGACGCTTGCTTATATCTTGCTGCAGGGAGGAGCTAACTAGCTAACTACTTTCCGAAACTATCTCATTGGTTTCAGTCTTTGATGAGTGAGAGTGACATAGTGAGAGTGAGATAGTTTCGGAAAGTAGTTAGTTAGCTCCTCCCTGCAGCAAGATATAAGCAAGCGTCTTACCAGTATTCTAACCAGAACTGACGAAGCCTCTCGGATGAGCGGCAAAACGTTTTCGACCAAACAAACTTTGTCCAGTTGACAAATTGAATTTCTTCTTTTATCATGGATTCTACCTGGACGACTGAGGGACTCTTCACGCATTTCAGATTATGTTAAAATAGCTTTAGACAGAACAGTGCCTACAGTTAGCATCACTCCACAGTTGTTGGTGACATCAGCTGCAAAGTTAGCACAGTCATAGTGCACATCTGGGGAAGGGCATCCAAGTTTAACTGAAGCTATTAACAAGAGCGTGCCACAGCTGCAGGTCAGGTCACTTGACTTTTGCCTCAATTGATTTGTGACATTTAAGTCACATTTGACCTAATGGGAGAAAAATCATCCAATATAAATCGGTCGCCCTGTTACATCCGAGCCATTAAGATATAATTGAGCATGAATCCTCTTTCATCAGCAAATGAAGTGCAGTTTCAATTTGCATATTGAATGAAAGTGAATTGTGTGTGTGTGTGTGTGTGTGTGTGTTGACATGCTTCTGTGTGCTCTAGTTAAAGACAGGATGTTCTTTAGAGAAACATAACCTGGCGTGACATCTGCTCTTGCCTAAAGGCCTAATCTAAAATGTTGATGTCGCCACAAAAAGGATCACAGCCTCGCCACCTGCCCACCGGGATGACAGATAAGGCCCATCAAGTATTTAGGGGAATTTGCACCCGCAACTGCCAAATAACAAACAAGCCATTTCTTCATTTCATAAATATTACATGATAACGTGTTTACTTGTAACCTTTTTAAGATGCCCCGCTAGTCACAGAGATAAGGCTCTACAATTAAAGGTGATTAAAAAGTCAAAGCTTAAGAGCAGCGCATTCTGACGCTGGACATGGAAAAATATGTTAATTAAAGGTCCCATGGCATGAAATATTCACTTTCTGAGGTTTTTGAACGTTAATATGAGCTCCCCTACCCTGTTTAGCCCCCCCCATGGTTAAAAGTTGTGAAATGTCTAAACTGAGCATTTGCGATCCTTTTCTGCATTACAAAAAATCGGAGCTCAAACGGGCGATTTTGAACAAGGCACCTTATTGACGTCAGATCGAAAAAAGAAATGCAAATGCAGTTCCACCCCCGTCTGTCTGTACTCAGCGTCTCTGTAAATCACGCCCAGAGAGTTTGGACTGCGAATGCGCTAGGCAATGCGAAATGCGTTTTTTTATTTGCCTGGAGGCATGTCCGAGTGTTTCTAGGCTCGGAAGTCCTTTATCTGAGCCTCTGGACCTTTGAACAGCAGTGGTTTAATTTTATTTTCTGTGGAAATGTGTTTATTTTTCAATGGAACGCTTCAAATATCTCCCTTGTGCAAAAACAAGGAAATGGATCAGCTGAGAGCTGAGAGCGAGAGCGGAGAGTTTGGCCACGCCCCCACCCTCTACTATAGGCCAGCTCTTTTCTCCTCATTTGCATTCAAGCAACAACGCCCATTATGGAGTGTTCCAGAGAGAGAAAATTTACTCTTTCTCATCTTATCTCTGTTTCTCATGCACTGAGTGTTGATTTTGAAGAAGGATTCATTTACAGTATTAGGGAACCATTAAGGAGCCACATAAAAGCATCAAGAAGTACCGTGTCATGGGACCTTTA
The DNA here is from genome assembly GCA_036785185.1 of Paratrypauchen microcephalus. Taxonomy (NCBI): domain Eukaryota; kingdom Metazoa; phylum Chordata; class Actinopteri; order Gobiiformes; family Gobiidae; genus Paratrypauchen; species Paratrypauchen microcephalus. The sequence continues at coordinate 16,627 of JAVJIX010000449.1, forward strand.
AAGGATGGGACGAGATTTGTATGAGATGAGACGTGTCACGAGTTTGGGTCCACGAGATGTAACATTGCTCTGAATGGAATGTTCCACAGTATGACATTAAACATCTGTGCTTTACATTTATTATATTACAGGTGGTTTTATATCTTAAAAAATACCTAGAAAAGCAGGCATTCTGACTGTGAGCGGGTTGCCTCTACACAGATCTGACCTGTAACTTGGTGTGGTTGGGTCTCCATGAAGATACAAAGGTTTAATACCATACCGTGAAACTTTCCAAACACGGAAGTAAGATCTCCACTGAGAAAAGCATTTGACAGACCCTCCAGCAGAAAAGTTAAACAATGCACCTTTAAGATGCGTGAAGAATTCCTCAGTCGTCCAGGTAGAATCCATGAGAAAAGGAGAAATTCAATTTGTCAACTGAACAAAGTTTATTTGGTCGAAAACGTTTCGCAGCTCATCCACGCTGCTTCGTCAGTTCTGGTTAGAACTGGTTTGAGATGGGAGTTAAAGAGGCGATTTTTGTCCTTCTTTAAACAGAAATGGGGGAGTCAGACATAACTTGTCTCCCATATATAATTCCATTCTCAAACCAAAGTCAAAACAGACAAAGGAAACAATAGGGCAGCCAGGTCAGGGCCAGAGGTGTGGAAACAGTTGTTAGGGGTTGAATGGGTATGCTAAACTAGACACCAGAGAAATTGGAAAAACAAAAGACAGAAACTCAAAAACAAATAGTTGAGATAGTTTCAGAATAATTTCAGTATAGTTAGCTCCTCCCTGCAGCTAGATATAAGCAGTGTCTAACCAGCACTCTAACCAGAACTGACGAAGCAGCGCGGATGAGTTGCGAAACGTTTTCGACCAAATAAACTTTGTCCAGTTGACAAATTGAATTTCTCCTTTTATAATGCACCTTTAATAAATAATCTGGCATTCAGTTTAAAATTTTGGCTTCACTTTTTTAATATATGATGTAGTTTTGCTACGATTTGCTTTAGAAGGGACGGCAGTAGTTCAGTTGGTAGAGCGCATGCCTAGTGATCCAGGGGTTGGCGGTTCGAATCCCGGACGGATGGACCGCGTGTGATCCCAGCTCCCACAGATGAGCTCTGCCGTTGTGTCCTTGAGCAAGACACTGCGGACACTGGTAGCCCCCATGGCAGAAGATAAATCAAGGCCCGTTGTGACATGAGCCGTCCTCCTGTGGACCCACCACCCGCGGGAGGATTCATAAGGGCTGGTGCATTGTGTTCTGGGCAGTGAAACACTGCTTGGACTGATGCCCCCGCGACCCAGAGAATGGAAAAAGCGGAAGAAGATGAATGAGTTTTGCTGTAATTGTAGCACTGCTTTTTGGTATTATAGCTTGAAGAAGAGATACTAAGTAAAAAATTCACAATGGGCCTCATTCATGAAACGTTTTTATGAACAAATTTGTATTAATGCCTTCTTATGAATATTTTTAGTATTCACTTTTTCTTAACTGAAAATGTTCTTCTAGAAGAACAAATCCTATGAACAGTCTGGACCACTCGTAAGAACAAAAATTCTACTGTGTTAGAATATTATTATTCTGATAATGCAACAAATCATTCCTCTAAACATATTGGTATGTGACCCAACAACATTTCTGATGTGTTTTATAGAGCATGTGTCTATTGGGTCTAACAGACTTTATACAAGCTGCAGTAAGCCACAGTCTGTCCCAGCCCCAGTGATCTCCATATGGGACACTGTTACAGCTCTGCGCCTGGTCACCGCGCTGGACTTATCACCCCATCAACACCCTTGAACCCCCATGAGCGTGAGAGGGCACTCTTATGCACCCCACTCCAACCTCCTCCCTCACTATTTACTGCAGGTCTGCGATTGCGGAAAGTGCAATAAAAACGATAAAAAAGGCTGTTTTTTTCCAATAAGTTTATGCCTTAAATATTCCCGTTCTGGGTGTGTTCATGTGAGTTTGGACGTTTGAAATCTCCAGTGAAGCTGTAAAAATTATACTTGACATAACTATAGTTCTATGATTGTGTGTGAGTCCACCTATGGGCTTCACTATTGGTTGCCTCTCTCTGGCGCCAAGTCAGCCTCTGAGAAAGATCAAAGCAGTCACCGACATATCTCATACCTATAGCTATACCGACATATCTCATACCTACAGCTATACCGACATATCTCATACCTACAGCCTGGGGGGCTGTAGGTATGAGATATGTCTCCACGAATCCAGTGAGCAAGACATTGGGATGACAGTGGGGCTCCATGGCTTCTGATCCCAAAACCTACAAAAAGCTGGTCCGAAGTGCCAGAGGTGAACCAAACATCTATCCTCACTGAATGACATGCAGGAGGGGTGAAATGAGAGCGCGCACAGATCCCCTGCCCTCGTGGTGGAGGACAAGGCCGAAAGAAGTGCAGTCTTAAAGGAAAGGAACCGCATTTCGCCTGTTCCATGGACTCAAAGGAGGTACCCAAAAGGCCGTCCAAACCATCTAGAGGTCCCAGAGTGGAACAACCTGTATGGAGAGTGGCCTCACTCTAGAGGCACCTCGAAGAAGTTGTTTAACCAGTGGATGACTACACACTGAGTAGCGTCCAAAACCCTCATGACCTGCAGTGATTGCTGCTGCAAACACCGCCAGTGTTGCTGCAGCCCAAACCTTGTTTAGTAGTTCTTGCAGAAACTCCAATATTTCGCCAACTGAACAGGTGCTGGGGTCCAGCCCCCTGCCATTGCACCAGATGGAGAAGAGCCGCCAATGGCTGTTATACGAGCCAGTCCTACTGCTCTAAATGGTGGGCACCACCTCAGTAGGAAGACCAAGGCCAACTAGTCTTCCCTTTTCAACTATCAGACCAAGAGCCTCCTGCCCAGGAGGGGACATGACCGACTAACCAGGATGTGCAGACCCTGTGACCTCACTCCATGGAGCAGAGGTCCTAGAAGACGGAGCAGTAGAAAGGCATACAGTAGGCCCACGGGCCACAGCCGGTGCACTATTGTGTCTACCCTGAGTGGTGGCTCATCTGACGACCTGAGTGAGAACCAGAGTGGGCACTGTGCACTTGCAAAATGGTTAACCTCCGGACAAGCAAACCTGTCCCAGACCTGAAGTGTTACACCTGGTGAAAGGCCCCATTTGTTGTGCAGAGGCCCCCCTCAAGACATCCTGTCTGCACTGACGTTGATTACTCCAGGTATGTGGCATGCTCTGAGAGACGCCAGGCATAAGTCCGCCCATAGCAGGATCTCTGCTGCTTTCCGATGCAGAGGAGGAAACCTGGGCCCCCCATCTGTTCAAGTAGGCCAGAACTGTCATGTTATCTGACCTGACCATGATGTGTTCCCTTGTAACCTGGGGCCAAAATGCAGGAGCACGCTCTGCACTGCTATCATCTCCCTCAAGTTGATGTGGGCTGGTGACGACTCCCAAGTGCCACCTACGGCTAACGGCCAAAAGAGCCGCCCCCATCCGGCAAGTGAGGCGTCTGTAAACACCTCCAGATGGACTCCGCCCATGCGCCCTCCCTGGAGCTAGTGCTACACGAGCAGCATTTGAAGTGCCCGACACTGGCAGGCGATAAATCTTGGGCATCTTCAGTCTCTCTTGCAATGAATCTAGGAGTAAATTCTCAGAGGAGCTGATCTCGGAGAGCTCTGAGAGAAGAAGGGAGTTATGTGGCTAGCGGACACGTGTTTGTAGGGCACCAGGTCTGCGGGCATGTGCCAGGCTGTAGGTATGATTGGCGCGGTGACTGCTTTCTCAGAGGCTGGCTTGGCACCAGAGAGAGGTAACCAATAGTGAAGCCACTAGGTGGGCGGAGCACACATGAAATAGAACAGCCGTAGTTTGTAGACTTCCTCATTCACTCTCTCCCTCGTGTTTTCACGTCAGAATGCCAAACCCATATTTGAAAGCTCAAAGGGCATTTTTAAAGATCCCGACATGGTACTTCTTGATGCTTTTATATGGCTCCTTAATGGTTCCCTAATACTGTAAATGAATCCTTCTTCAAAATCAACACTCAGTGCATGAGAAACCAGTGTTGTATAGTAACGAAGTAATAATACTTCACTACTGTACTTAAGTACATTTTGGGAGACTTTGTACTTTACTTGAGTTTTTAAAAAAATTATAACTTTTACTTTTACTTCACTACATTTCCGAATTTAATTGCATACTTTTACTCCGATACATTTTCAATGTGCCGTTTAGTTACTCGTTACAAAAAAAACCTCTACTGACTGAAGGAAGTCAGGACGTGCCTGGGCTTGTTTGCTACTTGTGCATGACAATCAGCCTACACCTGTTGGTTTCATGCAGCTAGTTTAATCAATCAACATCCCTGATGGAAGAGGAGACAGCATCCACGTCGGCTACAAATGAAGGGGGACCTGACCATGAGCATCCCTGGCCTTACTTAAACACAAAGTTATCTTACGCCGATATGAAGGATTCGTCCTATGTGCCTCTTGTGCCTTCCAAGAAACGTGGAAATCCTATCTTACAGAAACTCCCCGTCCAACCTCAAGAAACACATCGAGGTAAGTTCTAGATTAATGAAATTGTTAGCGTCTATATTCCAATTTCAGTAACCATAGCACGGACATTCTAGACACCGTTGTGAAACCTTGAGCATAACATGTAGAAATTAACTTTGTGTGACATTGTTTCGGTTACACAAAGCGTATTTGACGATGTTGGAGCTAACAGGCTACCTAGCTTTTTTGGCTCAAGGGAAGGCATAGCTGTAGGCTAAGTGTAACGAATGAGAAAGGACAAAAAAATAACATTAACATGTGCCTACTTTTAAAAATGTAAACAAGCGCTGTGTGTTTGTGCGATCTAAGTAACAAAGCGAGGGTTAGCTTCAGACTGCCTTTGCTTGATACTTTTACTTGTACTTTTAATTACATTACTTGAGTACATTTATTTTGACATTACTTGTCATACTTAAGTACAAGAAGTTCCAGATACTTTAAGACTTTTACTCAAGTAACATTTCAGTCAGTGACTTCGACTTTTACCAAAGTCATTTTTGGGAGGGGTATCTATACTTTTACTTGAGTTTGATTTTCCACTACTTTATACAACACTGTGAGAAACAGAGATAAGATGAGAAAGAGTCATAAATATCTCTCTCAAACTCTTAATTCTGGGCGTTGTTGCTTGAATGCAAATGAGGAGAAAAGGGCTGGCCAATAGTAGAGGGTGGGGGCGTGGCCAAACTCTCCGCTCAGAGCTCAGAGCCCACAGCTGATCCATTTCCTTGTTTTTGCACGGGGGAGAGATTTGAAGCGTTCCATTGAAAAATAAACACATTTCCACATAAAATAAAATTAAACCACTGCTGTTCAAAGGTCCAGAGGCTCAGGTAAAGGACTTCCGAGCCTAGAAACACTCGGACGTGCCTCCAGGCAAATAAAAAAACACATTTCGCATTGCCTAGCGCATTCGCAGTCCAAACTCTCCGGGCGTGATTTACAGAGACGCTGAGTACAGACAGACGGTGGTGGAACTGCATTTGCATTTCTTTTTTCGATCTGACGTCAATAAGGTGCCTTGTTCAAACTCGCCCGTTGGAGCTCCGATTTTTTGTAACGCAGAAAAGGATCGCAAATGCTCAGTTTAGACATTTCGCAACTTTTAACCATGGGGGGGGGGGGGCTAAACAGGGTAGGGGAGCTCACATTAACGTTCAAAAACCTCAGAAAGTGAAAATTTCATGCCATGGGACCTTTAACCAAATACATATTAATTTTCTACGTAAATGAAAAGTAAATGAGTGTGGAGGTTAGGTGGGATTAAAAGACAGATTAAACAGAAAGTGCAGGGGCCTGGACACAGAAGGTTCTGTCTCCCGTGGTCCGCAACCTGGAGCAGGAAACAGTGAGCTGAGAGGAGGAGGAGAAGGAGCGGAGGGTATGTAGGTTTTAAAGGGATATGCCACCCCCAGGTCAAATTTGGGCATCTCCCCACAGTCCAGAGACTAAAATAAGTGGTGGAAAGCGTTTTCCTGCTCACCCAGCCATTGTCCGAGTCTGTCGCCACTGACCGCCGCGGTATCTGCAGCTCCTCCGCCTTAGACTGGAGTCTAACGTCACCAGAGAAAGATTTCGTCCAAAAGGAATTAATTTGCTCGATGCGTTTCCCAATTACTTTGTGTGTAGTGCGCATTCATATCGAGTGCAAATAAATGTGCAAATCAACACGGAGAGCTTGCCTTGGTCATTTTGGGTGGGAACTATTTTCCAGTGCGTAAGAATACAGCCGTATCACGCAGCACGCTGCCAGGGGAATCCCTGTTACGCACCGGGAAGGGAGTTCCCCTGTTGCACAACGTGGTGCGTGATACGGCTGTATTCTTACGCACTGGAAAATAGTTCCCACCCAAAATGACCAAGGCAAGCTCTCCGTGTTGATTTGCACATTTATTTGCACTCGATATGAATGCGCACTACACACAAAGTAATTGGGAAACGCATCGAGCAAATTAATTCCTTTTGGCCGAAATCTTTCTCTGGCTACGTTAGACTCCAGTCTAAGGCGGAGGAGCACCAGATACCGCGGCGGTCAGTGGCAACAGACTCGGACAATGGCTGGGTGAGCAGGAAAACGCTTTCCACCACTTATTTTAGTCTCTGGACTGTGGGGAGATGCCCAAATTTGACCTGGGGGTGGCATATCCCTTTAAGCAGGTCTGAGAGGTACTGAGGGGCCTGGGCGCGGAGGGACTTGAGGAGAAATCTTGTACTGGATCTGAGATTACTTACTGGTACTTAAGAAGAAGTTCGACTGCGTAAGAATGCTTTGTGAATCTGGAGCAGAGTTCTCTCAGCATCTTGTGGAAGTGGAAGTTACAAATATTCACAATTTCATTTAGTTCTTACTTAAAATTTTGCAGAAATGGTAAGTCATTAGACACAGTTTCAAGTGACAGATATTAAACCATGATTTTATATTGCATTTATTATCATTATATTATATGGCAGTATTATATAATGATAATAAATGCAATATAATTTTTATTTTTTATTTATTTTTTATTATATAATATGGCAGTGGGCGGCAGTAGCTCAGTTGGTAGAGCATATGTCTTGTGATCCAGGGGTTAGCGGTTCGAATCCCGCTCTTGACGGGTTGACCGCATATGATCCCAGCTCCCACAGATGAGCGCTGCCGTTGTGTCCTTGGGCAAGACACTTAACCCCACCTCGCCCCCAGTGTCTGTGGACACTGGTAGCCCCCCATGGTAGCCCCCATGGCAGAAGATACGTCAAGGCCTGTTGTGACGTGAGCCGTCCTCCTGTGGACCCACCACCCGCGGAAGGATTCATGGGGGCTGGTGCTTGGACTGCTGCTCCCGCGACCCAGAAAAATGGAAAAGCGGCAGAAAAATGAATGAATGACTATGGCAGTGGACCAATGGTGCCTAGAACTAATCTTGTTATAAGACAGTGTTCTTTCTGTGAATAAAATGACTAAACCAACATGGGTAATTGGGACTGGGCTACTTATCAGGCCCAGATCTGACTCTCACACAGTCTCTATTCTGAGCCATTCTTAGCTCGGCATTAAGACACAAATTCACTGTGTAATGCCCTGTAATCTGCTCAATTCAACTTTCCCCTTCTCATTAAGAGTGTTTTCACCATGTCAAATGCAGAGGCCACATGGGGCATAATTTGGTTTAAGCTCATTCTACCGATAATGCTTCAATATATAATTTGAATAAAATCTCTGTTATTATTCGCTGTAAGGTTGGATTTTATATGAACAGTGGGTCCAGTTATAGGAGCTGGAATAGAAAGCACTTACAGTTGCTGAAGGCCACTGCTGTCTTCCCAAGGACAGACTCAGCTCCTGTAGTTATTGATTGTACAAGTCTGTAGCATTGAAAGGAGGAAACAAGGAACAGTGCTTCAAAACATCCATCCTCGTTTCAGAGATTTTTGAACAGAGTGCTGTTCGCAGCTCACGCTATTGGTGCAGTTTGTACAATGGACAATAGTTGAAAAGATCAGGGCCCAAAAATACGCAATAAAGTACAGTGGTACCTCACCTTACAAAATTAATTCGTTCCAGAAGTGGTTTCGTAACGTGAATTTTTCATAAGTTGAGTAGCTATTTCAATGGAAAAGGCCTGATTCGTTCCATGGCCCCGTTCCAGGTTTTTTTTTTTATAATGTAACTTTTTTTTTTATAGTGTAACACTGTGTTCTGCTTCCTGATTGGCGAAGAGACTGTAGACCCAGGACTAAACGTGGACTAAACCAGGTCTAAACAAGGTCTATACCTGGACTGGACCAGGACTAAACCAGGACTAAACCAGGACTGGACACCAGGATTAAACCACCGCGTGCGGGTCTATTTCCTGTATTCGTGCTAGCTCTGCCGGTGAACCTCACGAGTCACGGCTGAGGCGAGCAGCGAGGAGGAGAGGGGATGTGCCTTCCATCAGGACCGCACGCAGTCCGAGCGCATGAACGAACGCAGGCAAGAGCCGCGGTGGTTTAATCCTGGTTTAGATCTGGTTTAGACCTGCTTGTAGCTTTGTGCTACAATTTTGTATGAAAAGCGCTTTATAAATATTGTTTGATTTGATTTGGTCTAGAGGAGGCACGGTTTGAGCACGGGTCTCGTGAGTACACCGGGTCATGCTGCGCTATCGCACACGTGTCCACACGCAGTCTTCTCCCCCCTCCCCCTTCCCCCCCACACTTCACTATTAATACATTTTGTTGAAAATCTATGAAAGTTTGAGTGTTTAAACGAGAGACAAACGTGAGAAAAGTTTAAATCCAGTCTGAGAAAAGTGTATAATGTGTGTGGCTGAGCGCGCATTATTAGAATTTTTGAGATTTCGCGTTTCGTAACTTGAATTTTCTTTCTTATCTAGAGACCAAAATTTAAAGTGAAGGTGTTTTGTAACTTGGAATTTTCGTTTGTTGGGTCTTTCGTAAGGTGAGGTACCACTGTAACCTCAAAACGACAAGTCCATGTAGCACGACAGAACTGGCTATTTGATGAGGAAACTGAGATGAGGGAGAGCTACTGCATATTCACATTTAAAGCACCTAAAGACCTGTTAGGCAAAACTGACTTCAGAGATTTTAACCATGTCATAGTTGTGTCCCCTTCTCATTTCCCCTCTTAACGTTGCATTTGGAGTGATTTGTGCATATTTGAGGAATTTTTAATCACTTATTTTCAAGAATATTGTGATCAACTCCCCTTTTCACCGCCACCGGCACGCGCCCATTATTCTCTGCTTACTTTGTTCTTCAATTTTATTTTCTTAAAGGAAAAGTAACATTTTTTTTTACAATCTGAGCCTTCTTTTGGTAATAAAACAAGTTGTTTTACTCACCCATAGCACTTTGGTGTCATATGGAGTACTTCCAGAGATGTTTTAGATTTGCGGTTAGCCTAGCGCAACTTCTAGCCATAGCTCGGGGCATATAATATATTCCCCAAGCATGTAATATGCCCCGTGCGGGCTCCAAATAGCACAAACTTTAGCACTTTTCAAATCATAGAAGCTCGATGTCTTAGTCTACGATTGCGTTTGAAGCAAAAGTGGCCTGTAATCCGAGATTTATCCATAGTTTACAGCTTTGCGTTTCATGTTTGGGTCCCGGGAGCTGAGAGCACACTCCGCGCATGCGCACTGGCCTCCTCATCTACTCGAAACTATGGCTAAATCTCGGATTACAGGCCACTTTTGCTTCAAACGAAATCGTAGATTAAGATATCGGGCTTCTATGATTTGAAAAGTGCTAAAGTTTGTGTTATTTGGAGACCGCAAAGTAATGCCCCGAGAACTCAAGTTAACGGATACGCTACAACATAACTTCTACGAAACTGCTCAAAATGACACCAAACTGCTATGGGTGAGTAAAACTACTTGTTTTATTGCCGAAAGAAGGCTCAGATTGTAAAAAAAAAACGTTACTTTTCCTTTAATCAGTGATACACGTAGGATTCAACAGTGTTGTTTAGTCATTTTGGTACAAATGAAAACTGCTACTCGCTGGTGTGATCCGCAGCTATCCGTCTGAGATGCTCCAGTGTTTCTTTGATTAAGTTGTTTTAGATGAATATTGTGATTTAAAAATGTGCAGAGCATAACGTAATGAGCCAAAAACAACTTCATGAACAGAATCAATGAAACCAGTGTGAGTTAAATGAACAAAAAAGCTCAATTTTGTCAGTTTTGGCTGACATGCCTGCTCTAATATTTTCATACAATAATTTCCATAGATGCTTAGGCAGAATTGGGCAGTGTTGTATAAAGTACTGGGAAATCAACTCAAGTAAAAGTATAGGTACCCCTCCCAAAAATGACTTTAGTAAAAGTTGAAGTCACTGACTGAAATGTTACTTGAGTAAAAGTCTTCAAGTATCTGGAACTTCTTGTACTTAAGTATGACAAGTAATGAAGGAGTGTTTTTGGAGGAAGAGGATTTTTTGTAATTGGGCCCTTAATTCTACTGTAAAACACCATGTTCGGCTCACCCATGGTAGTTTTGTGTCATATGGAGCACTGTCGAAGATATTGGGTTTGGTGATATCCATGAAACGCCGTCCTATGAGCAAGTAAATGCAGGCACAAAATACGTTATACGAATCCTTCATATCAGCGTAAGAGAACATTGTGTTTAAGTACGGCCAGGGATGCTCATCGTCAGGTCCCCCTTCATTTGTAGCCGACGTGGATGCTGTCTCCTCTTCCATCAGGTGATGTTGATTGATTAAACGAGCTGCATGAAACCAACAGGTGTAGGCTGATTGTCAGGCGCAAGTAGCGAACAAGCCCAGGCACATCCTGACTTCCTTCAGTCAGTAAAGGTTTGTTTTGTAACGAGTAACTAAACGGCACATTGAAAATGTATCGGAGTAAAAGTATACAATTAAATTCGGAAATGTAGTGAAGTAAAAGTAAAAGTAAAAACTCAAGTAAAGTACAAAGTCTCCCAAAATGTACTTAAGTACAGTAGTGAAGTATTATTACTTCGTTACTATACAACACTGGAATTGGGCTACAGTTGACAACGTGAATAGATAAAATGCACTGTACAAAAAGTCAGCCTCACAGTTGCTGGTCAAGAGTTGACATGAAACGTAATAAAGATTTCAGTTTGCGGTGTGAGTTGAGGCTGCTTATGACATCTTGTATATTTTCATCAACTCAACTGTGTAGTGTATTAAAATCTTACTTGCTCAGTCCTCCTACAGAGCTTCACTGTTGTCCACTATATTATTAGAAGTCTATTAAAGTACATGCTGCTGTGTCCCTCTGGATAGAACTGCTGGACTTTGCTGACTTAGTTAAAAGCAATCCTGCAATGACAATGACAGAAACCTGAGACAGATGTGTTCATGTCTATTACACATGACACTAATGCATGTAACAGCAAATGTCTGTCCATCTTTCTTTTAGTATTTGGCAACCATTTTACCCTTTCAAGCTTTGTCTCTCACTATACTACGCTCTCATATCTCATAGTCCTATTTAAAGGGCATCAGGGGTTTAATGACATGACAGTTAGCGTGCCCTATATGGTCTATACAATGAAAACGTTTGCTCTTTCAATTCAGTGTATTTTATTTCTTTCAAACAGCAGTGGTTACTCTGAAGGTAAAGGTCATTGTTCCATTGAGTGGTTGTAAAACTGAACTTGGACACTACCGTAATCTTCAGACGTCATAGTAGAAACCTAATTCCACTAAGGGACAGAATAAATGAAGTGATGGTTTATAGATTTCCTGCTCTGTCGTGTTTCTCAGAGAGGAGAGGTGCAGAATATAAGCAAAGAAACATGCCTGTTTCTGAGGTCCTTGCTAAGGATGCAATGATCCAGCTTTTTTGGGTCCATTAGCACTTTCGAAACATTAAGTAGCTGCCGAAAACAACATTTATTTCCTTAAAACAAATATAAAAGAAGAACAAAGCTGACCCAAATGTGATATGGACCTGTTATTTATCTCCCAGGTTACTATAGAACAACTTTATTACAACTTTATTATTAAAAGTTCAAACATTCTGGAACATTCTGTACCAACTATGACCATCAATGTATATGTACAATAAGGATATTGACTGAACCTATATTTGGAAGCCGATCTGATCTGATCCAGCAAATTTTTCAGTATCGGATCAGTTCATCCTTAGTCCTTGCTCATAATATTTCACAATCAGTGTTGGGAGTAACTCGTTACAAAAGTAATTAATTACTGTAATGCATTACTTTTTGGTGTAATGCAGTAATGTATCGCATTACAGGGAAGAAAATGGTAAATGGTCACATCTTTATATAACGCTTTTCCACCTTCAAGGCACCCAAAGCCCTTTACAACCAGGAACCACTCACCCATTCACACACACATTCACACACCAGTGTATGCAGACACTGGGGGCGAGGTGGGTTAAGTGTCTTGCCCAAGGACACAACGGCAGCATTCATCTGTGGGAGCTGGAATCGTACCAACCAACCTGTGGGTCAGTGGATCTGACCGCTCAACCACTGATGTTTCTTATGTCAAGAGCGGGATTTGAACCACCAACCTTTGGATCAGTGGACAAACGCTCTACCAACTAAGCTACTGCTGCCCGAAAATTGGTAATATATTACTCGTTACAATGCCAGTAAAGCACATTACAATGCATTTTTAACCTGCATTGTTTTTGTGGGTTTTGCGTTTTCTTCATACAAAGTTCTGCGAGATCAGCTAGTGATATAAAAGTCCGCGCAGACCATTCCATTTCCTTTTACTTCGTCTCGAACTGGCAGACTGACAAAGGATGACAGAACCAGAAGAATCGGATAGTGCTAGCTCCTTTTCAAGATGGGCATACGCCCACTACTTTCACTTCGTTCAAAATAAAGACTCCAAGAACATTTTAGTTAAATGCACACTGTGTGTGAATCCCAAACCTCTTTCCACGTCGAAATGCAGTACAAGCAATTTGACGAAGCACTTGCAGAGGTGCCATAGCACCACGAAATTAGTCAGGAAAGGAGGGGATGGGACAGGGAACGATACAACCCAGGTGAAAGTCATGACACAGGAGAGATTTGCACTGTAGATTTCCAAATCCTTATTTCCAGTCATTTTGGCGAGAGTAACTAAAGTAATGCAAAAGTAGTGTAATGCCTTACTTTTTATTTAGAGTAATATTGTAATGTAAGGCATTACTTTAAAATGACAGTAACAAGTAATAAGTAGTGCATTACAGTTTTTGAGTAACTTGCCCAACACTGTTCACAATGATTATTTGTCAGCAAAAAAACAGAGCCCATTGGAAGTGTCCCTCATCAGTGCAGTGAGTTCTGGTACAGTATCATTCAGTTTGCAGTGTTTTTGCCACTTCTACAAGTGGCAAAAACACTGTAATACACTGTAATACATGTCAGTTGATATAAAATTCATATTATGTTATCAAAAGTACTTTTTGTTCTCCCATCTTTTAAAAAAAAGTATATTTTACCTCACTTAACAGCATTTAAAAGCCACAAAATTGCCACAAAACTATTTTACCAGTATGATGTTACTATAGTTACAGTTATATACTGTGTAATAAACTATAGTTTATTACACAGAACTCCTGACCTGAACAGCCAGTCCCTCCTACATTCTGTTTGAATCCAGAAGGGACTGGACCTGGACAATAGACGGTGAAAATACTCTGTTCTAACTTGAGACAGTCCAATCACAGGAGCTAATTTGTAGCACATGTCTCAGTATGGCCAGTACCCACATAGTCAGCCCAAGGACAACCATCAGAAATAAAAATACCCTTAAATAGCTCTTAGCCCCTCCCCTGGGGTAACCAACAAAACATTTAACTTAGCAAAAACTGTACTCATAACCGTAAAGCAAATTGTAAATCAGTATAATAAAAATGACTTAAATAACCTCCATATGGCTATTACTTTATACACTCATAAAATTAAAAAACAGGAAAAAACACAGAAATCATCAACAATGGTTCCGGGGTCACATGATGTCCTTCAGTGCTACGGTGTGACCAGGACGTGCTCTGGTTTGGCCCATGAACCAAAGAGCAGCGTGAATCAGCAACAGGAGTGTGCACGCTCAAACACACTAGCGGAGAAACAGAATCCAGGTGACGGAAAACAGTTTGTAGGGAACAGGACTGCGAGACACCTGTGGGCCTGCGGGAAAACAGTCTATTGGTGCCTGGCTCTACAAAAACAGAGGGAGCGCACCGTGAGCTCTGACAATGCAAGTTTTAAAAATGTATTGGTTTTATTGTTTGTTTTGACAAATTAAACATGTAAGCAATGACATTTGCAGTTTGCGGAACAGTTTCTGAAGAATGGAGACATCGCATCTATCAAGACACACCCTGAAGAGGTGTTAAAGGCTCGATTGGAGGTCGCAGGTGCCTTCCTGTCCTCATCCATCATGACTAAGAGACAAGGCCATTGTTATTGGCACTATATAAATAAAAACATGATGGCGCTGGGGTGGTACGCCGCTTGACTCTCCTGTCTCTACTTTGTTTTAACAACTTTCACATGGACCATTGACTCACTGCTGGTTTATGATTGCCAGGAGCTACTAAAAATAAAAGCTTTTGTGAGAATCAACAGTGTTATGAACAAAAAAGGCCGCATCCTTCCTACCTGGCTGATGTGCCAGAATACCTGCTCTGGGTCACTGCCAGACTTCCCAAGAAACGCAGACGGAGGGTGCACAGCGGCCGGCTAGTGCGGCTAAAGTCGTGACTAGCTGTCTCCCTGCACCTTGCCAGGTCTGCCTCCAACTTTCCGCTGGATTTCGGGACTTATTTTCAGTGATTCTTCTCTCGGCGCACACTGACTTCTGTGGGCCACTGGTTAACTCCGGCTGCTGGGCTTGAACCGGAAGACCTCTCTCATCTCCGGTGCTCATGGGCACCGGGTTTGCGAGGCCTGGATCACGCTAACCTGCAGCTACTGAGCAGGGCGACGCCGGGAGCCAGAGACAGCGGAACCTCATCTAAATGCACGGTCAGTTATGAGCAAAACATTCATATTACAGGATGTCTCGTCGCACCATCTGGATATGATCTTTGTGACTGAGACTTGGATAAAAGTGGGTGAGTGCGCTGCTTTTTCTGAACTACTTCCTCCTGGCTGTACTTTTATTAGCTCAGCAAGAGCACCGGTAGCGATGGAGGCATTACCACAATATTAAAAGAATCTTTACAGTTTAAGACTGTATGGCTCCCACCGCACAACTCCTTCGACCTGAGCTGCTTTGAACTGGGCGTGTGCTTAATCTGCTTCTGTGAGCAGTAGCACAAGCACAATAAAGACTTTATAAATGACTTTTCTGATTTTATTGCTGGTATTTATACTTCATATGGCAAGTTTTTAATTGTCGATAACTTTAATATTTGTGTTTGTTGCATGTCCAAGCTCCTGGCTAATGAGTTTTTCGAACTGCTTGATGCTTTTAAACTAGCCCAGCATGTTACTGGCTCCACACAAGTCCATGGACACACTCTGGACCTCGTGCTGTCATACGGTGTTCCTATTGACTGTGTGTGTGTGTGTGTGTTGCTGTATTTTCTGATCACGCTCCTATAATGTTTGATGTCCGTGTAAATGAGTGCGAAATAAACAGGAGCACCTGTGCGCTATCAATTGTGCGGCTCTGTTGTCCCCTCTTTTTGACTCTATTACAGAGTCAGATAGTGCGTCTACAGGGGTTTTAAACACTGAAAAGTTGACACTGTGTTTTCTCTGTGCTTGTACTAAAGATGTGCGTCCCAGGTCAAAGTTGGAGCAGAAGGGCAGAGCGTAAATGTAAAATACTCCAAGTGTCATATCAGATTCTTTGGAACTGCTGGCAAAATTATCAAAAAACTGTTAATGCTGAAAAACGAAATAGTACCTCAAAATCCTTAATAAGCCCGTGGTGCTTTTTTAAAACAATAGATTATGTACTGAATCCTTTCCAGTCCACCATTTTAGAATCTTTTTGGGAGGTGTGTGAGAGGTTTTTGAACTTTTTTTGTGAGAAAGTAGCTGCCATTAGGACCAGCATTTCAACCATTTGAACTAATCCCTCAATAACCACACACTGCTCTGCTGTTTTACAACAGTTTGAACCTTACACTTTCTAGCAAATGTTCTCAATAAACTCAAAGTTTTAAGTCTTGTCTTAAGACCCACTTTTATTCTTTGGCTTTTAACACCACATTGTGTTCTCCTCTTTGTCTTTTATTTATTTAATTTTTAATTAATTTATTAATTTATTGTCTTTTTAAAAAATCTATTTTATTCTTTTAGTACTGCCTTTATTTATTGATTTTATTATGATTCCTTTATCTATTGATTCTATTAGTTCCTTTATTTGAAAATAATTCTGCTGACTTTTTAGAGTTAAATGTTTTACACTGCTATGTGAAGCACTTTGGAAACGGTTTTGTTTATAAAATGTGCTATACCAATAAAGTTAGATTGGATTGGAAAATTGAATTGCATAGAATTGTCCCATCTTCAATGTCCTCAGTACCACAAAGGTGAGGTATGCTACTGTACTTCTAGTGGATGCATTATTTGATTGAAGTTATAGGCCTGTCAAGATTTGCTACCTCTACACATATTCATATAAATGAGTAAATAATGGTGATTCTACAGTTGGAGCATTATTTGATGACCTCAAGTGGGCTATCAGAATATGTTACCTTTAGTGGGAGCCTTATTTGATTGAAGATATAACCTGTCGAAATGAGCTACCTTTCAACAAATTCATATAATGGGTAAATAATGGGGATTATACAGTGGGAACATTATTCGATGGCTAAATTGGCCTGTTGATATGCGCTACCTTTAGTCGGAGCCATATTTGATAGCATAATATGACTGTCAAAATGAACTGCCTATCCATATTCATGTAAATTAGATTAGATTAGGTTAGCGTGAATCATTAGAAGTTACTGTCGACTTAGGCTGCTGGTAGTTCATTTTGACGGGGCAGCCCATTTCAACAGAACACCAACTAAAAAGAGACAGGGGATGACGGGGCAACTAAGGGCACTTTGGTGCTTCTTTTCTTCATGTAAAACTGTAAAAATCTGAGGTGTTTCTCAGTCCTTTATGTTGTCCCTCCCCCTTTTTAACGTGTAAACTCCATGTTTATTTTTGATGCAAACAGACCATGCTTCCTCCTGATTAGTTAATCCGCCTGTTGATCACTCCCTCTGAAATTTGGATGAGATACAGCTCGAGATCCACTCGTCTTTGTAAAATTTTGTCAAAGCATGTGGTTCTGGCTGGCCAAGTAACAAACCTCTTGGACTTGTATCTTTCCGTTTGTATTTTTCTCTGTCAGCAGATCCTTCTTTGCATTATCTGAGGCTTTAAACTCTTTCTATGAGCAACAATAACAGTGCAGTAAATATGTACATTCATTCACACACTGATGAAATTAAAGTCAGCCTCCAGTGCAGGCTCAAGAAGGTGGAATAGCAGCTCAGCATACTAACTAGCGTAGCACAGCGATATCTTTTCAAAAGAACATGCGACAGGAGCGGTAATGGAGCTGTAAAGAGGCCAACTCATTTATGTCCCCACTGCAGGACAGCACTATGTGTCACTCGGCTACTTAAACTATTGAATGTGTCAATCCAGAGTGTAACAGGGCATATGGCAACATCACCAGGGACAGACAGTTAAACTTATCACTGAGAAATTTAAATGTATGCCAGTTTTCACGCTCACTACTTCAACAACAGAATGTGGGATTTCTGGATTTTCTGTTAATCATGCAAAAATAATATGCATTCAAAGGTCACTCAACTGTCTGTTGTACATTTTTCTCTAAGGCAGGGGTCTTCAACGTTTTTCAGGCCAGGGACCCCCAAACAGATGGCGAACTGGGCCAGGGACCCCCTACTATATATACGGCATAGAATTGTGTTTTATATTAAATTGAGCTTAGTGTCATGTATAAACATTGCTACTCTGTTATGGTACATCCAATACAAGGAAATAATACACAGGTTAATACTGTATTTTACACTATAAAATATAAAATTATATTATTTTAAAGTGAAATCAAAAGATTTCGCGACCCCCCTGCAGTACCTCCGCGATCCCCCTAGGGGTCGCGACGCCCCTGTTGAAGACCTCTGCTCTAAGGTATGGTTATGCATGTATATAAATGATCTATTTACACATCCCTATTGATCACCTGTTACTATAAACATTCCCTGGGGTTACTGGCAACTTAAATTATGTCTAGACAATGTACTGCTATTTTTAAAGATCCCATGACATGGTACTTCTTGATGCTTTTATATGGCTCCTTAATGGTTCCCTAATACTGTAAATTAATCCTTCTTCAAAATCAACACTCAGTGCATGAGAAACAGAGATAAGATGAGAAAGAGTATTTTTTTTTCTCTCTGAACACTTTATTCTGGGCCTTGTTGCTTGAATGCAAATGAGGAGAAAAGAGCTGGCCAATAGTAGAGGGTGGGGGCGTGGCCAAACTCTCCGCTCTCCGCTGTAGCTCTCAGCTGATCCATTTCCGTGTTTTTGCACGGGGGGAGAGATTTGAAGCGTTCCATTGAAAAATAAACACATTTCCACAGAAAATAAAATTAAACCACTGCTGTTCAAAGGTCCAGAGGCTCAGATAAAGGACTTCCGAGCCTAGAAACACTCGGACGTGCCTCCAGGCAAATAAAAAAACGCATTTCGCATTGCCTAGCGCATTCGCAGTCCAAACTCTCTGGGCGTGATTTACAGAGACGCTGAGTACAGACAGACGGGGGTGGAACTGCATTTGCATTTCTTTTTTCGATCTGACGTCAATAAGGTGCCTTGTTCAAAATCGCCCGTTTGAGCTCCGATTTTTTGTAACGCAGAAAATCGTTACAAAAATGCTCAGTTTAGACATTTCGCATTTTTAACCCTTAGACATTTTTAACCCTAACCCTAACCCTAAACAGGGTAGGGGAGCTCACATTAACGTTCAAAAACCTCAGAAAGTGAACATTTCATGCCATGGGACCTTTAAGAAGAGAAAACATAAGAGAAGCTAAAGTTTTATTAAAGCCCGTAAATATTTTAAAAGAGCAATACAATCGTAATATGAACATTTATAGTCAGGGGAGAACATTGAGAGTGCATACAAAATTAATACTTTCTAGAAAAAAATGATAAAACAAAAGAAAAGGAGGATATTATACAGCTGTGGAAAAAAATAAGAGACCACTGCAAAATTATCAGTTTCTTCTGATTTTACTACTTATAGGTATGTGTTTGGGCAAAAGGAACATTTTTGTTTGAGTCTATAAACTACTGAATAGATTTCCCCCAAATTCCAAATAAAAATATTATCATTTAGAGCATTTATTTGCAGAAAATGACAAATGGTCAAAATAACAAAAAAGATACATGTTTTCAGACCTCAAACAATGCAAAGAAACAAGATTAAATTCATTTTAAAACAACATAATACTAATGTTTACACCTAAGAAGAGTTCAGAAATCAATATTTGGTGCAATAACCCTTATTTTTAATCACAGCTTTCATGCGTCTTGGCATGCTCTCCACAAGTCTTTCACATTGTTCTTGAGTGACTTTATTCCACTCCTGGTGCAAGAACTGAAGTAGCTGGAATGGAATGGCTGTAATACTTTCAGAGATGCTGATTTCAGAAAAAAATGCAGTGGTCTCTTATTTTTTTCCAGAGCTGTATACACACATCAGCCAATTTCAGCTGTGCACAACTTCCTGGACAGCTGAGCGCACCAGCAGACACCAGCGCTGCTCTGGATGACGCTGTCACAGAGGAATAATTCATCTGAAATCTTTTAAAGTGCACCGTCACTTCTTTGAGCCCAAGAACAAATCAGAAACATTGTGTTCTTGTCCAGAACAAAGCAGCAGCCTGTGGTGGATGTTTATGAGAAAGTCCCTGGGAGATTTACCCTGAGCTCCAGAGAAAGTGGAATGATTGTGAGGGTTTTTGCTCTCCTCTGTGGGACTCCTCAGGTCAGTGAGTCTGTGCAGCTCCATTGTACCTGCCCTGCCTTTGAAATCACCACAGGACCTGAAGGTTATGGGGACTACAGATACTACAAACATGTAAAGACAGTATAGGTGATTGGTACAAATATACTACAAACATATGGATAGTATAGGTGGGGGTACACACAAACATGAAAGAATAGTACAGGTGACATTATTGTTCAATAGTCAAATGAAAATCACTGAGCTTGCCCACTGCATCAAAGTTCAAGATACAACATATTGTCTGTGCTATTGCTTATTGTGATGTTATTTATTGTCATCTATAATAATGAACAGCAGGCCTTCTTGTATTTCTTGAAGGTCCCATGACATGGTACTTCTTGATGCTTTTATATGGCTCCTTAATGGTTCCCTAATACTGTAAATGAATCCTTCTTCAAAATCAACACTCAGTGCATGAGATATGACTCTGACAGTCTTCATGAGGCTAGATATGTGTCTAAAATGCTTTATTGTGGGTGTTGCTGCTTCAATGCAAATGAGAAGGACAGAGAGATTGGCTAAGGAGCGGGGGGGGGGGGGGGGCGGATCGGCACAGCTATCTCCTCTCTTCCGTGTTTAACACAGGAAGACAGATGGGAGATTTTGCAATGAAAAAAAAGCATATTTACACAGAAAATAAAATTAAACCACTGGTATTTCAGAGGTCCAGAGGGTCGGGTAAGGGACTTGCGAGCCTAGAAACACTCGGACGTGCCTCCAGGCAAATAAAAAACCGCATTTCGCATTGTAGCGCATTCACAGTCCAAACTCTATGGGCGGGATATACAGGGACGCTGAGCGGAGACAGAGGGAGGGGCTGGAGCTGCATTTGCCGATCTGACGTCAATAAGGTGCCTTGTCCGAACTCGCCCGTTTCAACACTGGTTTTGTGTAACGCAGAAAAGGACCGCAAATGCTCAGTTTAGACATTTCACAACTTTTAGCCATGGGGGAGGGGCCTAAACAGGGTAGGGGAGCTCACATTAACGTTCAAAATCCTCAGAAAGTGAAAATTTCATGCCATGGGACCTTTAAAAAGGTTCAATTCCTTTGAGTTTATTTCACATTCTAAATGAGCTTAATTTTTGTGCAAACTTTACATAGGAAACATAATAACTTGAGTGTAACTTAATAAATTGTGTGTATTAAATAACATTTAAGATCCCAGTCTTCCAAGGCACACTTCTCAGATTCAGTGTTGTGCATTCCCAGGATCAGCACCATGGACAGCAGCTGGAGCTGCAGTTATTAAGGTCCTGTGGTTCTCAGGCTGCTGTCCACTGTGCGCTGTAATGGCTCAGCTTGAGGTGAGGAAATCAGTCAGTTACTGAGAGGTTGGCAGTTCAATGCCAGCTCCTTCTATGGACCTGGAATCATAATAGACTCTCTGGGAGGGTATTTGCTGGATCCTGAGATTGGTTTAGTCCTGAGGTAGACTTTGTTTGGTGTTGTTCTAGTCCAGGTTTAGTCGCTGTCTAGTTCATATTTATTTCTGTGTTTAGTCTCATTTTAATTGTATTTGGGTGTGTATATGTTGTGTACCCTAACTTGAATCACTCCATAAACACTGGCTGAAAATAATAACGGTGCTTTTACAAGTCATTTTACAGTCATCTAGGAGGAGCCTTTAAAAAAACATATTATAAACAATGTGGTTTGTTGCAGTAAATGTTGTGGAGATTGCAATACTTGTGGGAAGAAGCTGCCGTGAGGATGAGGATAAATCTCACACTGATTCAAGTTAAAAGCAGTGAAAGTGGAAGATCAGTCATCCATTCTCTCCTTCACCTGCAGGTAAACTCGCCACATGAGCTCTTTACAAGTGCGATACCTCATTCATGCACGGACACTTGACAATCTCACATACTCACTACAAGAAGTGAAATTAAACATTAAACGTCCTCAAAGTACCCATCCAAAACACAAACAAACACTAGGCAAGTCTAGTAAATAAAGTAATCACAGTCAACTGGCAAAACTTTAACTACATAACCATTATTATTTTACTTACTGCTGCTATCACTGCGTACTACATGAAGGAATACTACTGCAACTTGCCAAAGATGTTTCCGTTACAACTACTACCATTACAGTGTTTTTCAGTTGCTTTGGCCCAATTTTTGGATTAGAACAATTCATACAAACATGAAAACCTACGGAGCTCTGCCCAGTGTTTATGGAATGACCATCAGAATGCTTCACTGTGCTTTCAGATTGTTCATAGACCAAATATATGAGGCTTGAAACAGGAGTTGTAATATCATTTACGAACACCATTTTACACTTTTCGCTCTGAATTTATCAGTGCAAATGACTCATCTGTGAGGCGTTCTCGATTGCATTCCCTATAGTTCTCTCTCCATCAGACAGAGTACAGAGCCCAGGACCCTTCCATGTTCTCCCCGTGACTGGATGGGTTTTCCTCTAGTCCAGGCACTCCCCCATCAACCCAAAAACATGCACCACAGGTAAAATCCTCTAGCCAAGGTATTCCTGACCGAGCCGAGCAACAAGATCATGAAGATGGGTCCCTAGGCGCCCCATGTGCTGCCCACTGCTCCTGAAAGCATGTACGAAATAGAGAGGACAATAAAGTACTACAAAACAAGAAACAAAAGCAAAAGGAGCACCTCGCTGAAGGATAACCACATTACGCATATTTGTCTGCGTCAATAAGAATATTTGTTTCATGCAAGTGCATATATTTTTTTGCCAATGTACAGCTCTGGAAACAAATAAGAGACCACTGCATTTTTTTTTTAAAATCAGCATCTCTACATGTATTACAGCCATTCCATTCCAGCGTCTGTTGAATTGAACACAAACACAAAGCTGAGCTACTTCAGTTCTTGCACCAGGAGTGGAATAAAGTCACCCAAGAACAATGTGAAAGACTTGTGGAGAACATGCCAAGACGCATGAAAGCTGTGATTAAAAATAAGGGTTATTGCACCAAATATTGATTTCTGAACTCTTCTTAAGTGTAAACATTAGTATTATGTTGTTTTAAAATGAATTTGATCTTGTTTCTTTGCATTGTTTGAGGTCTAAAAACATGCATCTTTTTTGTTATTTTGACCATTTGTCATTTTCTGCAAATAAATGCTCTAAATCAGGGGTCTTCAACGTTTTTCAGGCCAGGGACCCCCTACTATATATATGGCATAGAATTGTGTTTTATATTAAATTGAGCTTAGTGTCATGTATAAACATTGCTACTCTGTTATGGTACATCCAATACAAGGAAATAATACACAGGTTAATACTGTATTTTCATGTTTTTTTATTTTAAAGATGGGCCGGATAGGTCCTACGGGGTGGATGTGCTACTGCAATGTTTAAACACAACTTGCATATAACACAAGCGTATTAAGATCGTTCACTGATTCAACCAAAAAACAAGTGCAAGGGAGAGAGTGGCTGTGCTTCTGCCATTTACACATACATCTTGCTCAAACACAGAGCTATTCAAATAATGAACAATTAACACAAATCAAGTTAAGCTTTGATCATAACACATCAAGTTAAACTGTGAACATACATGAACATACAGGGGACAGTGAACCCCCAAGACATCTGTGAATTCCCACTTCAGTGAGATGTCTGACCCTAATGAGTTGCACATAACATATCTTTTTTAATTTTAAGACATCAAAAAGGGTGGAGGGACAAGGGAGAAATTGATTGGGGAAAAATGAAAAAAATATATTGTTTTTAAAAATATTAAAATATAAAATTACAGGGGGTCCTCGGGTTACGACGGTCTCGGGTTACGACGTTTCGTGGTTACGAACGCGCCCCCATTAAAAAATATATATATATATTACGCGTCATTCCGTCTTACGCGGTTTAGCGTGGTAAGAGATGTAAACAAACGCGAATGGCGCACGGCGGAAGAATACGCTTTGTTGTGGTTGTAGGGCGAAGAAGACAGCCTCGTGTGCCCAATGTGGGCGGAAGTACCTGATGTGGGCTCTGATCTGCTCCTATGAAAGCGACAGTGATAACCAAGCAGCGTAGTGGTCTAATTATTGAGATGGAAAGGTTATTGGTGCTTTGGTTGGAAGATTAAAGTCAAAATCCGACTTACGACGAAATTCGGGTTACGACTCGTCTTAAGAACGGATCAACGTCGTAACCCGAGGACCCCCTGTACATGATTTTAAAGTGAAATCAAAAGATTTCGCGACCCCCCTGCAGTACCTCCGCGACCCCCCTAGGGGTCGCGACCCCCCTGTTGAAGACCTCTGCTCTAAACGATAATATTTTTATTTGGATTTGGGGGAAATGTTGTCAGTAGTTTATTGACTCAAACAAAAATGTTCCTTTTGCCCAAACACATACCTATAAGTAGTAAAATCAGAAAAAACTGATAATTTTGCAGTGGTCTCTTATTTTTTTCCAGAGCTGTACATCTCATACAGCCTGTAAGTTTGGAAAATGCCAATGCCGATTAGTTAAGTCATTTTGGTGGCTGTGGTTCCAAACAGTAGCGTAATACTTAATGTTTTGAATAGTTCATCCAAATAGATGAGCTCCCCTTTTTCATTCTGAAAAAAAATATCTAATGACAGAGCAAGAAATAGCAGACAACAAATACAAAATCATTTGAAATAATGCACCAAAGCATCTGCTCTTAGAAAAAACAAGAACATTTACAAAAGGAACTGAAGGATTTGAAGGTTGAACAACATTTTTCAGTTCTGATCTGAAAAATGTCCCTGAGCAATTGAGAAAAAGTGTATTGTGACAGTAATGCCATCTTGTGAGACCAGATATGAGAGGTATGAAAAGGGTTTGAATGGTTTATTTTAACTACCCAATGAGCTGTATCCTGGCAAATGTTTAAGAATACTACTCAGACTACACACACATGAAAATTCACTGCTGGTTACGTTTCAGTTTCATAGTTTTCACCAGGAAACTCCTTTATTAAGCTCTTTTAGATCAATAGTGCAACAAACAAAATGTAAAATATACAGCTCTGGAAAAAAATAAAAGACCACTGCAAAATGATCAGTTTGTCTGTTTTTACTACTTATAGCTATGTGTTTGGGCAAAAGGAACTTTTTTGTGTGAGTCTATAAACTAATGACAACATTTCCCCCAAATTCCAAATAAAAATATTATCGTTTAGAGCATTTATTTGCAGAAAATGACAAATGTCAAAATAACAAAAAAGATACATGTTTTCAGACCTCAAACAATGCAAAGAAACAAGATCAAATTCATTTTAAAACAACATAATACTAATGTTTACACTTAAGAAGAGTTCAGAAATCAATATTTGGTGCAATAACCCTTATTTTTAATCACAGCTTTCATGCGTCTTAAGTCTTTCACAGTGTCCTTGGGTGATTTTATTCCACTCCTGGTGCAAGAACTGAAGTAGCTCAGCTTTGTGTTTGTGTTGGAATTCAGCAGACGCTGGAATGGAATGGCTGTAATACATGTAGAGATGCTGATTTCAGAAAATTTCTCTGATTTCTCTTATTTTTTTCCAGAGCTGTATATTTCAGTTATATTGCTAAATATGCATAAAAGCAAAAAGCATAATATTTCTTTCCCAAGGTCCTATGTCCTTTATAAGATAAGATAAGATAAGATAAGACTTTATTGATCTCACACAGGAGAAATTCACTTGCCACATTAGCTCCAGGCAGTTTAGTGCAAAAGAAAGTTAGAAAAAAAAAAAGTGCATACAGAAAAAAAAAGTACATACAAATTATTATTAGTTTGTCTACATCTCCAAAGCTCAAAATGGTCTGTTCCACATTGTGATGTCATGAAGTAATAGTTCATTAGAGATTGATTCCAGGGCTGAAATTACTCAAAGGATTATAAAAGGAGAAGTTCAATTTGTCAACTGGACAAAGTTTGTTTGGCTGAAGACGTTTCGTCGCTCATCCGAGAGACTTCTTCAGTTCTGGTTCTAGTGCTGGTTGGTCCCTGTTTATATCTAGCTGCAGGGAGGAGCTCACTACACTGAAATCCTTCTGAAACTATCTCAGCTAATTTGTATCTTTTGTTTCCCTGGCGTCTCGTTTAGCATCTCTATTTAGCCCTATGAGGAGCTCACTGCTCTGAAATAGCTCTGAAACTATCCCCTCATTTGTTCCTTTTGTTATTCGAATATTTAGCATCTCTATTCAGACTACAGACCGTCTCCACCCTTCTGTCCCTGACTCGTCTGCACTAATGTTTTTTTTCCGTCTGTTATGACTTGGTCTCTCGGATGAGCGACGAAACGTCTTCAACCAAACAAACTTTGTCCAGTTGACAAATTGAACTTCTCCTTTTATCATGGATTCTACCTGGACGACTGAGGGACTTTTCACGCATCAGAGGATTATAGTGAAGGGGTATGGAGTTTAAAAACACAGTGGAAAGCTTCCTCTTTTACCACATGACATCACAAGGTGGAACAGAGTGTTTTCTGTTAGAGAGAAGAACGTGGCCTAAATATGCAGTGTTTGAGAACGAAACAAAACAATCTCATTGTGAGTATGTATGATGTAAATTGACAATAAAAGGCATTCTATTCATTCTAAAACACAACTCCAGGTATGTTTGTGATGAGGAAACCATATAGCATACGTAAATCAGAAAATAGTAATATGGAGCCTTTAAAGGAAAAGTAACGTTTTTTTTTACAATCTGAGCCTTCTTTCGGCAATAAAACAAGTAGTTTTACTCACCCATAGCAGTTTGGTGTCAATTGGAGCAGTATCGCAGAACTTATGTTGAGCCGTTCTGTTCTACTAATGATCCCGTATCCGTTAGCGTGAGTGCTCGGGGCACTGATTTGCGGTGTCCAAATAACACAAAGTTTAGCACTTTTCAAATCACAGAAGATCGCTGTGTCAGGTTAGACTTTTAGTAGATTCCAAAACAGCGAAACCGAAACCGAAACCGAAACGAAACCCGATATCGCAACAGAAAAGTAAAGTTCAGAGCGGTGTTAGCTTCTTTCGGACTAGCGGTGTTTACAAAACAGCTGAGTTCACGCATGCGCACTGTCCTCTCTGATGACGTCATCAAATGAAACTATAGCTGGATATCGGGTTTCAGGCCGTTTTGGAATCCACTAAAAGTCTACCCTGACACAGCGATCTTCTGTGATTTGAAAAGTGCTAAAGTTTGTGTTATTTGGACACCGCAAAGTAATGCCCCGAGCACTCACGCTAACGGATACGGGATCATTAGTAGAACAGAACGGCTCAACATAAGTTCTGCGATACTGCTCCAATTGACACCAAACTGCTATGGGTGAGTAAAACTACTTGTTTTATTGCCGAAAGAAGGCTCAGATTGTAAAAAAAATGTTAATTTTCCTTTAAATAATCAAACTCAGTTCAAACCACTGACATTATTTACACTTGTACAGTCTCCGTTATGCCCTTTAGCCCCACCTGTCAGATCCTGAAGCTACATGAAAGTGAGGATGTCCTGACAGACAACTCGTATATTCACGCACACGAACGCACACATACGCTCCAGTCGGTACACCACCTTCATCTTCACAATCCTCCTCCGCCCTCACACACACGTCTCACTGCGTATAAAGATGTTGGCAGTCTCTCCTCCCTTCTCCATTTCTGACAAGGTGTTGAGTCAGGTTTAAACATTTCTTGACTCTTTCCATCCAGGCACACACAATAGGCTCAAGCTCGGCTCTTACGCCTCTGCGAGAATAATGTGTGAAAAATGGGAATCCCTCTTGATCCCACACAGTGCCCATTTGTTTTGTTAATGCACCGCAATCCGGCTCTGCCTCTACGCCGCGGAGAAGGGAATAAAACAGCCATCTGAACACTGAGCGCTGGTGTTATGCTACAAAGTGGATGTCAGTACTTTATACGGGGTTGCTATAGATGTTATGAGGAATTACCAGTCACGCAGACGAGGAGGTGGAGGATTGTAACATGGATATCCGTTCAAAGATGAATTGGTGCAAAATACGACTTTCTAATCCTGTAAATATAACAACAAACAGTACAATAAAGTTGCATGCTGTGGCTAATCTTGTATCAGTGTGAGCATACATCGAAATCTGTGCTCAAGTGAGAATAGAATTGGAGTAAATATAAAGAGACATACAAAAGTACTTTTTTGGAAATACTAAAATATGAGGGACTAATTTGATTTAAAGGCCTGATATTACGCAAATGGACAAAGCCAGTTAACCCATGCTAATAGTAGTTAGCTGACATTGTATTTTGTTTCATTTACGTAATCCTGCATTATAAGTCTGTCTACATCGCTGTTCCACCTTGTGATGTCAAGAAGTGGTAGTTTACAAGTTAACGGCTACGCTTTATCTTTTGTCTAGTAGAGAGAGCTTTAGGCTGCGTCCCATTACTCTGTCTTGCCCTTCCCCTACGTCTTTGTCTTGCCCCTCGATAACGAGCTGAGAGGGCTCGGGGTACGAATGTTCCCCTAAGAAATGGGACGCCACTCGATTACCGTTTGTGTCATCATCACCTTGCCTCTACCCGGTTGCTACGTCTACAGAGGCGACAACAATTGACGCAAACAAACGTAAACAGATGTCAAGGATTATCGGGTTCCTCAGCTAGACAAAAAAACTAGCTTGTTTATACATGAAAGTTTGATGAAAACGATAACGTCGGCTAAACAGACATCACTACAATTAAAACCGCAACAACAGTTCACTAAAAGTAACGTAGAACATAAGCGTCATAATTGTAAACCTGCTAAACTGTTAATCGATAATTACAACTGCTGAAAATACATTTATGAGACTCCTTGGCTGGTCGATGTGACGCTGCCGTCCTGATCCCAAAACCTGCCTGAGCTTGTAGGCGTACCCCGGTTGTGGCCCTAGCCCTTGATGAAAATTAGAATCGGGACACCCCTCGCCCTCACATGAACACGCAAAACCAAGGGGTAGGGGTAAGACAGAGAAATGGGATGCAGCCTAAATTATCCAAATGATTCTAGTGAAGGTGTATGAGTTTAAAAACAGAGTAGAGCAATTTCTGTATGACCACATGACATCACAAGGTGGAACAGAGTGTTTTCTGTTTGAGAGAAGAACACAGCCTAAATATGCAGGGTTTGTGTGTTAAACTTGTGCGAATGAAACAAAACACAACTCCAGGTCTGTGTTTTGATGAGGAAACATTATAACTGTACTTAAGAAAATAGTGTAATATGGGCCCTTTAATATTTGAATGTTTCAACTAACAGACTAATGAATAAATAAGACAGAAATTTTGATACTTATACTACTTTTTTTTCCAGAGCTGTATAATGTGACCAATACTGAAAAGTATAATTTCATAGGAAGCAATTAAAGCCCCAGTGTGTAGGATTCGTGGCGCATAGGTGGATGGTGCTATTGCACTTTCTGTTTTAGCTACGGCAGACCTCGAGGTCCGTGCGCTGCTACTGTATAAATAAAACGCGGTCCCGTTTTTGTTTTTTTTTTCTCATGAAAACACACATTCCCGATCATGTACCATGACACTCTACACATCAAATGAAACCTTACAGTCTCCTCTTTTTGACTATGCAATTCATTTCCCTGCACAATAATCACTCCCCGAGCACATGGGGCTTTTATACGGAAAAGCACAAAACGAGGTTAGCTTACCTTAGAATGCTTTGCACAGGTCAAACTCTGTATTTCACCATAAACTTGCTCTCAATTTGTCCGTAAGGATCCAGCGAATAAAATCCAGTAAAACAATTTAGTCCAAAACACGTGTTAGATCCATTACGACGTCTGATCCGGCAGCATGCTTGTGTTGTTTACTCCAAACCACGAGCCTTGCCGAAGGCGAAGGCGGAGCCCAAATGTCCTTCTGCGGCTCTCGTATTCAAAATGGCTGCCTCTGCATGGGGAAGATCCCCCTTTTATGTGACTATATCTAAGTCCAAAAGAATACTTTGATTTCATGATGGAAGTGAAAAGGCTTGGAAAACAATGTATTTTTGAATGGGTATCTTCAATTTCAGTAATTAACGGGTAAAAATCTTACACACTGTCCCTTTAAATACTCACCCACTATCTACAAAAAATGCTGATCTCAAATGCTTAATAATACCATACTGAGATATTATCTGGAATTAGAAAAAAAGATGTAGAATGATGAATGTTTGATCTAAAGGTGCATTGTGTAAATTTTTCTAGTGGAGGGTCCGCCACTTTTCTCCATAGGGATGTTATTGCTTTGGAATGTTTCACAGTATGGCATTACACCTTTCTATCTTCACGGATACCAAACCAGACCGTTACAGCTGAGGTCTGTGGAGAGGCGTCCCCTCTCACAGTCAGAATGCCTGTTTTATAGGTATTTTTGAGCTATAAAATCACCTGTAATTGAATAAAAGTAAGATCTGTTTAACGTCAGAGCAAAGACATATCCACGGAAACAAGAAGGTGACGGACCCTCAACCAAAAAGTTGCATAGTGCCCTTTAACTATTTTAATGTAGCAAACAGAATTCACATAAATCTGGTGTAGTAGAATGCTGTTGGCAGATACTTTCCCCAATAATACTTCAACTAAAGGAATCCAAGAGCGTCTCCAAGATGTATGCTGGCACTCACCGTGTTTGTTTTCCTGGCCAATATGGCGGATAGAACACACAGTCATGTGACATCTGCTTTATATGAAAATAACCTGGCGCACTGCCTTAAGGAGGAAACCACTAACTTCATTTTTCATGTTATGGTATAAGTATCTACTGGAATGAGCTTTAAAAGTGCACAGCAGAGGGGGTCAAAAGTCAAATTCTCAGAGCTTTTCCCACCTAGAAGGATTTTTTTAATATACACTCAACAAAAATATAAACGCAACACTTTTGTTTTTGCTCCCATTTTTCCTGAGATGGACCCAAAGATCCAAAATTCACTCCAGATACACAACACTACCATTTCTCTCAAACATTGTTCACAAATCTGTCCAAATGTGTGACAGCGAGCACCTCTGCCCCGCCGAGACAATCCACCCCACCTCACAGGTGCGCCACATCAAGATGCCGATCCGACATCATGACCAGTGCACAGGTGCGCCCCAGACTGCCCACAATAAAAGGCCACCCCGAAATGTGCATTTTTTTTTTGCTTTACAGTATTGGGGGTCTGGGGACTCAGAACCAGTCAGTATCTGGTGTGACCACCATTTGCCTCATGCAGTGCAACACATCTTCTTCACATAGAGTTTATCAGATTGTCAGTTGTGGCCTGTGGAATGTTGGTCCACTCCTCTTCAAAGGCTGTTATGGACGAAGAACACAGGTGCATTTTATTGATGGCATTTTGAATGCACAGAGATACCGTGATGAGATCCTGAGGCCCATTGTTGTGCCATACATCCATGAACATCACCTCATGTTTCAGCAAGATAATGCACGGCCCCATGTTGCAAGGATCTGTACACAATTCTTGGAAGCTGAAAATGTCCCAGTTCTTGCATGGCCAGCATACTCACCGGACATGTCACCCATTGAGCATGTTTGGGATGTGCTTGACCGGCGTATACGACAGCGTGTACCAGCTCCCACTAATATCCAGCAACTTCGCACAGCCATTGAAGAGGAGTGGACCAACATTCCACAGGCCACAATTGACAATCTGATAAACTCTATGCGAAGAAGATGTGTTGCACTGCATGAGGCAAATGGTGGTCACACCAGATACTGACTGGTTCTGAGTCCCCAGACCCCCAATAAAGCAAAAAAAAAAAAAAAAATGCACATTTCGGGGTGGCCTTTTATTGTGGGCAGTCTGGGGCGCACCTGTGCACTGGTCATGATGTCGCATCGGCATCTTGATGTGGTGCACCTGTGAGGTGGGGTGGATTGTCTCGGCGGGGCAGAGGTGCTCGCTGTCACACATTTGGACAGATTTGTGAACAATGTTTGAGAGAAATGGTAGTGTTGTGTATCTGGAGTGAATTTTGGATCTTTGGGTCCATCTCAGGAAAAATGGGAGCAAAAACAAAAGTGTTGTGTTTATATTTTTGTTGAGTGTATATATAAAGCTCAAGATAATACTGCATAATCAATATTTGAGAGAGATTACATCATTTTTCAGCTCCCCTATATACCCAGCTGACAGCAATGTGCTTTGTTCCGGCATGCTCTCTTTTCCAATCTAAATAATTCTCCAGTTTTCCTCAGTACATAGAGTCCATTTCAAACGTAAACACCCACTGCTCCTGTGTTCTCTGCTGCAAAATCAGACGAGCTCTTCTGAATTGTGTGACAAGCGCAACAAATGAATACAACAAAAAACTAATAAAACAACATATATCTGCTTCATCTGCCCAAGATTATGGGCCACAATTTCAAAGTGAAAAGGTGTTTTGGCAGAGTGGTTAGCTCTCTCCTCACAGCGTGCTGATGGTGGTCCAGGACACTGCCTCCTGTAGTGAAAGAATGCCTGCTTGAATAGTTTCCTGATGGAGTTTATTATCTGGATGTCCAATACTCACCCCCGTCATTCCAAAGCTACAGGGGTCCAAATAATTATATATTTTTGAATATTATGTCCAGCCCAGAAGCACATTGCCATTATAAGACCGCAGTGATGGTCCTTTTCAAGGGTAAATGCATTTTATGGCTCAATAAATCCACTTTGCTCATGTGTTCTCTACACTGACGCTCTGTGGTTGACATTTTTGTCCTGCTATGAGACTGCTGTGTTACCTTAAGTATTTAAATTAATGATATAAAATACATACTTGTTCTCAGTATAGCACTGTCCTTTGTGGTTGACCATTAAAAGTTCAAATTCCTCTTTAAAAATAATTGCTCTTCTATTTTTATATCACACCTGAAGGCACATTTTCTGTCCTCTCTTCCTCCTCATTGGCCGTGCATGCACACACAGCACACACGGCTTTATTCAGTGCAGCTTTAGTCTAAATTTTATTGGAGAGTGTATTGCTCCCGAACAGTTACAGCTGCATCACACTTTAGTTTAAACTCTCTGTTGGAGTGCGTATAGCTCCCCAGCAGCACTAGCACCCTGAACATCATCTGGGAAACGCTGACAGACTGAAAAAGCCGCTGAGTCATTCCTAATGAAGATCAGGAAGCTTTCCCTCTTTCCCCCAATCCCTCCATCATCAGAATAACAAGCACTCTGCTGGCAGAGACAGCACGGGCCAATCCCAATGCAAACCTACCACTGCAGCAGCAGCTGTCAAAAATGCACACAGCGTCTGCAAATATAATGCAGGAATGGAGCTCATTTTGGGTCTTCACACTTCACCTTTACTTTTACTGGGGTTATGTAAATACATTTGAATAATGTTCAACAGTTACCCTCAGGCCTTCTTTTAAAAACATGACTTTTTAAAGAAGGCCTGGGGGGAACTTTTGTCTCTTTCAAAAGGCCACGTATCTTTAAGTAATATTGTATTTTACCATATGCAATATTAAACTTAGAGATTGTTTTCAACCCAAACCTTCTTCTAAATGTGATTTCAGTTTAAAGCCCCAGTGTGTAGGATTCGTGGCGCATAGGTGGATGGTGCTATTGCACTTTCTGTTTTAGCTACGGCAGACCTCGAGGGTCACCCGGGCGCACGCACGAGCCGCGCCGCTACTGTATAAATAAAATGCGGTCCCGTTTTTTTTTTTTTCTTTTCTCATGAAAACACACATTCCCGATCATGTACCATGACACTCTACACATCAAATGAAACCTTACAGTCTCCTCTTTTTGACTATGCAATTCATTTCCCTGCACAACAATCACTCCTCGAGCACATGGGGCTTTTATACGGAAAAGCACAAAACGAGGTTAGCTTACCTTAGAATGCTTTGCACAGGTCAAACTCTGTATTTCACCATAAACTTGCTCTCAATCTGTCCGTAAGGATCCAGCGAATAAAATCCAGTAAAACAATTTAGTCCAAAACACGTGTTAGATCCATTACGACGTCTGATCCGGCAGCATGCTTGTGTTGTTTACCCAAAACCACGAGCCTTGCCGAAAGCGGAGCCCAAATGTCCTTCTGCGGCTCTCGTATTCAAAATGGCTGCCTCTGCATGGGGAAGATCCCCCTTTTATGTGACTATATCTAAGCCCAAAAGAATACTTTGATTTCATGATGGAAGTGAAAAGGCTTGTATTTTTGAATGGGTATCTTCAATTTCAGTAATTAACAGGTAAAAATCTTACACACTGTCCCTTTAAGTCGTGCCACACAACTCAACTTGCCAGATGCTGAGCTGGATGCACTACTGTTCATCATATACGTCTTTAAAGGTCCTATATCACGCACACTTGACTCTTGTGATTTTTAAGCCATGTTATAATGTTGTTACCTCATTAAAAACATATAGTTGTGTTTTATTTCATTCAGATGTTTGAGTAACCCTTTATTATTAGTCTATCTACATCCCCAAAAGCTCAAAATGCTCTGTTCCACCTTGTGATTTCATGAAGTTGACCACTACCGTTACCTTTTTTCCGTAGTGTTTACCTATTCCAGTGCTGAAATCATCCAAATGATTCAAGTGAAGCACAATGGAGCATTTCCTGTTTTACCACATGACATCACTAGGTGGAACGGAGTGTTTTCTGCTTGAGAGAAGAACTCAGCCTAAATATGCAAATTTTGTGTGTAAAACATGTATGAATGAAACAAAACACAACTCCAGGTATGTTTTTTGTTGAGGAAACGACATTATAACATAGCATAATATGAACCCTTTAATTTGAAATAGGCACATAACAATGTTTTTTTTTTTTCCTACATTGAAAACACAACAGCTCAGTTTTATCTCCGATGTGAAACAAAGTGCTCTATTACAGATACAGTTCCAAGGAAGTAGACTGAACATCACAGTTATCCGTTTAAAAATGAAAACCCTAATGTCATTTCATTTCTTTGTGAACGCTGTGGTGAAGGCCAGTGTGACTTTAAAGTGAGCATGTAGGAAAAGGGGGAAGGGGGGAGTTGATGGAAGTTTCATTCGGGGGAGAGATTATCTTGTTTGATAGTGCCAGAGAAAGGAGTCAGTGGTTGAAGGCATCAGATTAGGAGCTGTAATGAATGCGCTCTAATCTGGGCACACGGTGTTGATCTGGTTATGTGTTTGTTTCCCCTCATACCTGCTTTGACGCACCGTACCGCCATGGCGCCGCTCTTCATTAGCCATGCGCCACTTGCTGAACGCTAATGCATGGACCTCTGCTCATGTCCATGCCTTAACTCTGTGTCTGTGTCATTAAAGTGGATATATGCCAGGTTTTTGCACACTATTTTCTGATCTGTTATAATGTTGTTTCCTCATTAAAAACATACCTGGGGTTGTGTTTTGCTTCATTCATACAGTAACACACAAACTCTGCATATTAAAGCTGAGTTCTTCTCTCAGACAGAAAACTGTTCCACCTTGTAATGTCAGTGTCAAGTTTTAAACTTCATACGCCTTCACCAGAATCACTTTGATTATTTCAGCTCTGGAATTGCAAATCTCCACTAAACAAACGGAGATGTAAACAGACTAATAATAAATGGTTACTCAAAAGTGTGAATGAAACACAAAAAAAAACACAACTCTGGGTTTGTTTTTGAGGATGTAACAGTATTCTAACATGGCTTAAAGGTCCCATGGCATGAAATAGTCACTTTCTGAGATTTTTGAACGTTAATGTGAGCTCCCCTACCCTGTTTAGGGCCCCCCCCCCCATGGCTAAAAGTTGCAAAATGTGTAAACTGAGCATTTGCGATCCTTTTCCGCGTTTGAAAAAAAGACATCCCAAACGGGCAATTCTGAACAAGGGAACTTTCTGACATCACACTCGCGGAAAGGTTTCCACCCCCCTCTGGATGTCCACCCCGTCTCTGGAAATCGCGCCGAGAGAGTTTGTGCCGCAAACGAGCTACAAAATGCGAGATGCGTTTTTTTTTTTTTGCCTGGAGAAATGTGAGTCTCTCCAGGCTCAGATGTCCTTTATCCGAGCCTCTGAGCCTCTGAAACAACAGTGGTTTAATTTTATTTTCTGTGGAAATGTGTATGAGTGCTTTTTTTGCATGGGACGCGTCTCATATCTTCCTTCACTTAAAACGCGGAAGTAAGGACAGTGCACCAGCGCACCGCTAAATGAGGAAACAGTGGCGTATTTGGCCACACTCCCACCCGCCTGCACTGGCCTGTCTCTGTCCTCCTCATTTGCATTCAAGCAACACGCCCAGAATAAAGCGTTTCAGAGATACATTTCTGAATAGGACAGTCTCTCTCATGCTCTCTCATGCACTGATGCTTGATTTTGGAGAAGGATTCATATACAGTGAACCCTCGCTCTATTGCGGTTCACTCTTCGCGGCCTCGCTGTTTTGCAGATTTTTTTTTTCAATTTTTTTTTTTCAAATATTTTTTCATTTTTTTTATAGTGTAACATTTTTTTTTTATAGTGAACATTTTTTTTTATAGTGTAACATTTTTTTTTTTATAGTGTAACAATGTGGTCTGCGCCCTGATTGGCTAAGAGACTAGACCAGGACTATAGGTGGACTAAACCAGGTCTAGACCAGAACTAGACCAGGTCTGAACCAGGATTAAATCACTCCGTGCGGCTTTTGCGTTCGTTTGTGCGTGTTCGGTTTGTGGCTCGGGTTGAGAGCACGCGGTCCGGGCGCCGCAGTTCTATCTCCCCGGTGTACACACAGCCTCGCGCTGCATTTTCTCATATTTGTCTCTAGTTTAAACACTCAAACTTTCATAGATTTTTCATAGAGGAGAAGTGCATGGAGAAGTGCGCGACTCGTGCTGCTCTGTCATGGATTTGTCCACGATGAGGGTTTTATCGTGGACAAATCCAAATATGAGAAAATGTTAATTCCAGTCTGAGAAAAGCGTATAATGTGTGTGGTGAGGCATTTACAGCCTTAAAACATGTAGAATAATTGTAAAATATAAAGTTGTCCTACTTCATGATAACAGGAGAAGTTCAATCCTACTTCGCGGATTTCACTTATTGCGGGCTATTTCTAGAACCTAACCCCCGCGATAAACGAGGGATTACTGTACAGCATTGGGTAACCACTAAGGCGCCATATAAAAACATCAAGAAGTACCATGTCATGGGATCTTCAAAGCTCACAAGAATCATTTTTGCATAATATAGGATGTATTTGTCATTTAAACATCTGGAAAATAGCCTTAAACTGGTCTTACACTGTATGATTTTCGGGCCGATTTTGACACAAATTTTAGTTGCATGACATTTAAATGGGGTAAAATTTCGGCTCCTCTGTGCATTGTCCCAGGTGTTATGAGTTGCAAATATGTGCTAGTCGTATGTGCATATGACTGTTGATGGCACAGTCACAGTATGTGCTGAGCTGTAGGGTCCGAGCGCTGCTGAGGCAGGTAAAATCCATCTGCAGGTGGACGCAGACACAGCTCTGGTGGACTGGAGCGAACACAAAGATGAACTGAGGGATTCTACACACATGAGCTGAACCAATAAACCTCTTCTGAACTAAACACCCACACACTAGACCAGTTATGAGTCTGACTTTAAACAAAGCAGTGCTAAAGTTAACAGTCCCTAATTGTTTGCTTAAGTATTTTTATGATGTTCCATCCATCTATCCATTTTCTTCCGCTTATCCGGGGCCGGGTCGCGGAGTCTAAGCAGAGTCGCCCAGACCTCCTTCACCCCGGACACTTCCTCCAGCTCCTCCGGGGGGACCCCAAGGCGTTCCCAGGCCAGCCGGGACACATAGTCCCTCCAGCGTGTCCTGGGTCTTCCCCGGGGCCTCCTCCCGAGTGGGGACACTGTACCCGGAACACCTCCCGAGGGGAGGCGTCCAGGGAGGCATCCGGAACAGATGCCCGAGCCACCAGAGCTCATGACCATAGGTGAGGGTAGGAACGTGGAGTTGACCGGTAGAATTGAGAGCTTCGCCTTTCGGCTCAGCTCCCTCTTCCACCACAACGGTCCGGTACAGCGACCGCATCATTGCACCCCCGACGCTGCACCGATCCGCCTGCTGTCAATCTCACGCTCCCATCTTCCCCTCACTCGTGAGACTACTTGAACTCCTCTCCACCTGAGGCAAGGACTCCCCACCCACTCAGAGAGGGCAAGCCACCTTTTTCCAGGTCGAGAACCATGGCCTCGGATTTGGAGGAGCTGATCCTCACATCCCAGCCGCTTCACACCTCGGCTGCAAGCACCGCCCCCAGTGCACATTGGAGGGTCCCGGTTCGATGAAGCCATCAAGGACAACATCATCTGCAAACAGCAGAGATGAGATCCTGTAGTTCCCAAACCGGATCCCCTCCAGCCCCTGACTGCCCCTAGAAATTCTGTCC
This sequence comes from Paratrypauchen microcephalus, assembly GCA_036785185.1. Classification (NCBI taxonomy): domain Eukaryota; kingdom Metazoa; phylum Chordata; class Actinopteri; order Gobiiformes; family Gobiidae; genus Paratrypauchen; species Paratrypauchen microcephalus. Next base: position 54,992 of record JAVJIX010000449.1, read on the forward strand.
ATAAATATAATGAACAGAACCGGTGACAAAGGGCAGCCTGGCGGAGTCCAACATGCACCAGAAACAGGTCCGACTTACTACCGGCAATGCGAACACAGGTTCTGCTCTGGTCATACAGGGACCGAACAGCCACTTAGCAAAGGGCCCAGAACCCCATACTCCCAGAACGCACTCTCCACAGGACCCCACGAGGGACACGGTCGAATGCCTTCTCCAGATCCACAAAGCACATGTGGACTGGTTGGGCAAACTCCCATGCACCCTCGAGCACCCCGATGGAGAGTATAGAGCTGGTCCAGCTCCCTGGCCGGGACGAAAACCACACTTTTTCTGCTCCTCCTGAATCCGAGTTCGACTATTGGTCGAATTCTCCTCTCCAGCACCCTGGAATAGACCTTACCGGGAAGGCTGAGGAGTGGTGATTCCCCGATAATTGGGACACACCCTCTGCTCCCCCTTCATAAACAGAGGGACCACCACCCCGGTCTGCCAGTCCAGAGGTACTGTCCCCGACCGCCATGCGATGTTGCAGAGAACGTGTCAGCCAAGACAGCCCCACAACATCCAGCGACTTGAGATACTCAGGACGGATCTCATCCACCCCCGGAGAGCCTTGCCACCGAGGAGCTTTCCAACCACCTCAGTGACTTCGGCCAGGGTGATTAACAAGTCCGCCTCCAAGTCGCCAGCCTCTGCTTCCTCTTCGGAAGACGTGACGGCGGGATTGAGGAGATCTCAAAAGTATTCCTTCCACCGTCCGATAACATCCCCAGTCGAGGTCAACAGCTCTCCCACCCCCACCGTAAACTTGAGTGTTGGTGAAGCACTGCTTCCCCCTCCTGAGGCGCCGAACGGTTTGCCAGAATTTGTTTTGAGGCCGTCAATAGTCCTCCTCCATGGCCTCTCCGAACTCCTCCCAAACCCGAGTTTTTGCCTCTGCAACCACCCGGGCTGCAGCACGCTTGGCCCGCCGGTACCTGTCAGCTGCCTCAGGAGTCCCATGAGCCAACAAGGCCTGATAGGACTCCTTCTTCAGCCTGACGACATCCCTTACTTCCGGTGTCCACCACCGCCACGACAGGCACCACAGACCTTACGACCACAGCTACGGGCGGCCGCATCGACAATAAAGGCCGAGAAAAGAGCCCATTCGGACTCTATGTCCCCAGCCTCCCCCGGAATCCGGGAGAAGCTCTCCCGGAGGTGTGAGTTGAAGGTGCCCCTGACAGAGGGCTCTGCCAGACGTTCCCAACAGACCTTCACGATACGCTTGGGCCTGCCAGGTCTCTCCGGCTTCCTCCCCCGCCAGCGGACCCAACTCACAACCAGGTGGTGATCAGTTGATCGCTCTGCCCCTCTCTTCACCCGAGTGTCCAAGACACGCGGCCGGAGGTCAGATGACACGACAACAAAGTCGATCATCGACCTCCGTCCTAGGGTGTCCTGGTGCCATGTGCACTGATGGACACCCTTGTGCTCAAACATGGTGTTCGTTATGGACAAACTGTGGCCAGCACAGAAGTCCAATAACAGAACACCGCTCGGGTTCAGATCAGGGAGGCCGTTCCTCCCAATCACCCCTCTCCAGGTGTCACTGTCGTTGCCCACGTGGGCGTTGAAGTCCCCCAGGAGAACAACGGAGTCCCTGGTCGGTGCCCAGTACCCCTCCCAGGCACTCCAAGAAAGGCCGGGTACTCTGCACTTGCTGTTCGGCCCATAGGCCGACACAGCAGTGAGAGACCTGTCCCCGACCCGAAGGCGCAGGGATGCTACCCTCTCGTTTGCACCGGGGTGATCTCCAACGCTCGGCGGCTGGGCTGTGGGGCAATGAGCAGGGCCCCCCCAGCCCGCCGCCGTTCCCCGCGGGCAACGCCAGAGAAATGGAGGGTCCAGATCCCCTCCAAAGAGTTGGGTTCCAGAGCCCAAGCTGTGCGTAGAGGTGAGGCCGACTATATCCTGAGTCGGTAACGCTCAACCTCCCGCACGAGCTCAGGCTCCTTCCCCCCAGCGAGGTGACATTCCATGTCCCCAGAGCTAGTCTCCATGTCCGGAGATCCGGCCCGCCCGAGGCCCCCCGCCGCCGACTGCCGCCCAGATCTCTCTGCACCCGGGCCTTATGGATCGTCCTGCGGGTGGTGGGTCCACGGGAGGACGGCCCCACGTCGCTTCTTCGGGCTTCGCCCGGCCGGGCCCCGTGGGGAAAGGCCCGGCCACCAGACGCTCGCTGGCGCGCACCCACCCCAGGTCTGGCTCCAGGGTGGAGCCCCCGGTGGCGCCAGTCCGGGCGACGTATCTCACCTTGTTTTAAAACTCAACATAAGGGCTTCTGAACCGCTCTTAGTCTGACCCGTCCCCCTGTTTGCCTTGGGTGACCCTACCAGGGGCATAAAGCCCCCGACAACATAGCTCAACATAGGTGGCCTTCGGGCACTCAAACCCATCCACCTCGTTAAGGTGGTGGCTCAAGGAGGGGTTCTATGATGTTTTGGGAGTTTAAACATACTGTATGGAAACCAGTGGGGTCACACACATGTCCACAGAGCTACACACTGCCCTCTTCTGGCTTATATACACTCCTGTGAGATGTACATAAACGCAAGTACACCGATATGAGATCACAGTGTAAGACCAGTTTTTTGTATTATTAACATTTTCTATTTTATGGTACTGCTGGTTTGCTTTTGGGCTTTATTGATCCACAAGGGAAATTGTTTTGATGCAATAGCTCACTCAGAGAGTAAGAAAAAAATAGATGAGATAACTTAAAAAAAGAACAATAAACGAGTATCAAATGAGACATAATTATGAGAATAAAAAAATGAAAATAAATGTGTATGTACAAATCAGAATAAAATAGAAAGATAAGTAATAAAATAAGTAATAAAATATAAAAATAAAATATTTTATTTGTACAGAGACATTGTACAAGACAAAAGTCATAGGAGAGATACTGATGCTGGGTTAATTTACAAGCTGTAGCCCCTGAGCAGGTTGGTGGGAATACTGGAAATTCAGATTAAATGTATATAAATAAATGTAAAATAAAACAAAATAAATTAAATTAAAATAAATAAATAAGATAAGATAAGATAAGACAAATAAAATAAAATACAGCTATACACATCAGCACATTCTTACTGTTACCTCTCCCCTGTCCGCCAAGGCTCAAAATATGCACATGTGCACATATATACTTAATTTTGATCATTCAGAATAATACTCTTCCCTAATGTATACACACTTGTACAGATAACTGCCACTTCTTTGTGAAATGTGCAACCATTTGAAGACCTGCGTAAGTTTGAACTGAAAGTTGGCAAAAGCCTCCAGTGACTCAGAGCGAGGAAAAAGCTGATTTGGTGATGGAACTCTTACATTGGGGACACTGCACTCTCCTCTGAGGATGAGCGTGGTACTCCAGATGTTTTTTTCAAAGTTCAGTGAAACAAAAACCTTTCAGAGGAGTCACAGTACCATGAAGGATTTTGAAAAGTACACATTATATTTAGCAGGAATAGGACATTGGTGATACTGTCAGAGGTGAATTTTAGAACTCCCTGTTACTTTTCTTCTTTACTTTTTTCCCCACAAACTGCCACTTGCTTTATGTAAAGCTATGATAAATATTTGCAGGAGATACCATTCCACATAACTACTGATGACACTTTTGGCTCTTTTACGGGGATTTGAATCTTTTGGAGATGTTCATTTCTACGAGCACAATTTCAAAAGACTGGTTCTTTCTATATTTATGGATATGACAAATGTGACAACTCATTTTAACTACAAAATCTGAGAATTGTGTGTTTACCCGTTGAAATCATGCATAATTTAAATAAAATGCTGCATTACAATAAAAAATAATGCAAAAACCTAGCTGTTATTATGTCAAACTCGTTGTTGTTGTTTCTTTTGTGCACAAAGCTCTCACTCGTGTTGTGTACTCTATGTCTGTGCTGATTCTTGTGTCGGTTCGGCGGTTTATGCATATAAAAATGCATAACAACTAGAAAGAAAAAGATTCAGCTTTTTGGGAAAATTAGATTCAATTTAAAGGTGCACTATGTATTTACTCAGTTACTCAAAAATACCTATAAAAACATTCTGACTGCGAATGGGGTTACCTCTCCACAGATCTGACCTGCAATGTGGTCTGGTTTGGTCTCCATGAAGATCGACACACACAGACACACCTCTAGAAAAGTTACACAATGCATCTTTAGGGAACCATTCAAAAGAACCGTTCAGAAACATCACATCACTACCCAAACCAAGTAATACTTAGAAAAACACAATCACCTCTTTAATGTAATATAAAGGTCCCATGGCATGAAATTTTCACTTTCTGAGGTTTTTGAACGTTAATGTGAGCTCCCCTACCTTGTTTAGCCCCCCCCCCCCCCCCCCCCCATGGTTAAAAGTTGCGAAATGTCTAAACGGAGCATTTGCGATCCTTTTCTGCGTTACAAAAAAATCGGAGCTCAAACGGGCGATTTTGAACAAGGCACCTTATTGACGTCAGATCGAGAGAAAGAAATGCAAATGCAGTTCCAACCCCGTCTGTCTGAACTCAGCGTCTCTGTAAATCACGCCCAGAGAGTTTGGACTGCGAATGCGCTAGGCAATGCGAAATGCGTTTTTTTATTTGCCTGGAGGCACGTCCGAGTGTTTCCTGACTCGGAAGTCCTTTATCTGAGCCTCTGGACCTTTGAACAGCAGTGGTTTAATTTTATTTTATGTGGAAATGTGTTTATTTTTCAATGGAACGCTTCCAAATCTCTCCCCCCGTGCAAAAACACGGAAATGGGATAAGCTGAGGGGCTAGAACGGGGGAAACGCCCCCCACCCTCTACTATAGGCCAGCTCTTGCTTTTCTCCTCATTTGCATTCAAGCAACAACGCCCAGAATAAAGTGTTTGAGAGAGATATTTATGACTCTTTCTCATCTTATCTCTGTTTCTCATGCACTGAGTGTTGATTTTGAAGAAGGATTAATTTACAGTATTAGGGAACCATTAAGGAGCCATATAAAAGCATCAAGAAGTACCATGTCATGGGATCTTTAAAGGGCCCAAATTTTGTGTTATTTTCTGATCTATGTTATAATCAGATAGTCTGATGCGTCCGGGCGCGCCACCATCTTGGAGATAACAGTAGAAAAAAAATGCAAGTACAATCAATAACAATAGTCACAACATATACAACAAAACAATGGGCATCTTTTTGTTTGGTAAACATTACGGGAGGATGGAGAGGGGGCAAGAAAAGAGTGGAAAATAGAGAATAAAGATGAACTGAACTGAGGGCGGAAGACTATATAGGCAGGGCAGTGTTTACAGAATACATGAATAGAGCATATATAATGCTCTTTCCTCATCACAAACATACCTGAAGTTGTATTTTGTTTCAGTCACACAGGTTTAACACACAAACCCTGGCTTTGAGTTCTTCCCTTAACCTGAAAACCATCCTTTCGCTTTGTGATGTCATGTAGTAATACAGAAAGTGCTCCACTGTTTTTTTTTTTAGAGATCCCATGACATGGTACTTCTTGATGCTTTTATATGGCTCCTTAATGGTTCCCTAATACTGTAAATGAATCCTTCTTCAAAATCAACACTCAGTGCATGAGAAACAGAGATGAGATGAGAAAGAGTCATAAATATCTCTCTCAAACACTTTATTCTGGGCGTTGTTGCTTGAATGCAAATGAGGAGAAAAGAGCTGGCCTATAGTAGAGGGTGGGGGCGTGAGCCAAAGCAGCTCCGCTCTCCCAGAGCAGCTTCTCAGCTGGTCCATTTCAGTGTTCTACTTGCAACCAAGTTGGAGCCGCGAATGGAGTTTGGGCGTTCAGTGGAAAAATCGAAACACATTTCCACAGAAGGTTCTGTGTTCAATAAAATTAGACCTTGTATTCCAAAGGTCTCAGAGAGCTCAGATGAGTGACTTCAGAGTTCCTGTAGAAACACTCGGACTCTGGTGGTTTTATCTGTTTTATGTATTATTTATTTATGTACTTATTTATATATTTTATTTATATATTTTTTTATTTTATGTATTCTTATTATTATTATTCATTTATTATTTTTTATGTATTTATTTATTTACTTATTTATTTACTTATTTATTGACTTATTTATGCATTTAATTTATATATATATTTTATATTAATAATAATAATCATTTATTTATTTAATTATTCTTTTTATTTATCATATTGCAGCCACGGGTTAACTCAATGTCCACTATAAAGGACACAAATGAATGGAGGATATACCAACATGAACATAAACATTTTATTTTGTCATCAGCAGCATTATTGTAAAAGGGAGACAATTAAAACACGCGACTCACGTGGTTTATGTGTAAGAAGAACTTTATCAACGCGAATCTCCTTCACTGAACAACAAAACATGAACATTGGCTAAAATGTGTCTTATAATTCAAAATTTAAAATGAAAGGAACTCTCCTCCTGTCCAAAAACTTGGCATATAAATATAAATATAAATATTTAGCATATCTGGTTTCCCAGTAAGCTAGCTCTAGCACATTTCGCGGTCGCTAGCATCATAAGATCACTTCTGCAGTGAAATGGCACAAATCTAGTTTACCAGTAAGCTAGCACTGTTTATTTTTTTTCTACTTTTCTACTGTAATATTCTTTAATACAGTCATACCTCACCCTACGAAACACCCAACTAACGAATAATCCAAGTTACGAAACACTTTTACTTAAAATTTTCGTCTCTGAATACGAAAGAAAATTCAAGTTACGAAACGCGAAATCTCAAAAATTCAAGTAATGCGCGCTCGGCTTCGCAGCCTCCCGAATCTCCCGAAACGTAAATAGACTTGTAAATACACTCTCCGAACACCCCGCTGGCCTCCCATTGGCGAGGAACGAATCAGGCCATTTACATTGCGACTCTATTTACAAAAAAACCACGTTACGACACCACTTCTGGAACAAATGAATTCCGTAAGGTGAGGTATGACTGTATATAGATCTTTAATATTTAGATCAAATATAATGTACTTTATGATACCCTCAAAACTTACTTGACTGCATGACGTCCTCTTGCTGAAGTGTCTGGCCTCAGTCGTCTGTATTTGCTCAGAAAAGTCGCTTTAGCTCTTCAGAATTCTAGAAGCTCTTGTGCATGTGATAAAGGAATGCAAAATGCATGTAGAGGGTGTGGCTCGACGGCTCTGCCAAAATACTGTCCTACTTTATTCACAGAAATTTGATTATTTTAGCCAAGATTATGCTACAATATTTTTCTAACAACTATATTGATGCCCCTAACCTTCAACTTTGATAAGTCCTAGTTTATTCCCGAAAATTCCCATGGAAAGTTCATTCATTCATTCATCATCTTCTGCTTTTTCCATTTTCTGGGTCGCGGGGGCAGCAGTCCAAACAGTGTTCTGCTGCCCAGAACACAATGCAAGGTCCCCATGAATCCTCCCGCGGGTGGTGGGTCCACAGGAGGACGGCTCACGTCACAGCGGGCCTTGATGTATCTTCTGCCATGGGGGCTACCAGTGTCCAAGGACACAACGGCAGCGCTCATCTGTGAGAGCTGGGATCACACGCGGTTAACCCGTCGAGAGCGGGATTCGAACTGCCAATCCCTGGATCAATAGACAAGTGCTCTACCAACTGAGCTCCTGCCGCCCCCATGGAAAGTTTCCAACTTGGAAAATTCCCAGAATTTTGCAACCCTAGTCTGAACTATTGAGCGCACCTGAATTTAAGCCGCATCAACTACGTTTCCAAAGAATTGTATTTTTGTACATATACAGGCCGCACCTGTCTATGAGCCGCAGGTGTCCACGTCTTCAAGAACGTTTTCAAGTTCGGGCCATTTGCTTTTATCGCCTCTGGAAGCTTTTGTCGTCTTTTTCCGTTGAGTCGGTTTGTCACGCTGCCGTCACCGTCGTCTCACCATCGACTCATCGACGCCGAGCTCACGTGCAGCAGCTCGACTTTCTTCTTCCACAACCAGATCGATCGTCTTTAACTTAAAAGCTTCATCATCATGAGCATTTCTTTGTGTGTTTCACATGATCATTTTCGTCGGCGCGTTGTCTCTTCGCCCGTCTGTCTCGCTCTTGTACCCCAAACCTGGACCAAACCTGGACCAAACCTGGACCAAACCTGGACCAAACCTGGACTAAACCTGGACCAAACCTGGACCAAACCTGGACCAAACCTGGACCAAACCTGGTCTAAACCTGGACCAAACCTGGACCAAACCTGGACCAAACCTGGACCAAACCTGGACCAAACCTGGACCAAACCTGGTCTAAACCTGGACCAAACCTGGACCAAACCTGGACCAAACCTGGACCAAACCTGGTCTAAACCTGGACCAAACCTGGACCAAACCTGGACCAAACCTGGACTAAACCTGGACTAAACCTGGACTAAACCTGGACTAAACCTGGACTAAACCTGGACCAAACCTGGACCAAACCTGGACCAAACCTGGACCAAACCTGGACCAAACCTGGACCAAACCTGGACCAAACCTCGAACAAACCTGGACCAAACCTGGACCAAACCTGGTCTAAACCTGGACCAAACCTGGTCTAAACCTGGACCAAACCTGGACCAAACCTGGACCAAACCTGGACTAAACCTGGACTAAACCTGGACCAAACCTGGACCAAACCTGGACTAAACCTGGACTAAACCTTATTATTACTTATCTTGTCTGTATGCACTTTTTTGTGCTAATTCTCTTTTGCACTAAACTGCCTCTGGAGCTAATGTGGCAAGTGAATTTCTCCTGTGTGAGATCAATAAAGTCTGATCCTAGTCCTAGTTTAGTCCTAGTTTAGTCCTTGTTTAGTCCCAGTTTAGTCCTGCTTTAGTCCTTGTTTAGTCCCAGTTTAGTCCTTGTTTAGTCCTGCTTTAGTCCTTGTTTAGTCCCAGTTTAGTCCTGCTTTAGTCCTTTAGTGCCAGTTTAGTCCTTGTTTAGTCCTTGTTTAGTTCTTGTTTAGTCCTAGTTTAGTCCTAGTTTAGTCCTTGTTTACTCCTGGTTTACTCCTGGTTTAGTCCTGGTTTAGTCCTTGTTTAGTCCTGGTTTAGTCCTAGTTTAGTCCTGGTTTAGTCCTAGTTTACTCCTTGTTTAGTCCTGCTTTAGTCCTTGTTTAGTCATGCTTTAGTCCTTGTTTAGTCCCAGTTTAGTTCTTGTTTAGTCCTTGTTTAGTCCTTGTTTAGTCCTGCTTTAGTCCTTGTTTAGTCCTGCTTTAGTCCTTGTTTAGTCCTTGTTTAGTTCCAGTTTAGTTCATGTTTAGTCCTTGTTTAGTTCTTGTTTAGTCCTTGTTTAGTCCTAGTTTAGTCCTTGTTTACTCCTGGTTTAGTCCTGGTTTAGTCCTGGTTTAGTCCTTGTTTAGTCCTGGTTTAGTCCTAGTTTACTCCTTGTTTAGTCCTTGTTTAGTCCTGGTTTACTCCTTCTTTAGTCCTGCTTTAGTCCTTGTTTAGTCCCAGTTTAGTTCTTGTTTAGTCCTGGTTTAGTCCTTGTTTAGTCCTGGTTTAGTCCTGGTTTAGTCCTTGTTTAGTCCTGGTTTAGTCCTGGTTTAGTTTATCTATAATTTCAGTTAGTTTTAGTTTTGTAAACACACAATACAGTTTCAGTTATCGTTTTTTCTTTCTTTTGTCGTTTTTATTTATTTCAGTTAACGGAAATCGGAAATATTTGTGTGCAGGTGCGACAGGAGCAGGACGAGGAGGTGAAGAAGCTCACTCAGCTCAGGGACTCTCTGAGGCTGCTCGTGCAGGTGGACGGGAAGGAGGTACAGCCCAACATTCACACACATGTACACTACTGTCCTGTAGTCTTGTGACAATAGACTCAATACCAATTCCTATACCACAATGATAATAAAAAATACTTTATTTAGATCAGGGGTGTTAAAAACATGTGGCACGGGGGCCAGATCCGGCCCTCCAAGACCTTTAATCTGGCCCTCGGCTGATTTTCTATTAAAATATTTGGATTATATTTTAATTTTCGATTAAAATATAGTCAATTTTCTGCACCTCTTTTCGGCATAGTTTAGCATAGCAGCGTCTCCAGCGCCTCTGTGCATGGCCCCTCCCACCAGCGCCTCTGTACGTGGTCCCTCCCACCAGAGCCTCTGTGCGTGGCCCCTCCCACCAGAGCCTCTGTACGTGGTCCCTCCCACCAGAGCCTCTGTGCGTGGCCCCTCCCACCAGAGCCTCTGTGCGTGGCCCCTCCCACCAGCGCCTCTGTACGTGGCCCCTCCCACCAGCGCCTCTGTACGTGGCCCCTCCCACCAGAGCAGCACAAATGAAGACTCGCCTCTTTCCAAACACTCTTAAAGGACCATCGTTTTGACTGTCGACCGTGACTCCCTCATCAGCAAAATCTCAAAAGTGAGAAAAGTGGACGCCGAGTGCAGGATTTTCCAACAAAAATTGATTAATTCCTGTTTGTTCAGGAGGTGAATGGGAAGCCTGTACGCTTGTGTTGAAATAGCATTTTTCTTAAAGTTTCAGGTTGTTCATAATATTAATATTTTGTAAAAAAAAAATAAAAAAAAATAAAAGAGTTCATCAAATAAAAAAGACTTCTGTAATAGATTTGTGTTTCTCTGCACAAATATTTGGACTTATTGATATTTTTGGGGTATATTTGCCATGAGTTTTCTGATCCGGCCCCTTTGGGATCAAAGTCGGTTGGATACAGCCCCCGGACCAAATGAGTTTGACACCCCTGATTTATCATGTCATTATCAACATTAACTGTTTATATTGCCATGTGGCCTTACATCTGTGTAAACCTCTGTCATCCAGGTACGTTCTGTAGTCATAAATCATTCTAAACCAACACAAGCGTACAGGTTTCCCATTCACCTCCTGAACAAACAGGAATTAGTCCATTTTTCTTGGAAAATCCTGCACTCTGCGTCCATTTTTCTCATTTTTGACATTTTGCTGATGAGGGAGTCACGGTCGACAGTCAAAACGATGGTCCTTTAAGAGCGTTTGGAAAGTGGCAAGTCTTCATTTGTGCTGCTCTGGTGGGAGGGGCCACGTACAGAAGCGCTGGAGACGCCGATATGCTAAACTGCACAGAAAATTAACAATATTTTAATAGAAAATTAAAATATAATTAAAATATTTGAATAGAAAATCAGCCGAGGGCCAGATTAAAGGTGTTGGAGGGCCGGATCTGGGCCCTCGGGCCGGATGTTTGACACCCCTGGTCTAAAGCGATTCAGGAACGGTTGATTTCCTTCCTGTGAATATGATCTTTTGAGTATTGATACTTTCAAATACGTTCAAATGAATATCTAGTTTTGATACTAGTTTTAGTATATTTCAATCTGATTTTCAATACTTTTGACAACCGTATTGTCACACTCTCTACCAAGGATTTCTCATTATAGTTTAGTTTTTGTTAGTTTAGACTTTTTTTCCTCTCTAATTCAGTTTGTTTTAATTAGTTTTTAAAGCCATCCACAAGCTGCAGCCTTAAGAGCAAAAACAAATAAAAATACACACCAAAACTTCCACATTTACCAACTCCAAAAAAGGACAAAACCAAGAGCCATTTATCCAGAATTTCAGTTTGAGTTTTGTAAACGCACAAGACAGTTTCAGTTAACGTTTTTTTCTTTTAATTCTCCTGTTTGGTTTAGTCCTGGGTTTAGTCCTAGTTTAGTCCTGATTTAGTCCTGATTTAGTCCATGTTTAGTCCAAGTTTAGTCTTGCTTTAGTTCTGGTTTAGTCCTTGTTTAGTCCTGGTTTAGTCCTTGTTTAGTCCTTGTTTAGTCCTGCTTTAGTCCTGCTTTAGTCCTTGTTTAGTCCTGGTTTAGTCCTTGTTCAGTCCTGCTTTAGTCCTTGTTTAGTCCTTGTTTAGTCCTGCTTTAGTCCTTGTTTAGTCCTTGTTTAGTCCTGCTTTAGTCCTTGTTTAGTCCTTGTTCAGTCCTGCTTTAGTCCTTGTTTAGTCCTTGTTTAGTCCTGCTTTAGTCCTGCTTTAGTCCTTGTTTAGTCCTGGTTTAGTCCTTGTTCAGTCCTGCTTTAGTCCTTGTTTAGTCCTTGTTTAGTCCTGCTTTAGTCCTGCTTTAGTCCTTGTTTAGTCCTGGTTTAGTCCTTGTTTAGTCCTTGTTTAGTCCTGCTTTAGTCCTGCTTTAGTCCTTGTTTAGTCCTTGTTTAGTCCTTGTTTAGTCCTGCTTTAGTCCTGCTTTAGTCCTTGTTTAGTCCTTGTTTAGTCCTGCTTTAGTCCTTGTTTAGTCCTGGTTTAGTCCTTGTTTAGTCCTTGTTTAGTCCTGGTTTAGTCCTGGTTTAGTCCTTGTTTAGTCCTGCTTTAGTCCTGCTTTAGTCCTTGTTTAGTCCTTGTTTAGTCCTTGTTTAGTCCTGCTTTAGTCCTTGTTTAGTCCTGCTTGAGTCCTGCTTTAGTCCTGATTTAGTCCTTGTTTAGTCCTGCTTTAGTCCTGGTTTAGTCCTTGTTTAGTCCTGGTTTAGTCCTTGTTTAGTCCTGGTTTAGTCCTTGTTTAGTCCTGGTTTAGTCCTTGTTTAGTCCTGCTTTAGTCCTGGTTTAGTCCTTGTTTAGTCCTGCTTTAGTCCTTGTTTAGTCCTGCTTTAGTCCTTGTTTAGTCCTGGTTTAGTCCTTGTTTAGTCCTGCTTTAGTCCTGCTTTAGTCCTTGTTTAGTCCTGGTTTAGTCCTTGTTTAGTCCTGCTTTAGTCCTGGTTTAGTCCTTGTTTAGTCCTGCTTTAGTCCTGGTTTAGTCCTGGTTTAGTCCTGGTTTAGTCCTGGTTTAGTCCTGGTTTAGTCCTGGTTTAGTCCTGCTTTAGTCCTGCTTTAGTCCTGGTTTAGTCCTTGTTTAGTCCTGCTTGAGTCCTGCTTGAGTCCTGCTTTAGTCCTTGTTTAGTCCTGCTTGAGTCCTTGTTTAGTCCTTGTTTAGTCCTGGTTTAGTACTTGTTTAGTCCTTGTTTAGTCCTGCTTGAGTCCTGCTTGAGTCCTGCTTTAGTCCTGCTTTAGTCCTTGTTTAGTCCTGCTTTAGTCCTGGTTTAGTCCTGCTTTAGTCCTTGTTTAATCCTGCTTTAGTTTATCTATAATTTCAGTTAGTTTTTGTTTTGTAAACACACAATACAGTTTCAGTTACTTTTTTTCTTTTGTCATTTTTATTTATTTCAGTTAGCGGAAATATTTTCTCTATTTTGGTTTTCGTTTTTCGTTTGTTTTCTTTAACTATAATAACCTCGCTTTCTTCCTCTCAAAGATGTGAGTACGATGTGGTTTTGTGATGTTCTCAGGAGTACCTCAACAGGAAGAACTCGGGGAACGGCTACAGCATCCACCAGCCTCAGGGCAACAAGAAGTACGGCACCGAGAAGTCCGGCTTCCTGCTCAAGAAGAGCGACGGGTAAAACTGTTTTCTGTAAAACTAGTTCTGTTTTTAGTCACATCCTGTGTACAAGTGTTATCTGGATGTTTTCGGTTCATTGTCAGTCCTTTTTTTTATATATATATCTAGTTTAGTTCTAGTTTAGTCCTGGCTTAGTTCTAGTTTAGTCCTGGTTTAGTCCTAATTTAGTCCTGCTTTAGTCCTGGTTTAGTCCTGGTTTAGTCCTGGTTTAATCATAATTTAGTGCTGGTTTAGTCCTAGTTTAGTCCTGGTTTAGTTCTAATTTAGTCCTGCTTTAGTCCTGGTTTAGTCCTAGTTTAGTCATAGTTTAGTCCTGGTTTAGTCCTAGTTTAGTCCTGCTTTAGTCCTGGTTTAGTCCTGGTTTAGTCCTAGTTTAGTCCTGCTTTAGTCCTGGTTTAGTCCTGTTTTAGTCCTAGTTTAGTCCTGGTTTAGTCCTGCTTTAGTCCTAGTTTAGTCCTGCTTTAGTCCTGGTTTAGTCCTGCTTTAGTCCTGGTTTAGTCTTAGTTTAGTCCTGGTTTAGACCTTGTTTATTGGTTCAGTCCGCTGAAACAAAAGCCACTGGAACAGTTGTACCCGTTTGAGACTGAACAGTACACTTCCTTTTTAGTGTTTTCTTTTTCTCATCTTATTAAAACATCTGGAGTTAAAGACTTGTCTGCACTGTCTGCGTGTCGTTTTAAAAAGTCATAAAATCATAGTCTGAATTGTACTTTAAAGACCTTTTTATACAGTTTCCTCATCAAAAACATGGCTGGAGTTTTGGTTTCTTAAACGCCCTTAAACTCCTTAGACCTTCACTAGGATCATTTGGAGAATTCCAGCTCTGTAATCTGAACTGAACAAAAGGTAAAGAGGAGCTGTTAACCTCAAAACTATCACTGCATTTTGAGTTTTGCAGACACAGACTCGTAATGAAGAGTTACTCAAACACGTGTGAATGAAACAAAACAAAATCTGGGTGTGTTTTCGATGAGGTAATATTCTGACATGGCTAAAACCGCACAGGAGTCAGATTTGAGTAATAAAGCTCTGGATAAAAAATAAGACATCACTACAAAATGATCAGTTTTTCTGATTTTACTACTTATAGGTTTGTGTTTGGGCAAAAGGAACTTTTTTGTTTGAGTCTATAAACGACTGACAACATTTCCCCCAAATTCCAAATAAAAATATTATCGTTTAGAGCATTTATTTGCAGAAAATGACAAATGGTCAAAATAAGAAAAAGATCCATGTTTTCAGAGCTCAAACAAGCAAAGAAACAAGATCAAATTCATTTTAAAACAACATAATACTAATGTTTACACTTAAGAAGAGTTCACAAATCAATATTTGGTCACAGCTTTCATGTGTCTTGGCCTCCACAAGTCTGTCACATTGTTCTTGTGTCCTAGTTTAGTCCTGGTTTAGTCCTAGTTTAGACCTGGTTGAGTCCTGGTTCAGACCTGATTTAATCCTAGTTTAGACCTGGTTTAATCCTAGTTTAGACCTGGTTTAGTCTTAGATCAGACCTGGTTTAGTCCTAGTTTAGACCTGGTTTAGTCTTGGTTCAGATCTGGTTTAGTTCTGGTTTAGACCTGGTTGAGTCCTGGTTCAGACCGGTTTAGTCTTGGTTCAGACCTGGTTTAGTCCTAGTTTAGACCTGGTTTAATCCTAGTTTAGACCTGGTTTAATCCTAGTTTAGACCTGGTTTAATCCTAGTTTAAACCTGGTTTAGTCTTGGTTCAGACCTGGCTTAGTCCTAGTTTAGACCTGGTTTAATCCTAGTTTAAACCTGGTTTAGTCTTGGTTCAGACCTGGCTTAGTCCTAGTTTAGACCTGGTTTAGTCCTAGTTTAGACCTGGTTTAATCCTAGTTTAGACCTGGTTTAATCCTAGTTTAAACCTGGTTTAGTCTTGGTTCAGACCTGGCTTAGTCCTAGTTTAGACCTGGTTTAGTCCTAGTTTAGACCTGGTTTAGTCTTGGTTCAGATCTGGTTTAGTCCTAGTTTAGACCTGGTTGAGTCCTGGTTCAGACCTGGTTTAGTCCTAGTTTAGACCTGGTTGAGTCCTGGTTCAGACCTGGTTTAGTCCTAGTTTAGACCTGGTTTAGTCCTAGTTTAGACCTGGTTTAGTCTTGGTTCAGATCTGGTTTAGTCCTAGTTTAGACCTGGTTGAGTCCTGGTTCAGACCTGGTTTAGTCCTAGTTTAGACCTGGTTTAATCCTAGTTTAGACCTGGTTTAGTCTTGGTTCAGACCTGGTTTAGTCCTAGTTTAGACCTGGTTCAGATCTGGTTTAGTCCTAGTTTAGACCTGGTTGAGTCCTGGTTCAGACCTGGTTTAGTCCTTGTTTAGAACTGGTTTAATCCTAGTTTAGACCTGGTTTAGTCTTGGTTCAGACCTGGTTTAGTCCTAGTTTAGACCTGGTTCAGATCTGGTTTAGTCCTAGTTTAGACCTGGTTGAGTCCTGGTTCAGACCTGGTTTAGTCTTGGTTCAGACCTGGTTTAGTCCTAGTTTAGACCTGGTTTAATCCTAGTTTAGACCTGGTTTAGTCTTGGTTCAGACCTGGTTTAGTCCTAGTTTAGACCTGGTTCAGATCTGGTTTAGTCCTAGTTTAGACCTGGTTGAGTCCTGGTTCAGACCTGGTTGAGTCCTGGTTCAGACCTGGTTTAGTCCTAGTTTAGACCTGGTTTAGTCTTGGTTCAGACCTGGTTTAGTCCTAGTTTAGACCTGGTTTAGTCTTGGTTCAGACCTGGTTTAGTCTTGGTTCAGACCTGGTTTAGTCCTTGTTCAGACCTGGTTTAGTCTTGGTTCAGACCTGGTTTAGTCCAAGTCTTTCACATTGTTCTTGGGTGACTTTATTCCACTCCTGGTGCGAGAACTGAAGTAGCTCAGCTTTGTGTTTGTGTTGGAATTCCACAGACGCTGGAATGGAATGGCTGTGATACATGTAGAGATGCTGATTTCACAAAAAAATCCACTGGTCTCTTATTTTTTTCCAGAGCTCTCTTAAGACCTTCAAATACACATTATTGAAGACATTTACAGAAGCACTTACATCTGTAGACTGTAGAAACGTCCTTTTTCTTTTTCACAACGTTTGGAGCTGCTGACTGCACTGATTAGGTTCCATTTCCACGTCCAAATCCATGTGGAAGTGTAGCTCACTGTGGAGTCGTATTTGACAGATGTAGAATCCTGCCCTGCCCCGAGCTTTGGGCGAGGCCTGGATTGATTCTTCAGCTGATTGTAATGCAGAGCAGCTGGAGCGTAAAGCGAGGAGAGCGCTTACATCATACGCACACGCTCGCACACGGGTTCACGTGTCGAGTGGAGGCTTACATTCTTTAAAGGGATTTTTTTTTTTAATGTGAATCTGTAGCCCAGTGGTTCCCAACCTTTTTTGGCCTGTGACCCCATTTTGACATCACACATTTCCGGAGACCCCATAGACTTTTTTTTTTTAATCATGTTTCAGTCTCAGCCTCAGTCACAATATTGTGTCAAATGGTTCGACGTGTCTGAGGCCTCGGAGAAACACTGACCTCTAGTGGACAAATTTAACCACTGCAAACCAACACACAACCCATGATTTGGGAAGTTCCCAAATGGATGGATGGGAATGGATCGCTTTTTTCCACTTGTAGATGCCATCGCAAATGAAACAAATGCCAAAAGTCGCCAGAAGTCACCAAAATCACCACTAACGTCACACAGTACTCCTCACTACCCAACATTTTTAAGAAATATTGCTGCATTTTTTATACTGTAGCAGTTTAGCGCTTGTCAAACCAACACTTCGACACGTTGGTCACGTGAGCGGCTGCTGCGAGACAGTTTCAGAAAGAACGAGACGTGCTCCGGAGCTCCGTCTCATGTGCCCATCACTAGTTATTGTGACTGCACTGCTCCGGACATTTCAGGCGACCCTGTTTGAATTCTAGGCGACCCCACGTGGGGTCGAGACCTGAAGGTTGAAAAACACTGTTGTACGGCGTCTCCTTCAACAGTGTCGGTCCATTAACACTGACTTACCCCTGACAGTGTCCTCTGAGCCGAGCTCTGCCCCGGTTCTGGCGCTGACGAAAGTAGGTCCGGTAAGTTAGCGGGGACATTTAATAAAGCTTGTTTTTCTTCTCAAAACAATATTTGTCCAAAAAGTGATATATTTGTGTCACAAAACAGTCGGAAGTCTAAATCGCTTGGTTCTATTTTCTCTCGAGTCGTATCACTGCGCAAGTCAGGCACTGCTGAAGGGGACGCCATACAGATTCACTTAAAGAAAAACGACTATCCCTTTAATAGGGGTGGACTCCTGCACACTTATCGCTCAAACACTCACTGCGTGCACATGGACGGGTGTAATCCGACTGCAAACGGATTGGGATCGTATCGAATTCACGTGCACAGGCTAAGAATCGTATAGGGATTGGTTTCCCGAATCCGATTGGAGCCCCTGGCTTAGGCCGATAGTAATCCGCTCGGTGCCGCCTTGTGTACGATATGGGATCGGATTGGCGTACTGCGCATGCGTGGGAATTTTCGCTAGGGATTTCACGGGATTTCGGAAGTGGCAGGAGGCGCCGAGGCCGTCATAAGTAGCGATTGTTGCCGGAAAAGTCAGACGAAATCATGTCTGCGAAGAAAGAATGCACAACACGTACACCAATGCTGCTCTGCCAAACTCCTCGAGCGCCATCTTTGTATAGTTTGTTGTGTTTTTATTGAGTAGCCATCACCCGGAAGTAGTTGGACTACAGCGCCACATAGCATAGCGGAGCCGGCCAGGTCGCCGACCATTATCCGATTACACGAGTTTCATGTGCACTTGGATTTTAAGACAGACCACCCGCTGAGTAACGGGATCGGATTTGGAGAAATCCAATCTGATCCTACCATGTGACCGCAGTGATTTACTCTAGTGCAGGGATTAAACTCATTTTGGTCCAACCGACTTTGCTCCCAAAGGGGCCGGATCAGAAAACTCTGAAATATACCCCAGCTTTAAGTCCAAATATTTGTGCAGAGAAACACAAATCTATTACAGACCCAGCAATAATTTGTTTATCTTCTGTATTCTCAGTTCTCCATTCAAGTTCTTGTATTGTTTGAAGCGCCGTGTCTCGTAGTGGCGTTTAAGATTATATTCCTTGAGCACCGCCACTTGTTGGAAGGAAATAGGTCTACAAGAGTCTGTGTGAAAAGTTTGAGCACGCAGCACAAACAACTTAGATTTGAATGTTTTTTGAGAACTTCAGGGATCCCTGCGGCGATACCTGATCAGGTTGAGATGATCCTCTGTGTAAAATGAACTTTGCTGTATTGTGTAAATGTTTTGAATAAAGATTGTGTTTGGCAGGATCCGTAAAGTGTGGCAGAAGAGGAAGTGTGGGGTCAAGTTCGGCTGTCTCACCATTTCCCACAGCACGGTGAGAACAATACGCAGTCTGCTCGTGAAAGCCCAGGACAAACGCTTCACAAAGCGTCATGACTCACTCTGGAAGCAAGGCGGTGTTCTTACCCCTGTAGGCTCTCCATCCCTCTTTATAAGTAGCAATCTGGCAAGTCTTTAAAATAATAACACTGACCACCTTCAACACCCAAACACACAGCGCATTCATTCAAGGAGAGAAGGGTGAAATGTCGACGGAATGACAGTTTGCCCAAGCGCCAACCAGACCAGGACCTGCTTGGCGTCCAGTACTTCTGAGCTCAGGCGTTGATTAATCCGCTATGGTTAGACATGCAATAGGACCGTACAAGAGAGCGGTAAACTATCAAACATCCACTGTTAATGTAGATTCAACTGATACACAACAATAAACCCGAAGTGAAGAAAACTGTTTTTACTAGGGATGCACGATATATCGGCATTAACATCGGTATCGGCCGATATTGCAAAAAATAATAATTTTTTAACGTATCGGTATCGGCCCGATGTGTAAAAGTGGGCCGATATTAACGACCGATATTTGTCAGTACAGTAATCCCTGGAATTAACCTTTTCTCACATTTCTCTCTCGTTTAAACACTCAAACTTTCGTAGATTTTCAACAAAATGTATTAATAGTGAAGCGTGGGGGGGGGGGTAGAGGAGCATGACCGGCGCGAGACTGCACGTCCCACCCGTGGCTGCGAGCACGAGACGCGTGTCCAAACCGTGCCTCCTCCTCGGGACGGCGTCCACGGTCCTGAGGAGGAGGACATCAAACCACGACATGAACGAACGCAAGAGCCGCACGAAACCAGGCAAAGAGTCCTGGTCTAGTCCTGGCTTAGTCCAGGTCTAGACCTGGTCCAGTCCTGGTTTAGTCCAGGTTTAGTCCTGGTCCAGTCCAGGTTTAGACCTTGTTTAGACTTGGTCTAGACCTGGTTTAGTCCGGGTTTAGTCCTGGTCTAGTCCCAGTCTGGTCCTGGTCTAGTTCCAGTCTGGTCCCGGACCCCGCCCGTGTCCCCAATCTTTAGCATCAATCGGCAAAGATCCCTTAGCCAATCAGGACGCAGAACACAATGTTACACTATTTTAAAAAAAAATTGAAATTGAAAAAAAAAAAAAATCAGGCGACAAAACAGGCTTTGAAAATAAAAGAAGACATTCAAAAATTAATTTTGCGTGATTTTCAGTCTGTATAAAATGTTATCTCAGAGTTAAAAATAAATAAATATCGGTATCAGCTAATATCGGTATCGGCTGATAACAGCAACATTAATATCGGATATTGGTATCGGCAAAAATGTTCACATCGGTGCGTCCCTACATTGTATTTTTTAAAATATTTCTCCTACATTCTAGTGCTGTGTGCGCCTCTTGTGAGTCCAGCACATTCTTCTACAACAGAGGCCGGCTCTTTGGTCCCTCAGATGCGGCTCAGTACTTTGGTTCCTCATTTAACGCGGGGGTTACATTGTAAAATAACCTGCGATAGGCTAAATCCGTGAAGTAGTCAGCTTTATATTGCATGTATATATATGTGTGTATTTCACAGTCCCTCTGACTGATGCACCTGGCGCCGCTGCGCTGTTGCGGGTTTTATTGTAGTGAGAACGCTTCCGTGCGCTCTCAGGACTGGTTCCACCGCCTGGACTCCAGGTTCGTTCTGCGGAAACACCGCCGCTACTTCCCAACGCGCATTGAGCACCCAGAGAAGTGTGTGCTCGGACATGTGCACCTGCACTCGTGGTCAAATCCGTAATAGAACAGCATGACCGGTGCGACCAGCCCCAGGTGAGACGCACGACCGTGGCCCTTCTGGCATGTGCCGAAATGTCAGACCGCCCAGTCCTCACTGCTTCAGAGTCACACTGCTCGTGATCACATTTAAATAAATTTGGCAAACTGAACGCATTCTGAGGAGAATGACTGATGAATCGGCAAAGGTCTACAGTCCTTTAGCCAATCAGGATGCAGAACACAATGCGTATTGATACACTATAAAAAAAAATCTGTGAAACAGCGAGGGACCACTGTATTTAATTAAAATATGTTTTATTTTAGTTTGTTCATTTTCAAAATGTAATTCTATGGCACAAAGATGTTATAAAAAAATGTTATATGCAGTGTTATTTCATTTTAAATTTCAGAAGTGTTTTGTGGCTCCCAGTGTTTTCTTTACTGTGTGAAACGGCTCCAAACGGCTCTTTGAGTGGTAAAGGTTGCCGACCCCTGTTCTACAATAATGAGATGAACGTGAATGTTTCAGATAAACCGACCTCCCGCCAAGCTGAACCTGCTGACCTGTCAGGTGCGACCCAACCCTGACGACAGGAGGACCTTCGACCTGGTCACTCGTACGTTCCCTCTGCTCCTGTGACCTTCTGTGTGACCTCTGACCAGAGCGCTCGCTGTAACCTGTTTGTTTCCTCAGATAATCGAACGTACCACTTCCAGGCCGAAGACGAGCAGGAGTGTAAGATGTAAGTGTGTCAGAGTCTGATTTCTCAAACGAATTACAGTTTTATATCCATTTTTATGAAATTTGGGTTGAATAAATATTTAACACAAGTATCATAATAAAGTATAATATGTACATTTTCTGCTTTTATTGCTTAAAAAAAAATGCTTACTGCGAGCGGGGTTGCCTTTCACAGAACTGACCTGTAACTTAGATTGGTGGCATCTCCATGGAGTTAAATGAGTTCTTTGGCATAATGTGGAACATTGTAGGCAAAGCAAAAGCATCTCCTGGAGACAAGCAGGTGGCAGACCCTCCTCCAGAAGATAACATGATGTTTCTTTAAAGGAAAAGTAACGTTTTTTTTTTTTTTTACAATTTGAGCCTTATTTCGGTAATAAAACAAGTTGTTTTACTCACCCATAGCACTTTGGTGTCATATGGAGCACTTCCAGAGATGTTTTAGATTAGCGGTTAGCCTAGCGCGACTTCTAGCCATAGCTCGGGGCATATAATATATTCCCCAAGCATGTAATATGCCCCATGCGGTCTCCAAATAACACAAACTTTAGCACTTTTCAAATCATAGAAGCCCGATGTCTTAGTCTACGATTTCGTTTGAAGCAAAAGTGGCCTGTAATCTGAGATTTAGCCATAGTTTACAGCTTTGCGTTTCATGTTTGGGTCCCGGGAGCTGAGAGCACAGTCCGCACATGCGCACTGGCCTCCTCATCTACTCGAAACTATGGCTAAATCTCGGATTACAGGCCACTTTTGATCACACGAAATCGTAGGATAAGACATCGAGCTTCTATGATTTGAAAAGTGCTAAAGTTTGTGTTATTTGGAGACCGCAAACAAGTGCCCCGAGAACTCACATGATGGAGATCGCAAATCTAAAACATCTCTGGAAGTGCTCCATATGACACCAAAGTGCTATGGGTGAGTAAAACAACTTGTTTTATTACCGAAATAAGGCTCAGATTGTAAAAAACGTTACTTTTCCTTTAAGATCGCTCATGCTGCAGTCATGTTGAGGCGGTGGGAAGGATCGGGAGTCAACATAAAACATGTGATAAACAAGACGATAAACACCATGACTGAAACGTCACATATACCCGTAGCAAAAGTACAAAAGGCTTGTGTATAATACAAATAAGTAAAACACACAATGTGGAGCGGAAAAATTCTTTCGTGTGTGTGTTACGTTATGTTAGTTGCTATCTGTATTGAGTTTTCTGTATTAAATTGGAATTACACCGAACTACAGTGATTTTAGTAGAACTTTAAAACAGCACTAGAAAAAGTCTAAACTGTACTCTGAACTGAAAGTAATTAGATTTAACACTGTAATAGAACCAGTACTCGAGTTGAGGGGGGAAAAAATAGTCAAAATCATCCCTCTTCTAAAATGGCCATCCCTTCTTCCATCCCTTGTGGTAGGGGTGGGCGATATAGCCTAAAATTTATATCACGGTATAATTTGAACCATAGACGGTAGACGGTATATATCACGGTATACTTTGGTATGTAACAGTATTAACTGTTCACAGTATTAACAGCTTCTTAATGGTCACCAGAGCACATGGAAAAAGCATTCAAGCAGGAAGCTGTTTTTTAAACTATTAAATAACATAAAAGTCAAGAATATTACTACAAGAAAATGTATTGTGCAAAACTGTAATTGTAAAAAAACATAAAACAAGTAACTTCACTTTCAAGCAGTATAAAATTTGAACAAGGCAATGTAAATCGAAAATGAAACTGCTTTAACATTGGCGCTGGTGTCACTGGTGATGCATACCTGCAACTCTTTGTCAAGTTCCCATGACTCGAGCGCTTCCCTGAGTCCCTGGGCAATCAACTCCCCTGGTCGTCAGCTACACGCACCCCCGCTACACGCACCCCCGCTACACGCACCCCCGCTACACGCTGTTGCGAAAGAGCTGCGCGTGCTCGCGGCTTGCGCGTGCTCGTGGCTTACACCGGTAGAAGTTTAATACGAGACACATACTTTTGTTTCTGAATACTCCTCCATGTGCTTGCTGCTCGCAGCGATTTTTCCTCCTTCCTTGTTGTGGTGACGCAATGAACTATCGCGATAGGAAGGTATAACCCAAATCTCTACCGTTGGCCAAATTTATACCGCATACCATTTATACCGTTTATATCGCCCACCCCTACCTTGTGGCATTTTATCAATCAGGCATGAAAATCTCACCTTTTGGCCAAATTCGCCATCTTTAAGTCAAAGTAGCCAGTGCCAAGAGCCAATCATAGGCCGAACTGCGCTCCATGTTCCAATCATGTTGCAGCACCACCGATCGCGCTCCCGCCAATCATGACGATTAGCGCTGTTGTGTTTGCGCCTGTTCGCCGATCAGCTGTGAGCGAGCGTCGTGAATATGTACGTGGCATTTCCACAGAAGAAGAATCCTTAACTTGCTACGTAATCCGGAGCTCCGGATTATTAAAGACCGTGGATATACGCGACTCGCGCATACACGTGGATACGCAAATTATCGGATAACACGGCCAACTTTTACTGCGAAGCTGACCGCGTTCTTATGGGGCGAGTCATATCAGATTATTGCTGCATCAAAGGGACAGATTAGCTGACAGCAGGGGCCTTATGTCAGCGTTTGTGTACAGGACTTAACCGGGACTAAACTGGGAGTAAACCAGGTCTAAACCAAGACTTAAACGGGTATAAACCGGGACTAAACCGGGTATAAACCTGGACTAAACCAGGACTAAACTTAAACCAGGACTTAACCAGGTCTAAACCAGGTCTAAACCAGGTCTAAACCAGGTCTAAACCAGGACTAAACCAGGTCTAAACCAGGACTAAACCAGGACTAAGGTGTGTGTGTGTGTGTGTGTGTGAGAACATATATCCTGTGTATTATTGAATTATTGAATGATTATATGGGCTTTTTATTATAAAAGCATTTCCATTTTAACAAAGTACCTTCTAACTCTGCCCTGCCTTGAAACGCCACAGTGATGTCAGTGATGGGGGAGGGCTTAGCTTATTGTCAGTTCCTTTCTGTTCCACAAGCAGATCTTTAACGTCAGATTGTTGCCTTCAGAATGTGCTGCTTTCACCAGGGGGGTTGTTTCTTTCCGATAAATAGTATTGACTTGTGGAGGCCGTGCAACTGAGAATGCAAGCTATGAATCAGATGGGATTTAGGATTTGCCATGTCTAGCAAGTCACCCTAAAATGGACTAGAATGCAGGAAATTGCATCTAAGAAATACAAAATTCCCCCTGGTGTCATTTTACAACTCGACTACTGAATAGAACCCCTGTAAAAATAATGTCTGATATTGGTTTCCTGTATTGGCAAATACTCAAAATGAAGTACTCGTACTGTTTTTGGAAAAAGTGTGCTCTTAACTTAGGCAAAGTGATTTGTGACACATGTCGTTGAGTGTTTTGTGGTGCCATAACACATGTTCTCATGTACATATGCAGCTGGATGTGTGTGTTTTGTGTATTTTGTCGTGCCGTAACTCGTGCTCTCGTACATGTGCAGATGGATATGTGTGTTTTGTGTGTTTTGTGTTGCTGTAACCCATGTTCTCGTGTACATGTGCAGATGGATGTGGGTGCTGCAGAACAGTAAAGAGGAGGCTCTGAACACGGCTCTGGGGGGTGAACAGCTCCAGGGGGGTGGCCTGCACGAGCTCTCCCGCTCCATCATCACCGAGCTCAGGCACATGCCCGGCAACGACGCCTGTGCCGACTGCGGAGCTCCAGGTGAGGCTGTCTGAGCCAAAAGTGTTCAGTCTGACAGTTTCCTATAAACAAGTAAACACAAAGTCAAGTATGAAAAAATCAACAAAAATACTGTTGCTGCTGATTGGATCTGGTTCTCCAGGGTGTCTGTCTCACATTTATTTGAGTTTATAACATATTCTTACTGTTACCACACTCGCCTCTCCAAATTTCACCTGTAATTTGACCTCACGGCTTCACCTGCTTCTCCATGGAGATGGGTTTAATGCCATTTTACAGAATGTTTGTGAAATTTGTCCAGTTGACACAATTGAACTTTGCCTTTGCTGTTCTACAGAAGATTCTTCGAACGCCTATACCCAAAAACATTTCACCACATTTCACCTCTAAGAACAAGTGGCTGTAATTTTATTCATTTTATAGAAATAAGTTCAAATTTCAAAGTCAGATTTATTGTCAAAAACCACATGTACAGGTTGCACACAGGATTTGAAATCACAGCGCCCCCTAGGCCCACAGTGAACATAAAACATGTGATAAACAAGACAATAAACACCATGACTAAAACATCACATATACCCGTAGCAAAAGTACAAAAGCCTTGTATATAATACAAATAAGTAAAACACACAATGTGGAGCGGAATAAAGCTCAAATGTGTCATTTAAGCAGCAGTGTCAGTGTCCTTTAAGATTCATTTAAGCATCAGTGTCATATAAGAGTCATTTAGTATGAAAGTGTTGTGTGCGTGAGTGTTGGAGGTGGTCGGAGGGACCGATGGCGCAGATTGGCAACCTCGCTTCCGTCAGTCTGCCCCAGGGCAGCTGTGGCTACATAAAGTAGCTTACCACCACCAAGTGTGGAGTAAATGAACAATGAACTGTAAAGTGCTTTGGGTGTCATGAAAGGCGCTATATAAATGCTATGAATTATTATTATTATTATTATTTAAGCAGCAGTGTCATTTAAGAGTCATTTAAGCAGCAGTGGCAGTGTCCTTTAAAGATCCCATGACATGGTACTTCTTGATGCTTTTATATGGCTCCTTAATGGTTCCCTAATACTGTAAATGAATCCTTCTTCAAAATCAACACTCAGTGCATGAGAAACAGAGATAAGATGAGAAAGAGTCATAAATATCTCTCTCAAACTCTTTATTCTGGGCGTTGTTGCTTGAATGCAAATGAGGAGAAAAAAGCTGGCCAATTGTAGAGGGTGGGGGCGTGGCCAAACTCTCCGCTCTCCGCTGTCAGCCCACAGCTGATCCATTTCCGTGTTTTTGCACGGGGGGAGAGATTTCAAGCGTTCCATTGAAAAATAAACACATTTCCACATAAAATAAAATTAAACCACTGCTGTTCAAAGGTCCAGAGGCTCAGATAAAGGACTTCCGAGCCTAGAAACACTCGGACGTGCCTCCAGGCAAATAAAAAAACACATTTCGCATTGCCTAGCGCATTCGCAGTCCAAACTCTCTGGACGTGATTTACAGAGACGCTGAGTACAGACAGACGGGGGTGGAACTGCATTTG
This sequence comes from Paratrypauchen microcephalus, assembly GCA_036785185.1. Classification (NCBI taxonomy): domain Eukaryota; kingdom Metazoa; phylum Chordata; class Actinopteri; order Gobiiformes; family Gobiidae; genus Paratrypauchen; species Paratrypauchen microcephalus. Next base: position 81,547 of record JAVJIX010000449.1, read on the forward strand.
CATTTCTTTTTTCGATCTGACGTCAATAAGGTGCCTTGTTCAAACTCGCCCGTTTGAGCTCTGATTTTTTTGTAACGCAGAAAAGGATCGCAAATGCTCAGTTTACACATTTCACAACTTTTAACCATTGGGGGGGGGGCCCTAAACAGGGTAGGGGAGCTCACATTAACGTTCAAAAACCTCAGAAAGTGAAAATTTCATGCCATGGGACCTTTAAGTGTCATTTTAAGCATCAGTGTCATTTAAGGAGCAGTGTCATTGGGGGAGGCAGGGCAAGGAGAGAGTTCAGCATCCTGACAGCTTGGTGGATGAAGCTGTCTTTATAAATAAAACTCTGCCGTGTGTACTGTTATTTTAAAATGGTCGGTGTTTAAAGAGAAACTGATGCAGTTTTCCTGTCTGCCCTATATTTACGATCCAATACGTTCATACGTACAGATCCTGTTTGACTTTCACGCCTTTCGTCTCACGTACAAACCTCGTTCAGAGTTACTTGTTGAAAAGGACTTGTTTTTACCGTCTCCACATGATTATTGTGGTGATTGTCCTGTGGCCTGACCCGGTCCTCTTGTGTCCTGCAGAGCCCATGTGGCTGTCCACTAACCTGGGCATCCTGACCTGCATCGAGTGCTCGGGGATCCACCGGGAGCTGGGCGTGCACTACTCCAGGATCCAGTCGCTCACGCTGGACTTCCTCAGCACTTCGGAGCTGCTGGTACGGCCCTCGTGTCCAAATATAGAATACACGACTATAAACGTCCAATACTACGCAAAACTGACGCAGAGTTGTGTTTTGTCACATGTTTAAGTAATCCTGTGTTATTAGACTGTCTGCATCTCCAAAGCTCAAAATGCTCCGATTCACCTCGTGATGTCATTAACAGCTACTTCTTTAGCCTCAGTTGATCTGCATTCCTCTGCATTACTCTAGAATAACTTTAAAGGTGCATTAACCGACTTTTCTGGTGGAGCGTCCTCTACCTACTTGTCTCCATGGAGATGTTCTTGCTTCGCCGGGAATGTTCCTTGGTGTGACATTAAACATATTCGTCTAACATTGATTCATTACGGGTGATTCTATTGATTAAAAATGCAATTCTTTGTGTGAAAAAGGGCGACTCTCCACAGATCTGAATTGTAATGTATTGTAGTGCTGTACAGTCGATGTATGGAGTTTAAAAACACAGTGGAGCATTACTTAACGGTGGAAAGAGTGTTAAGAGATAAACATGAATGAAACAAAACACAACTTCAGGTGTGTTTGCACGGAAGCCGACAGAGGCCATGTTCGTCATGATTATTTTCCACCTTAATAACGAGAAAATAAAGCTGGACCAAACTTGGACCAAACCTGGACCAAACCTGGACCAAACCTGGATCGAACCTGGATCGAACCTGGGCCAAACTTGGACCAAACCTGGAGCAAACTTGGACCAAACCTGGACCAAACCTGGACCAAACCTGGATCGAACCTGGATCGAACCTGGGCCAAACTTGGACCAAACCTGGAGCAAACTTGGACCAAACCTGGACCAAACCTGGACCAAACCTGGACCAAACCTGGACCAAACCTGGACCAAACTTGGACCAAACTTGGACCAAACCTGGAGCAAACTTGGACCAAACCTGGACCAAACCTGGACCAAACTTGGACCAAACCTGGAGCAAACTTGGACCAAACCTGGACCAAACCTGGACCAAACTTGGACCAAACCTGGAGCAAACTTGGACCAAACCTGGACTAAACCTGGACTAAACCTGGACCAAACCTGGACCAAACCTGGACCAAACCTGGACAAAACCTGGACTAAACCTGGACCAAACCTGGACCAAACCTGGACCAAACCTGGACCAAACCTGGACCAAACCTGGACCAAACCTGGACAAAACCTGGACAAAACCTAGACCAAACCTAGACCAAACCTAGACCAAACCTGGACAAAACCTGGACAAAACCTGGACTAAACCTGGACCAAACCTGGACTAAACCTGGTCCAAACCTGGTCCAAACCTGGACCAAACCTGGACCAAACCTGGACTAAACCTGGAACAAACCTGGACCAAACCTGGACCAAACCTGGACCAAACCTGGACCAAACCTGGACCAAACCTGGACCAAACCTGGACCAAACCTGGACCAAACTTGGACCAAACTTGGACCAAACTTGGACCAAACCTGGACCAAACCTGGACCAAACCTGGACCAAACCTGGACCAAACCTGGACTAAACCTGGACCAAACCTGGACCAAACCTGGACCAAACCTGGACCAAACCTGGACCAAACCTGGACCAAACCTAGACCAAACCTGAGTCAGCCTGTCACAACGTGGCGGTAAACGTTTCAGTTGTTTTCTCGAGATCACAAATTAATTATCTCGTTATCTGGGGATAACAAGGAAGAAAAAATATTGATTATGAATATGGCCTCCGTCGACTTCCGTAGTGTTTGTGACGAGGAAACACGATTAAAACAGATAAAAACATAAAAACGTACAGTTTATAGACCCTCTTCAGGACCTCTGAACAGTGGTCATGTGACTCATTACTGGGTCATGTCAGTGGGTCATGTGACGTGTTTCTGTGTGCTCGTAGCTGGCGGTCTGTATCGGAAACACGCGCTTCAACGACGTCATGGAGGCGGGGCTTCCCAACGATCTGGTCAAACCTCTGCCGAACAGCGACATGTGAGAAGCACTTTTATTCTAACAGCACGTTTTGTTTTACACTTTGATTTGAGCCCAGCGTTTGAACATTTGGATGTTTTTTATTCTAATAAAGGTTTAAAAACAAACTCACTGACTCCAAATAAATCACCACAAACTGTTGTTCACTTTGGAGCACAGTGTTTTCCTCCAATGTCGAGACAATCCCATTTCCTAACCGGAGGCACTGCTCTGTCTGAAGTTCTGTTACTCAAGTTAGACTTTAATCTGAGCTTTGTTTAAACACGATCAAACAAAAACAAAAAGTCCATATAATCATTCAATAATTCAGTAATACACAGGATATATGTTATCGCACACGTACACACACAGACCTGGTTTAGTCCTGGTTTAGACCTGGTTTAGTCCTGGTTTAGTCCTGGTTTAGTCCTGGTTTAGACCTGGTTTAGACCTGGTTTAGTCCTGGTTTAGTCCTGGTTTAGACCTGGCTTAGTCCTGGCTTAGTCCTGGCTTAGTCCTGGCTTAGTCCTGGCTTAGTCCTGGTTTAGTCCTGGCTTAGACCTGGTTTAGACCTGGTTTAGACCTGGTTTAGTCCTGGTTTAGTCCTGGTTTAGTCCTGGTTTAGACCTGGTTTAGACCTGGTTTAGTCCTGGTTTAGACCTGGCTTAGTCCTGGTTTAGTCCTGGTTTAGACGTGGTTTAGTCCTGGTTAAGTCCTGGTTTAGACCTGGCTTAGTCCTGGTTTAGACCTGGTTTAGTCCTGGTTTAGTCCTGGTTTTGACCTGGCTTAGTCCTGGCTTAGTCCTGGTTTAGACCTGGCTTAGACCTGGTTTAGACATGGTTTAGTCCTGGTTTAGACCTGGCTTAGTCCTGGTTTAGTCCTGGTTTAGTCCTGGTTTAGTCCTGGTTTAGATGTGGTTTAGTCCTGGTTAAGTCCTGGTTTAGACCTGGCTTAGTCCTGGTTTAGTCCTGGTTTAGACCTGGTTTAGTCCTGGTTTAGTCCTGGCTTAGACCTGGTTTAGACGTGGTTTAGTCCTGGTTAAGTCCTGGTTTAGACCTGGCTTAGTCCTGGTTTAGTCCTGGTTTAGACCTGGTTTAGTCCTGGTTTAGTCCTGGTTTTGACCTGGCTTAGTCCTGGCTTAGTCCTGGTTTAGACCTGGCTTAGACCTGGTTTAGACATGGTTTAGTCCTGGTTTAGACCTGGCTTAGTCCTGGTTTAGTCCTGGTTTAGATGTGGTTTAGTCCTGGTTAAGTCCTGGTTTAGACCTGGCTTAGTCCTGGTTTAGACGTGGTTTAGACCTGGCTTAGTCCTGGCTTAGTCCTGGTTTAGACCTGGTTTAGACCTGGTTTAGTCCTGGTTTAGACCTGGTTTAGTCCTGGCTTAGTCCTGGTTTAGACCTGGTTTAGACCTGGTTTAGTCCTGGCTTAGTCCTGGTTTAGTCCTGGTTTAGACCTGGTTTAGTCCTGGCTTAGTCCTGGTTTAGACCTGGTTTAGTCCTGGTTTAGACCTGGTTTAGACCTGGTTTAGACCTGCCCCCCCCCTCAACTCGAGTACTGAATAAAATAAAAATCACTCTGTGCGCTTTTTGTTGAATCAATCGTAAAGTCGTATAGTCGATCAATATGTTCAATTGGCCCTTATCTAATGGCACCTTTAGGAAACCACTTTGTAAATATAATCACTTTTGTTCTGCAAGAGATGGTCCGTGAAGTGTGTAAAAGTACCCGTCTGTATGTTTGGTCTCGTGTTCACGTTCTTGTGCTGACCTCAGGAGTGCCCGAAAGGAGTACATCGTGTCCAAGTACGCAGAGCGGCGCTACGTGGTGAGGAGGGAGGACTCGGACCCGGGCAGGCTGTACGACGCCGTCAGGAGCCGGGACCTGTGCGCCCTGCTGCAGCTGTACGCCGAGGGGGCCGACCTGGTCCAGCCCCTGCCCGTCCCCGACACACCGGTCAGTGAACTCTTAGAAAACATAATAAATACATAATACCACAGAGGTTTGAAACTTTTGTGTTCGTGTTTGCGGGCAGAACGACCCTGAGATTAGTGTTGGTGTTTGTCAGAAAATAGTTCATGTTCATATTTGGCTTTATTGTCGAATTCTGCCACATGTACATGACATACAGCGAATCGAAATTTCGTTTCTCCCTGGTCAAGCAGAGACAGTGACTCTCTCTGCTAAGGATCGTATAGGGATTGGTTTCCCGAATCCGATTGGAACCCCTGGCTTAGGCCGATAGTAATCCGCTCGGTGTCGCCTTGTGCACGATATCGGATCGGATTGGCGTACTGCGTGTGCGTGGGAATTTTCGCCAGGGATTTCACCCGGAAGTGGCAGGAGGCGCCGACGCCGTCATAAGTAGCGATTGTTGCCGGAAAAGTCAGACGAAATCATGGCTGCGAAGAAAGAATGCACCACGCGTGCTCCGTCAAACTAGTCCAGGTTTAGTCCAGGTTTAGTCCAGGTTTAGTCCAGGTTCAGTCCAGGTTCAGTCCAGGTTTAATCCAGGTTTATCTAGGTTCAGTCTAGGTTCAGTCTAGGTTTAGTCAGGACTAAACCAGGAATAAACCAGGTCTAAACCAGGTCTAAAACAGCATTAAACCAGGACTAAACCAGGTCTAAACCAGGTCTAAACCAGGTCTAAACCAGGTCTAAACCAGGTCTAAACCAGGTCTAAAACAGCATTAAACCAGGACTAAACCAGGTCTAAACCAGGTCTAAACCAGGTCTAAACCAGGTCTAAACCAGCATTAAACCAGGACTAAACCAGGACTAAACCAGGTCTAAACCAGGTCTAAACCAGGTCTAAAACAGCATTAAACCAGGAATAAACCAGGACTAAACCAGGTCTAAACCAGGACTAAACCAGGTCTAAACCAGGACTAAACCAGGTCTAAACCAGGTCTAAACCAGGTCTAAACCAGGTCTAAAAAAAGCACTAAACCAGGACTAAACCAGGTCTAAACCAGGTCTAAACCAGGTCTAAACCAGGACTAAACCAGGTCTAAACCAGGTCTAAACCAGGACTAAACCAGGTCTAAAAAAAGCACTAAACCAGGACTAAACAGGACTAAACCAGGACTAAACCAGGTCTAAACCAGGTCTAAACCAGGACTAAACCAGGTCTAAACCAGGACTAAACCAGGTCTAAACCAGGTCTAAAAAAGGTCTAAACCAGGTCTAAAAAAAGCACTAAACAAGGACTAAACCAGGTCTAAACCAGGACTAAACCAGGACTAAACCAGGTCTAAAAAAGCACTAAACAAGGACTAAATAATAGTTGCATAACTTTTTCAAAAAATACTTATTTTCAGACAATATACTGTACGTTTTACTCCTACTCGAATCATATATATTTTACAGCTTGAATAGTTTACCTTCCCCAAATACATTTACTTAAGTTATTTTTTCTTAGACCACTGTTTACTATTTCTACTATTATTTTAGAGTAAATTTACGATTGTTTTTTGGCCTCTCCATCCTCCTCTGATTGATTTTATGTCTTAAAGTTAACTTCCTTTGAACTCAAAACAATCACCTGTTCAGTGTTGAATAATAATAATAAAGTGTGACTTATTCAGAGTATTTCCCCTTTCTGTTTTTATCCTGACAGAGCAGACGTTTGTGCCAGTTTTAGTTTCATGTGGAAAAGCCCAGGAATTAGAGATATGAACGAAAACATCAGCGTTTTGAGAGTTAACGACAAATGGTTCCAGGAAGTTTCCTTGTGTACCACAGTTTTAAACACTTTAGAAGGCCACGGTGTCGTGTAAACCTGAGTTTATGAGGAGGACGTGGGGGAACAGGGGAAATAGTCATTGTCTTCACTGAACTCCTGTGGCTGGTTTATGGATCAGGTCCTTTTACTGTCTCTGCTTCAGCTCACAGATGTCCACCACCATCACACTTTCATTGTTACACTTAATTTCTAATGTTTTTAGGATTTTATTTCCTCCTGACTCACTGACCAACACGTACTCGAACTCGAAGAACGACAAAGTACCGTGGTTATTATGATGGTTGGGTGTATTCCTAACTGAGACTGAAGTCCACTGGTGTTTGTGTTGCAGAAGCTGAAGGAGACGGCCCTGCACCTGGCTGTGCGTCTGGAGGAGAAGAGTTCTCTGGGCCTGGTGGACTTCCTCTGTCAGAACAGGTGAGTGGCTCCACGGTGTTTTAACGCTGAAACCTGAAATCTTCTTACCCCGGAGTCTATGAAACCTTCTCACCCTGGAGTCTATGAAACCTTCTCACCCTGGAGTCTATGAAACCTTCTCACCCTGGAGTCTATGAAACCTTCTCACCCTGGAGTCTATGAAACCTTCTCACCCTGGAGTCTATGAAACCTTCTCACCCTGGAGTCTATGAAACCTTCTCACCCTGGAGTCTATGAAACCTTCTCACCCTGGAGTCGATGAAACCTGAAACCTTCTCACCCTGGAGTCGATGAAACCTGAAACCTTCTCACCCTGGAGTCGATGAAACCTGAAACCTTCTCACCCTGGAGTCGATGAAACCTGAAACCTTCTCACCCTGGAGTCGATGAAACCTGAAACCTTCTTACCCTGGAGTCTGTGAAACCTGAAACCTTTTCACCCTGGAGTCTATGAAACCTGAAACCTTCTCACCTTGGAGTAGATGAAATCTGAAACCTTCTCACCCTGGAGTCTGTGAAACCTGAAACCTTCTCACCCTGGAGTCTATGAAACCTTCTCACCCTGGAGTCTGAAACCTGAAACCTTCTCACCCAGTAGTTTGAAACCTGAAACCTTCTCACCCTGGAGTCTGAAACCTGAAACCTTCTCACCCTGGAGTCTATGAAACCTTCTCACCCTGGAGTCGATGAAACCTGAAACCTTCTCACCCTGGAGTCGATGAAACCTGAAACCTTCTCACCCTGGAGTCGATGAAACCTGAAACCTTCTCACCCTGGAGTCGATGAAACTTGAAACTTTCTCACCCTGGAGTCGATGAAACCTGAAACCTTCTCACCCTGGCGTCGATGAAACCTGAAACCTTCTCACCCTGGAGTCGATGAAATCTGAAACCTTCTCACCCTGGAGTCTATGAAGCCTGAAACCTTCTCACCCTGGAGTCTATGAAATCTGAAACCTTCTCACCCTGGAGTCTATGAAGCCTGAAACCTTCTCACCCTGGAGTCTGAAACCTGAAACCTTCTCACCCTGGAGTCTGAAACCTGAAACCTTCTCACCCTGGAGTCTATGAAACCTTCTCACCCTGGAGTCTGAAACCTGAAACCTTCTCACCCTGGAGTCTGTGAAACCTTCTCACCCTGGAGTCGATGAAACCTTCTCACCCTGGAGTCGATGAAACCTGAAACCTTCTCACCCTGGAGTCTGAAACCTGAAACCTTCTCACCCTGGAGTCGATGAAACCTGAAACTTTCTCACCCTGGAGTCTAGATTCTCTGTGATTTAGAAACTATAGGAGATTTTCCAGGATGTGAATGTTTTACTAACCAATGTCTCCATGAGGTCTTGTTCTGTATAAAAGCTGCTCACCTGCTGCTGTAGTTTAGACCGACATAAATATGTTCTGAAATGTGTGGTTCTTGATTGTTTGTGTGGTTCTTGACTGTGTGGCTCTTAACGGTTTGTGGGGTTCTTGACTATTTGTGCTGTTCTTCTTGACTGTGCGGTTCTTGACTGTGTGATTCTTGTTGGCTGTTTATGCGGTTCTTGTTCACTGTTTCTGTGGTTCTTGTTGACTGTGTGGTTCTTGACTGTTTGTGTAGTTTTAGACTGTTTTGTGCGGTTCTTCTTGACTGTTTGTGTGGTTCTTGTTGACTGTGTGGTTCTTGTTGACTGTGTGGTTCTTCAGTGTTTGTGCGGTTCTTGATGGTTTTCGTGGTTCTTGACTGTGCGGTTCTTGACTGTGCGGTATTTGACTGTTTTTGTGGTTCTTGACTGGGCGGTTCTTGACTGTTTGTGCGGTTCTTGACTGTTTGTGCGGTTCTTGACGGTTTGTGCGGTTCTTGACTCTTTGTGTGGTTCTTGACGGTTTGTGCGGTTCTTGACTGTTCGTGCGGTTCTTGACGGTTTGTGCGGTTCTTGCAGTAACGGTGTGGAGAAGAGGACGAGCGAGGGGAACACGGCTCTGCACTACAGCGTCCTGCACCACAAACCAGAGTCGCTCAAGTTACTGCTCAAGGCTAAAGCTGCTCTGCACACAGGTACTTCTGCACAATAATACTCCCTACAACTGTACAACTACTGCAGTACCATCAGATACATCCACTACTCCAGTACTATCAGATACATCCACTAGTGCAGTACCGAGTATCAGATACACACATAAGGCTGAGTTGTTGTACAGTTGTAGGGAGTATTGCGTCTCATTTCGTCGTCTCTTGTGTGTCCTCAGTGAACGTGGCGGGGGAGACGGCTCTGGACATGGCCCGCCGGCTGCAGCACACACACTGCGTCGAACTGGTGAGACTCGAGCTTCTCCGTGACACACAAACACCACACGAGAACACGCCGACTTCACCTGCACTCACACATCACCACAGCCTGAAGCTCCTGAAGCTCCTGAAGCTCCTGAAGCTCCTGAACCTCCTGAACCTCCTGAAGCTCCTGAACCTCCTGAAGCTCCTGAAGCTCCTGAAGCTCCTGAACCTCCTGAACCTCCTGAAGCTCCTGAAGCTCCTGAAGCTCCTGAACCTCCTGAACCACCTGAACCTCCTGAACCTCCTGAAGCTCCTGAAGCTCCGTCGGTGCTTCAGAGGACTCCACTTCTAGGTCACACAGATCGGATACTGCTGAGAAATGTGCTGGAGCAGATAACAGCTTCTATACATTTATTTTTTTGTTCATTTATTTCATTCCTAAACTATAAAAAGACATCAACAGTCTGAAAACATTACAAGAATTGAATGAAAGGAGCAGAAAGAAGAGTAATCTTTATGTTATCTGCCCCTCTCCCCTTTTCCAGATAGTGACTATAAAACATTTCATCAATACATTCCATTTCAATCACAATTATTAATCAACTGTAAACAGAAAGCTTCACGACATTACACTATCGTCCTGAGCTCTGGGTAATGACCGAAAGGACGAGATCGTGGATACAAGCGGCCGAAATGAGTTTCCTCCGCAGAGTGGCTGTGCGCTCCCTTAGAGATAAGGTGAGGAGCTCAGTCACACGGGAGGAACTCGGAGTAGAGCCGCTGCTCCTCCACGTCGAGAGGAGCAGTTGAGGTGGCTCGGGCGTCTGTTCCGGACGCCTCCTGCGACGCCTTCCTCGGGAGGTGTTCCAGGCACATCCCACTGGGAGGAGGCCCCGGGGAAGACCCAGGACACGCTGGAGAGACAGTCACTGCGGTCACATGGTCAGATTGGATTGGATTTCACCAAACCCGATCCCGTTACTCAGCGGGTGGTCTGTCCTTGGATCCAAGTGCACATGAAGCTTGTGTAATCGGATAATGGTCAGCGACCTGGCCGGCTCTGCTACAGTATGTGTCGCTGTAGTCCAACTACTTCCGGGTGATGGCTACTCAATAAAAACACAACAAACTATGTGGCGGTATACAAAGATGGCGCTTGAGGAGTTTGACAGAGCAGCATTGGTGTACGTGTTGTGCATTCTTTCTTCGCAGCCATGATTTCGTTTGACTTTTCCGGCAACAATCGCTACTCATGACGGTGTGTGCGCTTCCTGCCACTTCCGGGTGAAATCCCTGGTGAAAATTCCCGCACATGCGCAGTACGCCAATCCAATCCGATATCGTGCACAAGGCGACACCGAGCGGATTACTATCAGCCTAAGCCAGGGGCTCCAAGAGGATTCAGGAAACCAATCCCTATACGATCCTTAGCCTGTGCACGTGAATTCGATACGATCCCAATCCGTTTGCAATCGGATTACACTCGTCCATGTGCACACAGTGTATGTCTCCCGGCTGGCCTGGGAACGCCTTGGGGTCCCCTCGGAGGAGCTGGAGGAAGTGTCCGGGGTGAAGGAAGTCTGGGAGTCCCTGCTTAGACTGTTTCCCCTCCCGGCCCCGGATAAGAGGAAGAACATGGATGGATGGATGATGTAATGTTTCAGTCTCCCAGTACATTCCACTGTACTGACTTAGTTCTTTGATTTGTTGTTTCGTAAACTGTGTTAAAAGCTTCAGCAGCAGCGCAGAGTTATTTTTGTACAATAAAAAACTGAACTGCAGCTGTCCAGGCAGGCAGGATTCAACTCCACAACTTTAGACCAGAAGTCGGTGATCATTTTAGATCAATCTTGTAAAATAAAAGGATCTTTCGGTCACGTTGTCCCTGTGTCCTTGTGCAGTTGGAGCTGGCGCAGAGTGGGCAGTTTAACGCTCAGATCCATGTGGAGTTTGCGTGGGAGAGCCAGAGCCAGGAGCTGTACGACAGCGAGGACGACCTGGACGAGAGGGTAACACTTTTACTTTCACTATCCAGAGCCACGACTGCCACACCCCAAACAGGCCATGATGGTGTAGAAATGTGCTCACTGTGCCGTGCCAGAGCAGATAAAACGTGAGCGGTTTTGGTTAGACAGAATTTAGTGCGGAATGGGTACAAGATCATTTAAATTAAAGGCAAATTAACGTTTTTTTACAATCTGAGCCTTCTTTCTGCAATACAACAAGTAGTTTTACTCACCCATAGCAGTTTGCTGTCAATTGGAGCAGTATCGCAGAACTTATGTTGAGCCGTTCTGTTCTACTAATGATCCTGTATCCGTTAACATGGTGCTCGTATCATATGCTCGGGGCATTACTTTGCGGTGTCCAAATAACACAAACTTTAGCACTTTTCAAATCACAGAAGATCGCTGTGCCAGGGTAGACTTTGAGTGGATTCCAAAACGGCCTGAAACCCGATATGCAGCTATAGTTTCATTTGATGACGTCATCAGAGAGGACAGTGCGCATGCGTGAACTCAGCTGTTTTGTAAACACCGCTAGTCCGAAAGAAGCTAACACCGCTCTGAACTTTACTTTTCTGTTGCGATATCGGGTTTCAGGCCGTTTTGGAATCCACTAAAAGTCTACCCTGGCACAGCGATCTTCTGTGATTTGAAAAGTGCTAAAGTTTGTGTTATTTGGACACCGCAAATCAGTGCCCCGAGCACTCACGCTAACGGATACGGGATCATTAGTAGAACAGAACGGCTGAACATAAGTTCTGAGATACTGCTCCAATTGACACCAAACTGCTATGGGTGAGTAAAACTACTTGTTTTATTGCCGAAAGAAGGCTCAGATTGTAAAAAAAACATTAATTTGCCTTTAAGGATGCACCGATGTGAAAATTTTTGCTAAATTTTAGATAGCGATATCCGATGTTAATTATGATGTTATCGGCCGATACCGATATTAGCCGATACGATATTTATTTATTTTTAATTCTGAGATAACATTTTATACAGACTGAAAATCATGCAAAATTAGTGTTTTGACTCCTGTTTTTTTTTTTTTTTTTCAATTTTTTTTTTTCAATTTCTATATTTAAAAAAAAAAATATATATATAATTAATATATAATTAATATAAAATTTTATAATGTAACATTGTGTTCTGCATCCTGAGGGACCTTTGCAGATTGATGTTTATAGATGGGGGACGCCGGGAAGGGGCAGACCAGGACTAAACGCGGATTAAACTAGGTCTAGACCAGCTCTAAACAAGGTCTAAACCTGGACTAAACCAGGACTAGACCAGGCCCATCGGCCCACTTTTACACATCGGGCCGATACCGATATGTGTTAAAAAAAAAAAAAAAAAATTGGCAATATTGGCCGATACCGATGTTAATGCCAATATATCATTCATCCCTAAATGTAATAACTGTTATTTATGTATTTATTTTTACATTGATCATATTGTTTCCATCCTGTTACCATTCCATTCCTGTGCTCTTTTCATTCATTCATTCAGTCATTTGCATATTTATGGGCCAGTTGTTTGAACAAGATCCAGTAATCTAGTTCTAGAGATTAGATTAGTCCTGGGCTAGTCCAAGATCAAGCCCATATGGGCTGCGTCCCATTCCTCTGTCTTACCCCTTCCCCTTTATCTATGTCTTTGTCTCGCCCCTCGATACCGAGCTGAGAGGGCTCGGGGTACGAATGTTCCTCTAAGAAATGGGACACTGCTCGATTACCGTTTGCATCATCGTCCCTCGCCGTGTCAAGGATTATCGAGTACCTCAACTCCACAAAAAACTGTCTCGTTTATACATGAAAGTTCGATGAAAACGATAACGTCGGCTAAACAGACGCCGCGACAACAGTTCACTAAAAGTAACGTAGAACATCAGCGTAATAATTGTAAACCTGCTAAACTGTTAATGGATAATTACAACTGCTGAAAATACATTTATGAGACTCCTCGGCTGGTCGATGTAACGCTGCCATCCTGATCCCAAAACCTGCCTGAGCTTGTAGGCGTACACCTTCGTTTCAAGTCTGGTCGGGAGCTTACTTCGTTTCAAGGGCTATGTAGCCCAAGTTCGTGGCCCGAGCCCTTAATCAGAATTAGAATCGGGACACCCCTTGCCCTCACATGAACGCGCAAAACCAAGGCGTAGGGGTAAGACGAAGGGGTAAGACGGAGAAATGGGACGCAGCCTTAGACTACGTTCACACTGCAGCCTGAAATGACCCAAATCCGATTTTTTTTCGCCTCTATACGACGTGTATCTGATCTTCTGAACGACACAGATCCGATTTTTTCAAATGCGACCCAGGCCACTTGGATATGTGGTCCTAAAACCGATACATATCCGATCTTTTGACATGCGACTTCAGTCTGAACGGCCAGGTCACGTTCATCCGACCTGGGCGTGTTTCCTCCAGCGAGAGTGGTACAAGTAGGCGCTCACAAATGTACACAAACGTTCTTCTCGTCATGCGAAAATAGTATATGAACTCCGTATCAATGATAGCACATAGCAACCCCACCGCTCTTGTCTGCGACTCCGCACCAACACGTTCATTTCTACGGACATTGTTGCCACCACCCCACAAAACGCCGTGGCCAAAAACCTCGTCCTTCTCTTTCTACGTCTCCTCCTTAAAACAAATAAGCCGCACATGTTCTGGCTCCGGCTAACTTTAGGCTATTTCCGTAAACATTGATCACGTTCGCTGCGTGTGACGTCATCGTGTCCTCCAAGACACTTTTGGAGCGTTTAACATTCACACTGGAGACCACATACAAATCGCATTTAATCGGAAATGTGAACGGCCTCGCAAAAAAAAAGGATTTCGCAAAAAAATCGGAATTGAGCATTATGCCCTGCAGTCTGAACGTAGTCTTAGACTCAGTTCAGTCTTTAGTTTTATGTGACTGTGACTGGCTTGATAAAACAAGTGGTTCATCCAAAGTCCATCAAGTCATTTTATTTACCTGTAAACATGTTTGAAGATGAACAAACTAAAAACAAGTCATGTATTAGCGTATGGACCTGGAAAAGTCCTTCAGCGTGATGCCATGACATAAACTCTAACTCCAGAACGTTCTGTCTTTCTCAAGGGGAGCCCGTCGCCCAAAAGCCACGGTTCTACTGCGGCGGGCAATGGGAACGCGTTTGCCCGCTGGAGTGTGGCCAACTCTTCGCCTGGCAGCCGCCCCTGTCAGACCTACGAGAACCTGGACTTCCTCTACAACTGCGCCCCCACTGGAGGAGTCTCGCCACCTCCTCCTCTGCCCGCCAAGGCCATACAGAGAGGTGAGAGCGTGCCCGTTTCATCCAAGCCGTTTAAAGCTGCACTTTGGAACATGCCTGGTGTGGGGTCCGCTACCTGCTTGTCTCCATGGAGATCGTCTATAGGGATGTTCCACAGTCTGACCTTAACCCGTTTTATTTTTATTCATTTATGTGTGTTTTTAGTCCTCAAAACTTTGAAAAACTTGGAAAGACCATTCTTACTGTGAGGCAACCCCCGCCTCTACACAGATCTGACCTGTAACTTGGCCTGGTCGTCTCTGTGGAAACAAATAGGTTTATTGCTATACGGTGTAACATTTTCAGTAAAGTTATAGTGCATAGTGCTTGTTCATAGATATTTTTTCATTCATGTAAATAAACATGAATATCGGCAGTGATTCGGTCGCTGTACCGGACCGTTGTGGTGAAGAGGGAGTTGAGCCGAAAGGCAAAGCTCTTGATTTACCGTCGATCTACGTTCCTACCCTCACCTATGGTCATGTGCTCTGGGTAATGACCGAAAGGACGAGATCGCCAATACAAGCGGCCGAAATGAGTTTCCTCCGCAGAGTGGCTGGACGCTCCCTTAGAGATAGAGTGAGGAGTAGACTTGGTTCAGTCCTGGTTTAGACCCAGTTTAGACCTGGTTTAGTCCTGGACGCACCCTTAGAGATAGGGTGAGGAGCTCAGTCACACGGGAGGAGCTCGGAGTAGAGCTGCTGCTCCTCCACGTGGAGAGGAGCAGTTGAGGTGGCTCGGGTGTCTGTTCCGGACGCCTCCTGGACGCCTCCCTCGTGAGGTGTTCCAGGCACGTCCCACTGGGAGGAGGCCCCGGAGAAGACCCAGGACATGCTGGAGGGACTATGTCTCCCGGCTGGCCTGGGAACACCTTGGGGTCCCCCTGGAGGAGCTGGAGGAAGTGTCCGGGGTGAAGGAAGTCTGGGAGTCCCTGATTAGACTGTTGCCCCCGCGACCCGGCCCCGGATAAGAGGAAGAACATGGATAAATGAACAATATAAGATGATATGGGTCATTTCTTATAAACAAATACAGTTTATAAGGCAACACTCATCGTCTCCTGGTGGGGTGGAGTCTCCAGACTTCTGTTCCACAGTCTGTACATTGTGGAACTGACCCATAACCTTCTCACTGAGAGGCATGAATGGAACTGCTGCACAACAGAGACATAAAATCAGTTAAGATATTAGATTAGATTTATTTTATTATCATAGTCCGTCTCATAAAAAAAACAATGAAATACAATGACTACTCATCCACGACCTTGTTTTTCTGTTGTTCTGGAACAAACTGCCCCCTGACCTGTGCACCACCACACACTTTGGCCTGTTTAAATAAAAGATAAAAACATTTCTGTTCAGACTTTCAACACTAATGCAGTGACCCTTTGCACAATTTGTTTTTATTTTACTCTTTTATACTTTGCATGTTTCTTTACTGCTGATTTTATTGGAAAAGCTCTTCGGGGACCTTGAGTGTTGTAAAGGGCTCTATAAATAAAGATAAACTGCATCAGGGCGCAGTGTAGTCACATTTTTGCCGTAGCTACGTTAACTACATGGAAAGATCTGCTACAGCCAGACAAGTATTTAGATTCTAAGTTTCCTTTAACTTCTTTCGTTCTTTTTGGGCTAAAATTCTGAAAGACTACCTTCAAATGCCTTTTTATCTCGCTCCTCCTCCTGTTTTGTCCAGTGTTTCTCAGTAAAAGCCGTTTTGAATGTGTCTTTTGTCCGCTCGTACAGGCCGCTCGGACCCTCAGATCTCCACCTCCTCTCAGGACCCCACCAAGAACTCCTCCAGCCCCCAGAGCCAGCCCCGGCACAGCCCCACGGTCACCCGGAGCCACAGCGGAAAGACACCAGGGTCACCCCAGGGCCAGAGCGGAAGGGCACCAGGGTCACCCCAGGGCCAGGGCGGGAGGGCACCAGGGTCACCCCAGAGCCAGAGCAGAGCTGGGAGGGCACCTGACTCACCCCAGAGTCAGGGCTGTCTGCAGACGAGGCACAGACTTTCAGGAGAGAACCAGGCTGGACCAGGGGCACAAGGAGCCTGCTCTGCAAACAGAGGGCCCGTCAGGTATGTACCAGGGGTATGCAGTACATGTAGTACATGTTTATGTATTACATGTACTGCATCCCTATGTACTACATCCCCATGTACTACATGTACTACATTCCCATGTACTACATGTACTACATTCCCATGTACTACATGTACTACTGCAGAGGAGACCATGTGTACAAGAGAGTCCCATGCAGCTGCTGTAGGGGGTGGACGTTTTGGTGGAAGTTTAGTCGATGTTTGGTGGATGTTTGGAGGATGTTTGGTGAATGTTTAGTAGACGTTTGGTGGATGTTTGGTGGACGTTTGGTGGACGTTTGGTGGACGTTTGGTGGACGTTTGGTGGACGTTTGGTGGACGTTTGGTGGACGTTTGGTGGACGTTTGGTGGACGTTTGGTGGACGTTTGGAGGATGTTTGGAGGATGTTTGGTGGACGTTTGGTGGATGTTTGGTGGATGTTTGGTGGATGTTTGGTGGATGTTTGGTGGACGTTTGGTGGATGTTTGGAGGATGTTTGGTGGATGTTTGGTGGACGTTTGGTGGATGTTTGGTGGATGTTTGGAGGATGTATGGTGGATGTTTGGTGGGCGTTTGGTGGACGTTTGGTGGATGTTTGGAGGATGTATGGTGGATGTTTGGAGGATGTTTGGTGGATGTTTGGTGGACGTTTGGTGGACGTTTGGTGGATGTTTGGAGGATGTTTGGTGGACGTTTGGTGGACGTTTGGAGGATGTATGGTGGAAGTTTGGTGGATGTTTGGAGGATGTATGGTGGATGTTTGGTGGATGTTTGGTGAACGTTTGGTGAACGTTTAGTGGACGTTTGGTGGATGTTTGGTGGACGTTTGGTGGATGTTTGGTGGATGTTTGTTGGATGTTTGGAGGATGTTTGGAGGATGTTTGGTGGATGTATGGTGGATGTTTGTTGGATGTTTGGAGGATGTTTGGAGGATGTTTGGTGGATGTTTGGAGGATGTTTGGTGGATGTTTGGTGGACGGTTTGGTGGATGTTTGGTGGATGTTTGGAGGATGTTTGGTGGATGTTTGGTGGATGTTTGGTGGACGTTTGGTGGACGTTTGGAGGACGTTTGGTGGATGTTTGGTGGATGTTTGGTGGATGTTTGGTAGATGTTTGGTGGACGTTTGGTGGATGTATTTGTCAGATAATCATTTCTTTATACATTAGAGCAGTTGTCAGCAGTCACTTCTGGAATTCCCTAGTGTGATGTCACAATTTTCAACCAGGAAGTAAAATTTTAAACCTAAAAGAATTGCCAAATTGGGAAAATTTGTGTTTTTAATAAAATCTTAAATATGTGTTTTAGTAAAATGAGTCGTATAACCTGTCACAGGCGCCATGCCGTTAAAAATGAGGGATTTGGAAGGCAGATCCTCATGAGTTGAGTGACGTACACATCCCGGACAAAGGTTTAGGAAGTGTTCTGTGGACATGTGACTCTCTCGTCGTCACTAGTGCAGTTTCACGAGGGCTCACACACTGTTACACTATTGTTATACTATATACAGAGTTCTTAGAGCTGTTACAGAGCCCTGCAAAACTCTGATCTGGCCAAGATTTTAAAACTTCTATCAGGTTATTCATCTTCTTTTCAGGTTTATTATCGACTTACGAGTTCTGAGACTGCTTCATTCTGGTCTAGAGGGAGTTTATTTGAAGAGAACTTGTCATGTAAAATGATCTTTCTCCATGGACAGATAATTTCACCACTTTTAAGTCATTTTCTGATAGATTTAATATCTTAAATTTTGTCTCTTTGTGTGTCTAACTGTTCTGTGCTGTGACAGTTCACAGAAGACCACATCCTACCGCAGGACCTGCAGTGGAGGACCAGGCCAGTCCAAAATGCTGTCCCCCACCGGCCAGGGGAGTGTCCAGGGGAGTGTCCAGGGGAGTGTCCTGGGGAGTGTCCTGGGTAGTCAGGAGGAGCTGTTCTGTAGCCTGCAGTCCTCCTCTCCTGCTCTCTCTTCATCTCCCTCCTCCTCCTCTGGCTCCTCGTCTGGTTCCTTCTCTGGTTCCTCCGGGGCTCTGAACCCCGCCCCCCGACCTCGCAGGAACGCCATGGTAAGCTTCACTCTGCACTTCCATGTCAAACAAACGTAGTTCTAAATGTCTGTAGGTTTCCTCACCTTCTCTTGTAGGTCCACACTTATATTTGTGTCTTTAGTTTGGTGTTTGCTCCTCAAGACTCTGTACTGAGACCTCTGAGTTCTAATGGAGCAGGAGTGAACGCCAAACCGAATCTGTACCAAACAAACACATCTCCACAAACAAAAGCACATCAGAATTGGCTTCAAACTGATGAAGTGTGAACACCTCCCACGTGCTTTTGTTGTTGTAGATGTGATGATGAAATGAAAGTGGAAACAGTCTGAGGTTCCTTGTCGGTTTTGTGCAGGTGTCGGGCAGCAGACCTCATCACAAACGTGTGCGAGCTCTGGCGGACTGCAGAGCCCTGAGCGCAGAGCAGCTCACCTTCTTCAAGGACGAGATCATCGTAGTCACGGGAAGTAGTGACCCCCACTGGTGGGTAAGTGCAACTACAGGTCTCTGCTTCATTAGAGCAGAACGACAAAAGAACTTTCACGTTCCCCTCATCACTCAGGTATATTTGTTTGAGCAATCTTTAATGGCTTATTTTCAGGACTGCATTTTGCAGATAAACCTAAGTTTTCACAGTCACCAGTGCACGCCTCCTGCTCTTTTATTTTCTGAGTCGATGATACTCGTAGGATTGGGCAGACGTCAGTCCCCGTTGGGCACTGCAGTTTTCTAACGTGGTGTTGGTGGAGTTGTTTCTTTTATTAAGTCGTTTTAGATGAATATTGCAACTTAAAGGTTTAGGTTTATTTTATTTAAAGGGGACAGTACAGTTTCATAAAACACATGATTCCACATGGTTCAAAAAGACAGAATTATCCAGAAGAAAAAGAGTGCACAAACATATACTATATATATATATATATGTGAAATCCAAAAATATTTTCTGTTAAAACTCTAGACATATTAAAGTGAATGTATGTGAATGTGCAGACAGGCTTTCAGATAGAACTGTTGCTTGTAGTAGAGGTAAGATCGGGCCTAAAAAATCCAGCCCGACCCGACTCGGCCCGCGGGTATTAAAGCCCGACCCGGCCCGAGCCCGACCAATTAACTTGATTTGCAGGCCCGAGCCCGAAGCAAACCCGAAATTTCATATTTTATTTGTGAGGGGCGTTTTTTGAAACAAATGATAATATAGATGTTTGACGATCATCAATTTTGCTAGTACAGCTGTTTAAATGCCTGCTCAGCGTCGAGGTCAATGTTCCCCCTAATGTTTTATGTGTCTGAGCAAACACACTAACTCCCTGAGCGCTCCTTGGACTCCTGTGCGCGACATCTGACATGCACCCCCGCTACACGCGGAAAGAGCTGCGCGTGCTCGCGGCTTGCGCGTGCTCGTGGCTTACACCGGTAGAAGTTTAATACGAGACACATACTTTTGTTTCTGAATACTGGACGATTCCCCCGTATTCAGATGACCCCGCGGCTGAAAAAAAGCGGAACTCTTTCATCCCTGCGCTGCATAGGTTTTCTTGTGCGCTGAGAATGTGTGAGCAGTGCGCAACTGCACAGGCGCGCAGAGGGAACGTCGAGGTGCCAGTCTTTTTGCTCTCGTATGAAAGCAAAGCGCCACATTGACTACATTCAGCGAAGCCAACGCAAGTTTCTGTAGCATTTTCAACAATCAATTTGAAGCTTTTCCACACCTCACTCTTACCGGTGCGTGTTTGTCTTTTCAGTTCTCCTGTCTTTAGTTTATCCTTAACTTCTTGCTCCTCCATATTGGGGATACCAGGTCAAAATAGATGCGGACTTGCGGAGGGAAGATTATTAAGAGCGGCTCCTGTTTAATAGTTAAATAGCAATTACCTTACAGCGCCTTCTCTGTTTTATCCAAATTATTTATTTTAAAACAAGTATTCCTTAGTTTAGTATCCACACATCGTTTTATTATACATTTTTATAAACATTTTTTTTTTTTTTTTTTTTAAGTCAGCGAGAGAGAAGCCCGGCCCGAGCCCGACCCGAAGCAATGATTGACATTTTAGGCCCGAGCCCGACCCGAATTTCGGGTCGGGTCAGTTCGGGCTCGGGCTTAAGATCTTACCTCTAGCTTGTAGACACACTGGACCTTCTAATAAACTAGAGGTAAGATCTTAAGCCCGAGCCTAACCCGACGGTCGGGTCGGGCCTAAAATGTCAATCATTGCTTCGGGTCGGTTCGGGCTCGGGCTTCTCTCTCGCTGACTTTTTAAAAATAAATATATGTTTATAAAAATGTATACTAAAACGATGTGTGGATACTAAACTAAGGAATACTTGTTTTAAAATAAATAATCTGGATAAAACAGAGAAGGCGCTGTAATGTAATTGTTATTCAACTACTAAACAGGAGCCGCAGAGCCAGAGCTCTGCACACGTGAACGCCGCCCTCTTAATAATCTTCCCCTCCGCAAGTCCGCATCTATTTTGACCTGGTATCCCCAATATGGAGGAATATGAATATGAATGTTTACACAGTCTTGTTTAACTTAGATTTCGTTACAAAAGACAGGCTTTAATTTGTTCTCATAAATCACCCCTCCTCCTCCCGAGTCCTCACAAATAAAATATGAAATTTCGGGTTTGCTTCGGGCTCGGGCCTGCAAATCAAGTTAATTGGTCGGGCTTTAATACCCGCGGGCCGGGTCGGGTCGGGCTTTAATACCCGCGGGCCGGGTCGGGTCGGGCTGGATTTTTTAGGCCCGATCTTACCTCTATGATAAACTACCGTTTTTAACTTATTTTGCATAAATGTCCTATTTTGACCCAAAACTATATCCTGGAAACTACAGCCAATCAGCACTTCTGACTTACTTTTTCTTTATTAGTGACCTAAACCAAGAAAAATGTCACTACTTTTGTTCCTGAAGCATTTTGCTTGTCGACCAGTGTTATTAACCCAAAATAATAGTAATAAATTTGATTTTTTTTTTTTTTACTTATTTTTCTACTTTATTCTGATTTGTATTATACCAAAATATTTTCCCTTGTGGATCAATAAAGTTTATCTAAGTCTATGATAATATTTAAAAAAAAAAAAAAAATAAAATAAAAATAAAATAATTTTTAATTTTTTTTTATTAATTTAAAAATATATAATATAATAATAATAATAATTTTGATATTTTGTTACTTATTTTTCTATTTTATTCTGATTTGTACATATACCAAAATAATTTCCCTTGTGGATCAATAAAGTTTGTCTAAGTCTATGATAATTAAAAAAAAAAAAAAAAAAAAAAAACTAAAATAATTTTTAATTTTTTTTTTATTAATTTAAAAATATATAATAATTTTGATATTTTGTTACTTATTTTTCTATTTTATTCTGATTTGTACATATACCAAAATAATTTCCCTTGTGGATCAATAAAGTTTGTCTAAGTCTAATGTATGCAACTTAAAGGTCCTAGATTACAAAATTAACTTAAAATAAAATTAACTCTTGAGTTTTTTATTCATGTTACAATCTTGGACTTAGACAAACTTTATTGATCCACAAGGGACATTATTTGGGTCCAGTCGCTCACCTGGTAGTATAATATTATGAAATGACTATGAATGACCAAATAAACAAATTTACTTTACCATTTCTTGGTCTGTGTAACTCACGACCTTAAAACTTTGACTTTGTCCTTGACTCTGGATGTCGCTTTGTTTCTTTCAGGTGGGTCACATCGAGGGAGACCCGTCCAGGAGCGGCACATTTCCGATAAACTACGTCCTCAAACTGACATGAGCCAACGGGACCTGACCCTGACCTCCGAACTGCAGGTCGGGGAAACTCTTTTGGACCTTCTTCGAGATGCCCCTGCCGAACTCCACTTCTGAGACCAAACTTTTTCCGAAACCGAACGCTCAAAGGGAACTGCGCCTGGAATTCTTGCACGTGGAACCCTTTGGAACCCTTTGGAGGACTTTAAGGGAGCCTGCGCAGCTTTTCCAGAAGAGGGCAGTGTTTGCGTGGGATTTCCACCGCCTTATATTGTACCGGCGTCCACTCGAGGGAGTTTTACATCGTGGATTCCGTTGTCTTTTTTGTAGAAAGAGTTAAATGATTGTCTCTGATCACTTAGCAGATCTAAAAGTCTAACCATTTCTGTGTGAAGGTGCGGCGCGAGCTCTGAAGACTAGAATGTGCATAAAATGATCGGTAAAAACAAAAAAATCAGACTCCTTTTCTGCAACACATGGGGCTCTACATGGGTACGTTTGCGCGGCACTCTCGCCTCACAGCGGGAAGGTCCTGGGTTTGATTCTGTGGCGGAGCGGGACCTTCTGTGAGCACGTTCTCCTCGCGCCTACACCCTCGAGGGCAGAGAATAGATCTGATCTGTAACACGGCCTGGAGCTCGTCTACAAGGACAGAAATTTAATGCCGCACTGTGGAATATTCCTCGTTTTCTCCTCTCTCTTCTCTTTTCTTCTCTCTCCTCTCTCTCTTCTCTTTTCTTCTCTCTTCTCTCCTCTCTTCTCTTTTCTTCTCTCTTCTCTCCTCTCTCTCCTCTCTTCTCTTTTCTTCTCTCTTCTCCTCTCCTCTCTCTCTCTCTTCTCTCTCTCTCTCTCTCTCTCTTCGCTCTCTTCTCTCCCTTCTCTCTCTCTCTTCTCTCTTTTCTTCTCTCTTCTCCTCTCCTCTCTCTCTCTCTTCTCTCTCTCTCTCTCTCTTCGCTCTCTTCTCTCCCTTCTCTCTCTCTCTTCTCTCTCTTCTCTCTCTCTCTCTTCTCTCTCTCTCTCTTCTCTCTCTCTCTCTTCTCTCTCTTCTCTCTTCTCTTTTCTTCTGTCCTCTCCTCTCTCTCTCTCTTCTCTCCCTTCTCTCTCTTCTCTCTCTCTTCTCTCTTCTCCTCTCTCTCTCTCTCTCTCTCTCCTCTCTCTCTTCTCTCTCTTCTCTCGCTCTCTTCTCTCTCTCTCTCTCTTCGCTCTCTCTTCTCTCACTTCTCTCTCTTCTCCTCTCCTCTCTCTCTCTTCTCTCTCTTCTCCCTCTTCTTTCTCTCTTCTCTCTCTCCTCTCTCTCTCTCTCTCTTCTCTCCCCTCTCTCTCTCTTCTCTCTCTCTTCTCTCTCTCTCTCTCTTCTCTCTTCTCCTCTCTTCTCTCTCTCTTCTCTCTCTTCTCTTTTCTTCTCTCTTCTCTCTCTCTCTTCTCTCCTCTTCTTTTCTTCTCTCTTCTCTCCTCTCTTCTCTCTCTTCTCTCTCTCTCTTCTATTTTCTTCTCTCTTCTCCTCTCTCTCTCTTCTCTCTCTTCTCTCTCTTCTCTCTCTCCTATTTTCTTCTCTCTTCTCCTCTCTCTCCTCTCTTCTCTCTCTTTTGTTCTCTTCTCTCTCTTCTCTTTTCTTCTCTCTTCTCTCTCTCTTCTCTCTCTCTTCTCTCCTCTTCTTTTCTTCTCTCTTCTCCTCTCTCTCTCTTCTCTCTCTTTTGTTCTCTTTTCTTCTCTCTTCTCTCCTCTCTCTCTCTTCTCTCTCTCCTCTTCTCCTCTCCTCTCTCTCTCTTCTCTCTCTTTTGTTCTCTTCTCTCTCTTCTCTTTTCTTCTCTCTTCTCCTCAAAAAAAATCAGACTCCTTTTCTACACATGGGGCTCTACATGGGTACGTTTGCGCGGCACTCTCGCCTCACAGCGGGAAGGTCCTGGGTTTGATTCTGTGGTGGAGCGGGACCTTCTGTGACCTTCGTTCTGTGACCTTCGTTCTCCTCGCGCCTACACCCTCGAGGGCAGTGAATAGATCTGATCTGTAACACGGCCTGGAGCTCGTCTACAAGGACAGAAATTTAATGCCGCACTGTGGAATATTCCTGATGACTCCTGGATCGAAGCGGACACCGTCCCCAGACCCTTAAAACGGACATTTTAACCTAATACGTTTTAAAACACAACCACAGCTAAGTGTTTATTTGAAAATTCTAACTTACAATGAATAATTTGATGTAATTTTTCTGTTTAAATGAAGAACGCTGACGATATTTGTCCAGCTGCAGCACTTTAAACAGCGAAAGGGAGGAAAGCACTTCAGTTCGGCTCCGTTCTGGAACAGTTAAGGGTCTTTTTAAAGTCTTTTTAAAGTCTTTTTAAAGTCTTCTTAAAGTCCGAACGAGGGATTTATGTCTCCAGATCTGACACGAGTGGGTTTGTTCTGCTGTTAAAGCTCGTTCAGCGGAGCCAGCGATAAAAGATGTGGGTAAATCAGTGTAAATATGTTTTTAAATATGTAGAATGTGTAAAATAAATGTACCCTGCGCCGTAGAATCCCGTGTGCTCTTTGTTTGAAAGAAAAAAATGAAAAAAGGTTTGATAAAATAGCACTTCTCTCAGTCACACACCACAGCAGTGTTCAGTTTAGTTTTATTTTACTTGAATTTAGTTTAGTTTAGTTTATTTTTTTTAATATATTTTTACATTTTTTTAAATATTTTTTATTTTATTTATTTAGTTTAGTTTAATTGAATTTATTTTAGTTTTGTTTAATTTATTTTAATTGAATTTATTTTAGTTTAGTTTATTTTTTAATATATTTTTACATTTTGAAAATATTTTTTATTTTATTTATTTTAGTTTATTTTAATTGAATTTTAATTTTATTTAAATTATATTGTTATATTATTCAATTTTTTTCAATTTTCTTCTGCTTTTTTATATTATACATTATATTTTAATTAATTTTATTTTATTATTTTTAATTATTTTTATTATTATTTTTAATGAATCATATTTTTATTTCGTTTTTATTTATTTTGGGCAAGTACAATCATAACAGAAATAACAAAAACCAGACTCAAAAAAACAGAGGGAGGAGAGGAGGTCTGCTCTTCCTCCTCCTTCTCCTCACTCTTCCTTCTCTCCTTCCTTTTCTTTTCTCCTCTCTCCTCATTATTCTCCCGCCTTTCTCTGCTCTCCTTCCTCTTTACCCCCTTTTCCTCTTCTCTCCCTCCTCTCCTCCTTCTCCTCTCTTTACCCCCCTCACCTCTCCTTCCTCTTCTCTCCTCTACTTCCTCTTCTGCCCTCTCCTCATCTCCTCTCCTTCCCCCCCTCTCTCCTCCTTCCTCTTCCCTCTTCACTCCTCTCTCTCATCTCCCTCTCCTCTTCTCCTCCATCTCTCACCTCTCCTCCCTCTTTTCCTCTCCTTCCTCTTCTGCCCTCTCTCCTCTCCTCCCTCCCCCCATCCTCCAGGATGGGACGTCCTCCTGCCGTCAGGATGATGAAACTCTCTCCTTCCTCTCATCCCTCTCTCCTCTCGTTCCTCCCCTCCTCTCTTATCCTCCTCTCCTCTCCTTCCTCTCATCCCCCTCTCCTCTCTTTCTCCTCTCCTCCCTCTCTCCTCCTTCTCCTCTCCTCCCTCCCCCCGTCCTCTAGGATGGGACGTCCTCCTGCCGTCAGGATGATGAAACTCTCACCTGCCTCTTATCCCTCTCCTCCTCCTCTCCTCTCATTCCTCCCCTCCTCTCTTATCCCCCTCTCCTCTCTCCTCTCCTTCCTCTCATCCCTCTCTCCTCTCCTCCCTCCCCCCGTACTCTAGGATGGGACGTCCTCCTGCCATCAGGATGATGAAACTCTCACCTGGCTCTTATCCCTCTCCTCCTCTCCTCTCCTCCTCTCCTCCCTCTCTCCTCTCCTCCTCTCCTCCTCCTCCTCTCCTCCCCCCGTCCTCCTGCCGTCAGGATGATGGACCTCTCACCTGGCTCTTATCCCTCTCCTCCTCCTCTCCTCTCCTCCCTCTCTCCTCTCCTCCTCTCCTCCTCTCTCCTCTCCTCCTCTCCTCTCCTCCCCTCGTCCTCCTGCCGTCAGGATGATGGACCTCTCACCTGCCTCTTATCCCTCTCCTCCTCCTCTCCTCTCCTCCTCTCCTCCCTCTCTCCTCTCCTCCTCTCCTCCCTCTCTCCTCTCCTCCCCCTGTCCTCCTGCCGTCAGGATGATGGACCTCTCACCTGGCTCTTATCCCTCTCCTCCTCCTCTCCTCTCCTCCTCTCCTCCCTCTCTCCTCTCCTCCTCTCCTCCCCCGTCCTCCTGCCGTCAGGATGATGGAACCTCTCACCTGGCTCTTATCCCTCTCCTCCTCCTCTCTTCCCTCTCTCCTCTTCTCCTCTCCTCCCCTCGTCCTCCTGCCGTCAGCATGATGTACCTATCACCTGTCTCTTATCCCTCTCCTCCTCCTCTCTTCCCTCTTCTCCTCTCCTCCCCCTGTCCTCCTGCCGTCAGGATGATGGACGTCTCACCTGGCTCTTATCCCTCTCCTCCTCCTCTCCTCTCGTCCTCTCCTCCTCTCCTTCCTCGTCCTCCTGCCGTCAGGATGATGGACCTCTCACCTGGCTCTTATCCCTCTCCTCCTCCTCTCTTCCCTCTCTCCTCTCCTCCCCCCGTCCTCCTGCCGTCAGGATGATGGACCTCTCACCTGGCTCTTACATAACTGCTCCTCGTTTATTCTGCAGCGTCACTCGACCCTTTAATGGAATCTGTGGATATTGTTATTTCAGAGGATTAAAGCAGATTTATCAGATTTAATCTGAGTGAAGTGCTCGGGCTGTTACTGGCACGTCTGCTCCATGACGTGGATAATAAACATAATCTCCTCCTGGAAAATAATACGGAATGTTTCTTTGGAAGTTCAGCCGAGCTCTAAACGCCTCATACGGGAACTTTTCAAATCCAGCGCTGGCAAAAGAGCAAAAAGAGCACACAGTGGGCTGAGTGTTACCTAATGTGCCGCAGAGTGCACACCACAGCAGGATGTCACTGTGGTGCACTCAAGGTGACCCCCACCTTCGTCCACCAGCGTCACAGCAGCAGCGTCGTCACTCCCACTGGAGTCTGGGGTTTTTATGTGCACCATTTTAGTTTAGTTTACTTACATTTATTTTAATTGAATTTATTTAAGTTTAGTTTTTATATATATGTATATATTTTTACACATTTTTATATTTTTTATTTTATTTATGTATTTTAATTGAATTTATTTTAATAGAATTTAGTGTAGTTTATTTTATTATATATATTATATATATATATTTTTTACTTTATTTATTTTTATTAAAATTTATTAAAATTTATTTTTTATTGAATTTCATTTCAATTATATTTCAATTTATTTTTTATTTTATTACATTTTTTTTATTTTAATTTAGTTTATTTTAATGTATTATTTTGTTTGACTAGAATTTATTTTAATTATTTTATTTTACTTTAATTTATTTTAATTGAATTTAAGTTTAGTTTAGTTTTTATATATATATATTTTTTTACATATTTTTATATATTTAATTTTATTTCTGTATTTTAATTGAATTTATTTTAATTGAATTTAGTGTAGTTTATTTTATATATATATATATATATATATATATATATATATATATAATTACTTTATTTTAATTAACATTTATTAAAATTTACTTTTTATTGAATTTCATTTCAATTATATTTAAATGTATTTTTTATTTTATTACATTTTTTTATTTTAGTTTATTTTAATGTATTTTATTTTACTAGAATTTATTTTAATTATTTTATTTTACTTGAATTTATTTTAATTGAATTTCACTTCAATTATATTATGTTTTTATTTATTTTATTTTTATTATTTTTATTTATTTTATTATTTTTATTTATTTGGGGCAAGTAAGCAATTAACATGAGTACAATCATAACAGAAAGAACAAAAACATTTGCCTAAAAAGGAGAAGGAAGAAGAAAACGGGTTTTGATCATTCTCTTGTTTTGACCAATCAAGACGTAATTTGAGAACAAAAGTTGAAAAATAGGTTGAAAATTACAGGAAGTAGAGAGTTCCATTTTAGAGGGTTATATTTTTATATTTTTTATTTTAATTGAATTTATTTTAATTGAATTTCATTTCAACTATATTATATTTTAATATATTTTTTATTTTATTATTTTTTTAATTTCATTTAATTTAATTTTTTATTTTTTAAAATATTATTATATTTGTATTTATTTTATTTGTATTTATTTTATTTTTATTTATTATTTTATTTTAATTGAATTTATTTTAATAAAATGTATTTTATTTCAAATATATTATATTTTTGTTTATTTTATTTTTATTTATTTATTTTTATTCATTTTATTATTTTTATTTACCAATCAAGACGTAATTTGTGAACAAAAGTTGAAAAATAGGTTGAAAATTACAGGAAGTAGAGAGTTCCATTTTAGAGGGTTATATTTTTATATTTTTTATTTTAATTTAATTTATTTTAATTGAATTTCATTTCAACTATATTATATTTTAATATATTTTTTATTTTATTATTTTTTTAATTTCATTTAATTTAATTTTTTATTTTTTAAAATATTATTATATTTGTATTTATTTTATTTGTATTTATTTTATTTGTATTTATTATTTTATTTTAATTGAATTTATTTTAATAAAATGTATTTTATTTCAAATATATTATATTTTTGTTTATTTTATTTTTATTTATTTATTTTTATTCATTTTATTATTTTTATTTACCAATCAAGACGTAATTTGTGAACAAAAGTTGAAAAATAGGTTGAAAATTACAGGAAGTAGAGAGTTGCATTTTAGAGGGTTATATTTTAATATTTTTTATTTTAATTTAATTTATTTTAATTGAATTTCATTTCAACTATATTATATTTTAATATATTTTTTATTTTATTATTTTTTTAATTTCATTTAATTTTATTTTTTATTTTTTTTAAATATTATTATATTTGTATTTATTTTATTTGTATTTATTTTATTTTTATTTATTATTTTATTTTAATTGAATTTATTTTAATAAAATGTATTTTATTTCAAATATATTATATTTTTGTTTATTTTATTTTTATTTATTTATTTTTATTCATTTTATTATTTTTATTTACCAATCAAGACGTAATTTGTGAACAAAAGTTGAAAAATAGGTTGAAAATTACAGGAAGTAGAGACTTCCATTTTGGAGGGTTATATTTTTATATTTTTTATTTTAATTTAATTTATTTTAAGTAAATTTCATTCCAACTATATTATATTTTAATATATATATATATATTTTTTAATTTAATTCAATTTTTAAAAAATATTTTATTATATTTTTATTTTATTTTTATTTATTTTATTTTTATTTATTTTATTTTAATTAAATTTATTGTATTTCAAATATATTTTTATTTTATTTTTATTTATCTTTATTAATTTTATTATTTTTATTTACCAATCAAGACGTAATTTGTGAACAAAAGTTGAAAAATAGGTTGAAAATTACAGGAAGTAGAGAGTTCCACATCCCGTCGTGATCAGGTTTTTTGAATTTCCTGGTTTTGTGAGTGTCCGTGTAGACGCAGGATCCTGATTTCAGTCTCCTGGTGATGAGAAACTGATTTTTTTCATGGTTTTAAGTAAAATTCTGGCACAGCAGTTGCCGTATTTGTGCAGCGACGAACAAAAACCCAGTCAAATACTCGCTGAATTTCCTCGTTTATTCTACAACGCAGCCAATGTTACAAAAACTACCAGTGCTTTAAGCAAAAGTGTCCTAAGTACTGTACATACATTTCAGCTGTGCTCAAGTGGAGAATGACGTACGTGTCGACTAAAGAAACGATATGGAACATTCATTATTCATTCAGCGGAAAGCGGGATACACATACAGAAAGTTTAAAGTCACTTCATAACGACATCCTTTCTAATATGAGCTGTGTGCTTTTACAATCGACCATTTTCACAAAAACTCATGATTTAAAGCGTTTAGAAGAAAGACCGAGGCCTGCTGTGAGTCTGGACCTGTGGAACTTCTGGTTAAAGGGACATCAAACCTCTCCAGATCCACAGCTCCCGTGTTCATTTGGGGTTTCGGCTGCGGTCCAAACGTCTACTGTAAACGCCAACGAAGGAGAATGGAGTAAATCGTCCTTTTTGTCCCAATCTGGTCCTCAAGATTTCGGCGAAATCTTGAGGACCAGGTTGGAAACGTCTCGCCCGTGGGTGCCCTCACTGTACGGCCTGCGTAGCGAAGGATTTGGATGACCGATCTTCTCCAGAAACCCACGTTAATCTCGGTTTTGTAAGTAGTTATTCCTCTCGTATGTCTCCGAAGACCTGAGTGGTGCCCTGAGGTTTCACGTCGAGCTGAACACGACGGACTTCTTTCGTATCAAGGGTTTCTTTAACTTGCAGTAGAACTTTTGCGCCACAGGGAGCACAAACGTCCATCTAAAGCCCCGTTCACACATCGGTCCCAGAACATTGCCGGGTCTGCAGGTTCTGGGTTAGTTCTTTATCCGATCTGGAGCGATGAAGTGATCAGGGGAACGTTTTTGTTGCTATAAACATGCCCAACATCTGACTGTTTTAAAATGTAAATTACGTAGGTGTTAACCTGAATCATTTTCCTCACCTTAACGTAATCCTGTTCTGGAATTTAACCAAACCTGAAAGTTCCCTAACCCCAACCTTCACCATTATCTCTTTCCAGAATAAATAAATAAAATCATCACTTTGAATGACCAATGACTTCAAACCATCCCTTTATTCCCTGCGTATTCCTGGTAATTTATCCATCCATCCATTTTCTTCCGCTTTATCCAGAGGCAGGGAAGTCTGAGCAGGGACTCCCAGACTTCCTTCACCCCGGACACTTCCTCCAGCTCCTCCAAGGGGACCCCAAGGTGTTCCCAGGCCAGCCGGTAGACATAGTCCCTCCAGCGTGTCCTGGGTCTTCCCCAGAGCCTCCTCCCGGTGGGACATGCCCGGAACACCTCCTGAGGGAGGAGTCCAGGAGGCCTAAATCAGAACTAAACCAGGATTAAACCAGGTCTAAACTGGGACTAAACCAGGTCTAAACCAGGTGTAAACTAGGTCTAAACCAGGACTGAACCAGGTCTAAACCAGGTCTAAACCAGGTCTAAACTGGGACTAAACCGGGACTAAATCAGAACTAAACCAGGACTAAACCAGAACTGAACGAGGACTAAACCAGGAATAAACCAGGTCTAAACTGGGATTAAACCAGGTCTAAACCAGGACTAGACCAGGTCTAAACTGGGACTTAACCAAGTCTAAACTGGGACTAAACCAGGTCTAAACTGGGTCTAAACTGGGTCTAAACCAGGTCTAAACCAGGTCTAAACTGGGACTAGACCAGGTCTAAACTGGGTCTAAACTGGGATTAAACCAGGTCTAAACCACGTGTAAACTAGGTCTAAACCAGGACTGAACCAGGTCTAAACCAGGACTAAACTGGGACTAAAACAGGTCTAAACTATGTCTAAACTGGGACTAAACCAGGTCTAAACTGGGACTAAACCAGGTCTAAACCAGGACTGAACCAGGACTAAACCAGGATTGAACCAGGTCTAAACTGGGACTAGACCAGGTCTAAACTGGGTCTAAACTGGGATTAAACCAGGTCTGAACCAGGACTAGACCAGGTCTAAACTGGGACTAAACCAGGATTAAACCAGGTCTAAACTGGGACTAAACCAGGTCTAAACCACGTGTAAACTAGGTCTAAACCAGGACTGAACCAGGTCTAAACCAGGACTAAACTGGGACTAAACCAGGTCTAAACCACGTGTAAACTAGGTCTAAACCAGGACTGAACCAGGACTGAACCAGGTCTACTCTTAACTCTATCTCTAAGGGAGCGCCCAGTCACTGTGTGGTTTCGGCCGCTTGTATCGGCGATCTCGTCCTTTCGGTCATTACGCAGAGCTCATGACCATAGGTGAGGGGAGGAACGTAGATGGACAGTAAACTCTTCACCACAACGGTCCGGTACAGCGACCG
Organism: Paratrypauchen microcephalus; assembly: GCA_036785185.1. NCBI lineage: Eukaryota > Metazoa > Chordata > Actinopteri > Gobiiformes > Gobiidae > Paratrypauchen > Paratrypauchen microcephalus. Next base: position 113,841 of record JAVJIX010000449.1, read on the forward strand.
CATCACTGCCGACGCTGCACCGATCCACCTGTCGATCTCACACTCCATCCTCCCCTCACTCATATTCCCGGGAATTTAGGCAAAATGCCGGCACATGTGTGAACGGGGCTCATCACACCACAGGTCCAGACTCACAGAAGCGCAACATGAAAACCCAAACATTTAAACTAGAATAAGATACATTCATTCTGCAGTGGGCCCACAGATCTTTGGGAAAGTTCCTCCAGTCCACACACAAGGATTCGTCCAGAAGATTCCAGCCTCGTTCGGTATCAGAATTTAGGAGTCCTTAAAACCCACGATTCGAGAGGATGATTCGAGGGCAAACACGTTCAGGAGGAGCTGTCCACGGTGTTTGGAACTGAAAACACCTTACACCACGAAGAGGAACGTGAAAACATGGGCATTACCAGAGCTGGGTAGAACTCATTTACTTTTTAAAGAAATTCTACTTTTCGGAGTACAGTGGTCCCTCGCTCTATCGCGGTTCACTTTTCATGGCCTCACTGTTTCGCGGGTTGTGTTGTGCGTCCTGATTGTGTTCTCCTCCGTGTCTCCTGTACAGTACAGAATGTGTTCAGTTTGACACATTTATATAGATGTTATAGAGGGGGGACCCCCGGGGGGGCTCCGGGGGGCTCCGGGGGGCTCCGGGGGGGCTCCGGGGGGGACCCGGGGGGGGGGGGTCCGGGGGCTCCGGGGGGACCCGGGGGGGTCCAGTCCCGCTGGATGCACGAGGAGCCGAGACATGAGGCACTGGATCTGTAGGAAGTCCAGACCGGGACTAAGACATGAGGACCAGACTGGGACCAGACTGGGACCAGACAGGGACTAGACCAGGACTAGACTAGGACTAAACGTGGACTAAACCAGGTCTAAACCAGGACTAAACCTGGACTAAAGCAGGTCTAAACCAGGTCTAAACCAAGAGTAAACCAGGTCTAAACCAGGTCTAAACCAGGACTAAACCAGGTCTAAACCAGGTCTAAACCTGGACTAGACCAGGACTAGACCAGGTCTAAACCAGGACTAAACCAGGTCTAAACCAGGTCTAAACCAGGTCTAAACCAGGACTAAGCCAGGACTAAACCAGGTCTAAACCAGGTCTAAACCAGGACTAAACCTGGTCTAAACCTGGTCTAAACCAGGTCTAAACCAGGTCTAAACCAGGTCTAAGCCAGGTCTAAGCCAGGTCTAAGCCAGGTCTAGACCAGGTCTAAACCAGGTCTAAACCAGGACTAGACCAGGACTAGACCAGGACTAGACCAGGACTAAACCAAGTCTAAACCAGGTCTAGACCAGGTCTAGACCAGGACTAGACCAGGTCTAAACCAGGACTAAACCAGGTCTAAACCAGGTCTAAACCAGGTCTAAACCAGGTCTTAACCAGGTCTTAACCAGGTCTAGACCAGGACTAGACCAGGTCTAAACCAGGACTAAACCAGGTCTAAACCAGGTCTAAGCCAGGACTAGACCAGGTCTAAACCAGGTCTAAACCAGGTCTAAACCAGGTCTAAGCCAGGACTAGACCAGGTCTAAACCAGGTCTAAACCAGGTCTAGACCAGGACTAGACCAGGTCTAAACCAGGATTAAACCATCAGTCTCGTGCTCGCAGCCCCGGGTGGGACGCCAGTCATGCTGGTCTATGGACCCCCCCCACATACGCTTCACTATTAATACATTTTGTTGAAAATCTATGAAAGTTTGAGTGTTTAAACGAGAGAGAAATGTGAGAAAACGTTAATTCCAGTCTGAGAAAAGTGTAGAATGTGTGTGGTGAGGCATTTACAGCCTTAAAACATGTAGAATAAATGTCAAATATAAAGTTGTCCTACTTCGCAGATTTCACTTATTACGGGTTATTTCTGGAACCTAACCCCCGCCATAAACGAGGGACCACTGTACATCGAGCAGCCAAGTGGTTCTGGTGACTCCCCACTGTGACAAAGTGACAAAAGATTTATTTTGAACATTTGTGTTTCTTTCCTGCGCTGTAGATTTTCATTTTTGTGTCTGTCCTTTGAAAATAACTTATTCTGTGACTTATTTAAACTTCAAATTTCTTGGACCACTACATGGTACTTCCACTAATAGTATTATTCTGAAGTATTGTTCCAGTTTGGTGCTCTGGTAACCACACGGTACATGTGTGATGGCGATAAACTTAATCCAGAGTGGAGATTATGAAGATTATGAACGACGTGAGTGTTCTTTGTGATAGAATTTGGATGTTGTTCCTGTTTTCTTTATGAGCACCAGCGTCGCTGTGCCGTAAAGTCCACTTTTAGTTCTGTTTTTTAGTTGTGATTTGTGAAAAGTCGTACACTCACTCACTGATCATTTTGCAAAAGTTTTTGTCCTTTTTAAGTTTGACCTGAATGTGAAACCATGTTTGTGCTGACGTCACATCTGCACCTGCGTCACACCTGCGGATCTCATAAGGCAACACATACTGTATGAGTACTGCATGTACACTGAGTACTGTGTCTGAGTACTGCACATACGAGGGCCATTCAAAAAGCTCTAAGACAAATGCCGTAAATTCAAAATGAGTCAAACTAGTTCAACAAAATGACCTTGAATCGCACCGCTGATGACTTATAAACACATTTGACAAGTTTCGGCGTTCTAGCTTTGTTATTCAAAGAGTTACGTACGTTACATATCGCACAACCCACTTTTTTGAGCCAATCTGAAGTCCGAGCAAACATTAAATTTCTCACAAAACTTCAATGGAAACCTAAAGAAATGATTGAAGCTTTGCACAATGTTTATGGATGTTTTTTTTCCTAGTTCCAAAGTTGAAGCAACATTTAAAAGGAACAAGATTTCAGTCCGTACTTGAAGCGAAGAGGGAGGTTGTGACCTGGTTGACTAGACGAGCTCCAGAATTCTATCGAGAAGGAATTTTTCGGTGCAAACATCGCTCGCAGAAGTGTATGGACGTAGGTCAGGGGTGTCCAAACTTTGTTCATCAAGGGCCACATATGTAAACGCAGACGAAGCAGAGGGCCGATCGAGGGCCACAGACTGGTGCTCAGGACAGTCAATAATTGAAATATCTGCATGTTTAACACGTTAGAATGAGCTTCAGTCCTTTATTCGCGCTAACATCCTCAAAACCACACAATAAATATTAAAGATCCCATGACATGGTACTTCTTGATGCTTTTATATGGCGCCTTAATGGTTCCCTAATACTGTAAATGAATCCTTCTTCAAAATCAACACTCAGAAAATCTCTCTCTGAACAACTCGTTCTGGGCCTTGTTGCTTGAATGCAAATGAGAAGGACAGAGATAGGTTAGAGGAGCGGGTTGGGGGGGTCAAATGCGCTGCTGGTTCCTTGTTTTAGCGGTGCGCTGTGCGCCGTCTCCCACTTCCGCGTTTTAAGCGCGAAGGAAGAAAGGAGAGGCATTTCAATGAAAAAAACACATTTTCACAGAAAATAAAATTAAACCACTGCTGTTTCAGAGGTCCAGAGGGTCGGGTAAAGGACTTCCGAGCCTAGAAACACTTGCACGTGCCTCCAGGCAAATTTAAAAAACGCATTTTGCATTGCGTAGCTCATTCGCGGTCCAAACTCTCTGGGCGTGATTTACAGAGACAGTGGGTAGACATCCAGACGGGGGGTGGAGCTGCATTTTTCGATGTGACGTCACATAGTTTCCTTGTTCAGAATCACCCGTTTGAGCTGTGTTTTTTTCAAACGCAGAAAAGGATCGCAAATGCTCAGTTTAGACATTTCGCAACTTTTAGCCATGGGGGGGGGGGGGCTAAACAGGGTAGGGGAGCTCACATTAACGTTCAAAAACCTCAGAAAGTGAAAATTTCATGCCATGGGACCTTTAAATACTGTATTGTCTTATCGAGGTAGATTTTTTTTTTTTAAATTGCAGTTAAAAGTTCTGCTCAAGGTAATTTGGGCCAATTCACCTGGAAGCCTGAGGGCCAAGAAAGATTTGTTTGAGGGCTGCATTTGGACCACGGGCCATAGTTTGGACATGCTTGACTTAGGTGGAGGTTATGTAGAAAAATAATTTTGTTACTTTCAAAAAATGAAGTAGTTTTAAAATTTGTCTTAGAACTTTTTGAATGACCCTCGTACACTGAGTACTGTGTCTGAGTACTGCACATACTCTGAGTACTGCACATACTCTGAGTACTGCACATACACTTGTACAGTGTCTGAGTACTGCACATACTCTGAGTACTGCACATACTCTGAGTACTGCACATACACTTGTACGTAGGAGGCGACAGTTAAGGCCGGAGTGATTTGTGTTTGGGACTTTGCTTTGGACGGAGCAGCGGTCGTGGAATGCTTTTGGGAACATTCAGTTGTGAGTCGTGTTTAGAACCTCAGAACCTCACAGTCAGTTTAATGCCATACTGCGGAACATCAGAAGGTCGGCCTTACACTAGAAAAGTTCTATTGTGCACATTGTTGATAATATTTAAAACAATCTGTAACTGATTAACCCTATGATCGTAGAAAGAGGTAACTATAGTGATTTTCTTCTGAAAGTTCATACTTGACTGTGATTGGTTCAAGCCTCCTGTCACTCACTCAGAGCAGGACCAATAGGAGAAGTGAAGAGGTGGAGCGTTTCTGTGTTTGAGCTCAGGGAACACTTAACAAAGAAACACTAAACCCCTGTCTGACACATCCAGGGATCTGCTCGGGATTTCAGATTTATCGTCATATCGCTCTGCACAAGGCCTCCGCACACGTCTCTACGCGGCCTCCGCACACGTCTCTACGCGGCCTCCGCACACGTCTCTACGCGACCTCTGCACACGTTTCTACGCGACCTCTGCACACGTTTCTACGCGGCCTCCGCACACTTTTCTACACGACCTCCGCACACGTTTCTACACGACCTCTGCACACGTTTCTACGCGACCTCCGCACACGTTTCTACGCGACCTCCGCACACGTCTCTACGCGGACTCTGCACACGTTTCTACACGACCTCTGCACACGTTTCTACACGACCTCTGCACACGTTTCTACGCGGCCTCTTCACACGTCTCTACGTGGCCTCCGCACACTTTTGTACACGACCTCTGCACACGTCTCTACACGACCTCTGCACACGTCTCTACGCGACCTCTGCACACGTCTCTACGCGGCCTCCACACACGTCTGCACGCGGCCTCTTCACACGTCTCTACACGACCTCTGCACACGTCTCTACGCGGCCTCTTCACACGTCTCTACGCGGCCTCCGCACACGTCTGCACGCGGCCTCTTCACACGTCTCTACGCGGCCTCCGCACACGTCTCTACGCGGCCTCCGCACACGTCTCTTCACATCTCTACGTGGCCTCTGCACACTTCTGCACACGTCTCTACGCGGCCTCCGCACACGTCTCTACGCGGCCTCCACACACGTCTGCACGCGGCCTCTTCACACGTCTCTACGCGGCCTCCGCACACGTCTCTACTCGGCCTCCGCACACGTCTCTTCACATCTCTACGTGGCCTCTGCACACTTCTGCACACGTCTCTACGCGGCCTCCACACACGTCTGCACGCGGCCTCTTCACACGTCTCTACTCGGCCTCCGCACACGTCTCTACGCGGTCTCTGCACACGTCTCTACATGGCCTCCGCACACGTCTGCAAGCCGTGTCTCAATTCGCAGTGTGCACAGTTCGGAGTGTGGTTTTAAGGGCACTCCGGAGTGCACTCCGCGGACCACATGGGTGCCGATGAAATGCGACAGGTCTCGCAACTACCAGATGCAGCCGCCGACTCCATTTTCTGTCGTAGAAGAAGTAGCGCGCGGTGCATGCTGGGATATATGACTGTGCGAAGTGTGCATGGACGCACAGTTGGTTCACACCCCGATTTCCATGGAAACGACTGCGGTTTTCAGGGTGCATTTTAACTGCGCATGGGACAAAAACGAAATGGGACATGTACGCGCCCTTCAAACCGCACTCCGAACTGTGCACACTGGCAATTGAGACACGGCCACAGCCTCACAGAGCCGCTGTAGCTCTGCCAAACCCTCCAGAAATAGCCTCTGGTGGAGGTGGAGCGGCTGACTGGTGGAGTGCAGAGAACATTAGTCATCTGCGTGACTCTGAGGAGAACCGTGCAGATCCGTGCAGTCTGCAGACAAACACATTCTCTTCTGTTTCTACCACATTCTGTTCTGCTCTGACTGTGTGAACACTGCTGTCACGAGACTAAAATTTCAAACTCGATTTCAAAACCAAGGAATAGACTAGGGTGACCACATTTACAAAATAAAAAACTGGACCAATAAAATAATAAGAAAATGTGACTGTACTGCATTTGAGTCAGTAAAGTCACATTTTCTTTGTGTTTTGGTCATTTTTAAGCTGCTTTTCTGTATTTTACCGAAACAAATGACAGTTTATGCCTCTTTTTACTGTCGGCAGGGTCAGACTGGGACATTTCTTGTATAAAACTGGGACAAATCAGTGGTTTTGGATAAATCTGCTGGGACACGGGGCTCAAAACTGGAACAGCCCGATTTGTGGTGGTTGGAAACAAGTACGTCATTAAGGTCATTAAGGTCATGTTCTGCACTCGGCCCAATCGTGACGAACATGAGTCTGTTCAGTCACATTTTCTTCGTGTTTTGGTCATTTTTAAGCAGCGTTTCTGTATTTTACCCAAACAAAGGTCTCTCTTTATTGTCGGCAGGTGGCAAACTGGTCCAAAATAGGGACACCTGAGACATTTGTTGTAAAAAAAACTGGGACAAATCTGTGGTTTTGGATAAATCAAGTGGGACAGGGGGACTCGGGGCTCAAAACTGGGACTGTCCCGGGTAAACAGGGACGCCTGGTCACCCTAGACTAGACCGCGATACCACAATAATAATAAAAAACAACACTCTTAGACAGCAGAACGTCTTAAATCTCTGTTTTTCCTCAGCGGTCCACGGGCGTTTACTCGTCTATGTGCTTTTATATTTGTTCTGACACAGCTGAAGATCCTTCTAGAGCTTCAGGAAAGGTTCATTTCTGTCCTGAGAATGGGACTTTTTTTTTTTTAGCATCACGACTTGAGCAAAAATGAGGTTTAGATACGAGATTTTGCATCGATTAGAGTAAAAATTAGGTAGGCATTAGGTAGCATTCCACTCTACTCTGTATTATTATTATTGTTTGTGTATATATATATTTTTTTCATTTCCTATAAAGTTATCCTAAATATATGCTTACATTGTTCTTGCTTTTGCATATTTATGTATTTGCAAGATTCGTTTATGCCTCTAATTCCTCCCTGAAGTCTAAATCTTTATATTTTGTGCTCGGGAGGTTATGCTGCATCGCAAAAAAACTTGAATCTTTCCAAGTTAAAATGACTTGAATTAAGAAAATGTGATCGTGATCGAGCCTTTTTGGAGTTAAAATAAGGAAAACGCGTCTTGTTACACTAGATAAGAGAAACAAGAAAGTAAAAATCAAAGTGAAATGTTCTTAGTTTGAGGAATTTGAACTTGGGTAGATATTTACTTTTCGCGGCGTGGGACGGTTGAGGCGGGACGGTTGCCTGGAAACCAAAACGAAAGGCCAAAACGAGGCCACCGGCTCTTCTCGATGTCGACTTCATCCAAAACTTTTCCCAAGCCGAGGCACCGTTTAAGTCACCGCCCAAAAGCCCACGTCTTATTGTTCTGAGAAATATTTGAGTTTGTCTTGTCCGATCCAATCCAATCCATGAGAAATTCCCTTGTAATCTTGAGAAATTTGCAAAAATAATTCATTTCAGAGAGAAAATTTACACTACTACACCAAATAAGTCTTAATTCAAGCCATTTTAACTTATTTCGAGTGTATTTTGTCCTAAAAAAAATCATATTCTAAACCCAAACCCCGCTGCGGTGCTGCCGTGCATCTCGACGGGGAGCTGCCGCCACTCCCGCCGTCGTCCCGAAGGGGTCGCTGTACGAGGACGACGTCGCCGTCCTTCGCGTTGTGCAAAGTCTCGTACTGTAACGCGATCTCCGAATGAAATCCAATGTTCCGTGTTCCCACGGATGTACGTCGGTGAGGATCGTGTTGTTTTCCGGAAAAGACGATCAGCAGAAGAACACTGCGGGGGTCAGCCTGGCCAGCCAGACTCTTTTACGATACAAAAACTTCGCTTCGTCCGCTGTTTCTTAGGCTAAAAGTTCCACAATTCTTGGCAGAAGATGATGAAGCAGCAGGTACGCAGTGCTGACTACAACAGATATACTAAAGTAACGTCTGTAAATAATGAAGTTTCCTCGTGGGGAACTGAAGATTTTAACTCGTAGAATAAATCCAATCTGGCCACGTTATACCAACTCCAACCACTAGTGGCCAGAAATGAACCAAGAAGATTACATTCAGCTTAAAGATCGATCGAACTCATTGGAAAGAATACCTTTTTTAGAAAAAACGGATTCTATTTGAGCTTGACGGGCCAGGGCAGACACGTCCTCAGCCCCAGCATGGACGAAAACACGATGGTCGGCCGGTGCTTCTTGAACTTCAACCCTTTCTTCAAGCGCTGCGTGCTCTCCGCCACGAAGAGCTCCCCCTCCTGGGCGGACGTCGTAATCCTGGACACGATCTCCCCGTGGATCACCACCTCCTGCTCGGACCTCACGAACACCTCCCTGAGCTCCTCCAGCCTCCTCTCCATCTCGCGGATCACCTTCTGCCGCTCCTCCACCTCCAGCAGCCTCCTCCGCGCCGCCTCGAACTCCATGCTGGAGCTGGGGGTCACCAGTCTGGAGGAGGGCGCCGTGGCCGAAGCCGACGGCGGCTCCGAGGTGGCCAGCAGCGCCCCCGTCACCCTGCGGAAGTCTCCCATCGAGATCGAGCGCCTGGTGCCTGGAGACGCTAGCGCTAAGAGGGCAGTAGCCGAGCCGGATGGAGGCATAGCTAACGGAGGAGAGGAGGACGGTGGGTCTGAAGGTTGGACTGGGGGGGTTTCAGCGCTGGCCTCCTCCTTCCCCAGGTCCCTCTGGTCCCGCTGGTCCCTCTGGTCCCTCTGCCGCCGCTTCATGGCTGTGGTTAATCCCGCGGAGAAGCTTTCTGCTCCATTCATGAAAGAAAAATGTGAAAGGAGCCGAGCGCTGCCTGTGTGTCTGAGCGGGGAGCGGGGGAAGGGGAAGGGGCTGCGCTCTGATTGGCCTCCGAGGAGGATGCTGCCACGCGCCGATTGGTGGTCGGATTTAGCACAGACGCACTCGCTCTGGTGCTGATGCTGGCAGACGAGCAGCAGCGTTCGGAGGGAGGAACTGTGACGTTGGGACCATCGACGGAAGAGAAAACGCCACATTTTTAAAGATATTTATGGGTTTTATTTCACAATGGTGGTGGAATTCAGTGGTCCAGAGTCCAAACAAAAGCATAAGATGAAATATAAAGGTAAAAATTAAACTCTATCATTCAAACTACTGATGTATATTTATTTAGTTTATTTTAGTTTATTTGATTTACTTGACAGGGACAATGTACAGGAGCGTTAATCACACAAAATGAAAAGATGTTTTGTACCAGATGTTAGCTCTGAGTCCCTGAGACAAACGACATCACAAACAATGAAAATAAAGCATAAAAACAATGAAAATAAAGCATAAAAACAATGAAAATAAAGCATAAAAACAATAAAAAATAAAGCATAAAAACAATGAAAATAAAGCATAAAAACAATGAAAATAAAGCATAAAAACAATAAAAATAAAGCATAAAAGCAATGAAAATAAAGCATAAAAATGAAAATAAAGCATAAAAACAATGAAAATAAAGCATAAAAGCAATGAAAATAAAGCATAAAAGCAATGAAAATAAAGCATAAAAATGAACATAAAGCATAAAAACAATGAACATAAAGCATAAAAACAATAACAATAAAGCATAAAAACTATAAAAATAAAGCATAAAAACAATAAAAAAATAAAGCATAAAAACAATGAAAATAAAGCATAAAAACTATAAAAATAAAGCATAAAAACAATAAAAAATAAAGCATAAAAACAATGAAAATAAAGCATAAAAACAATGAAAATAAAGCATAAAAACAATAAAAAAATAAAGCATAAAAACAATAAAAAATAAAGCATAAAAAAAATTAAAATAAAGCATAAAAACAATGAAAATAAAGCATAAAAACAATGAAAATAAAGCATAAAAACAATGAAAATAAAGCATAAAAACAATAAAAATAAAGCATAAAAACAATAAAAAATAAAGCACAAAAACAATGAACAAAAGCAGAAAAACAATTTTTATGTTTTATTTTTATTGTTTTTATGCTTTATAAAAATAAAGCATAAAAACTATTAAAATAAAGCATAAAACAATGAAAATAAAGCATAAAGCATAAATGCGTGAAGAGTCCCTCAGTCGTCCAGGTAGAATCCATGATAAAAGGAGAAGTTCAATTTGTCAACTGGACAGTTTGTTTGGTCGAAAACGTTTCGCCGCTCATCCGAGAGGCTTCGTCAGTTCTGGTTCTAGTGCTGGTTAGACCCTGTTTATATCTAGCTGCAGGGAGGAGCTCACTACACTGAAATAACTCCGAAACTATCTCAACTAATCTGTCTCTCTGTTTTTCAAATTACTCTGGCGACTAGTTTCGCCTCCCTATTCAAGCCTAACGACCCTCTCCACCCCTCTGCCCTGGCTCATCTGCCCTAATGTTTCTTTGTCTGTTTTTGACTTGGTTTAAGAATCGAATTATAAATGGGAGACAAGTTATGTCTAACTCCCCCAATTCTGTTTAACAACGGATTCTCTTTTTTGACAAAAAATTGCCTCTTTAACTCCCCTCTCAAACCAGTTCTTTTCCCTGGCTAAGATCTGATCTCATCCTGACCAAACTGAGACAATGGTTTCCTTTGATGTAACCTCTCTTTTCACTTGTATCCCCACAGCTGTAGCGGTCGAAGCAGCGAGAAGGAGTTTACTACAGGATTCTAAGCTAGAAGAGAGAACCAAACTTTCACCTGACCAAATCTGCCAACTGCTGGAAATTTGTCTAAATACCACCTATTTCCAGTTCAGAGGGAACTTTTACAGGCAGATCCACGGCTTTGCGATGGGCTCACCGGTCTCCCCTATCATGGCTAATTTATACATGAAACAATTTGAGCCCTGGAGTTAAAGAGGCTATTTTTGTCAAAAAAGAGAATCCTTCTTTAAACAGAAATGGTGGAGTCAGACATAATTTGTCTCCCATCTATAATTCCATTCTTTAACCTAAATCAAAACAAACAAAAGAAACAATAGGGCTAGCCAGGTCATGGCCAGAGGTGTGAAAAACAGTTGTTGTAGGGATGAATAGGTATGCTAATCTAGACGCCAGAGAAACAAAAGACAGAAATAAATAGGTGAGATAGTTTTGGAAAAACTGCAGTATAGTTAGCTCCTCCCTGCAGCGAGATATAAGCACTCGAACCAGAACTGACGAAGCCTCTCGGATGAGCAGCGAAATGTTTTCGACCAAACAAACTTTGTCCAGTTGACAAATTGAATTTCTCCTTTTATCATTTCATAGTTGCTTTTTTTACATTTATTTTATTTATTTATATATTTGACAGGGACAGTGTACATTAAAGATCCCATGACATGGTACTTCTTGATGCTTTTATATGGCTCCTTAATGGTTCCCTAATACTGTAAATGAATCCTTCTTCAAAATCAACACTCAGTGCATGAGAAACAGAGATAAGATGAGAAAGAGTAATTTTTCGCTCTCTGAACAGGCCATTATGGGCGTTGTTGCTTGAATGCAAATGAGGAGAAAAGAGATGGCCTATAGTAGAGGGTGGGGGCGTGGCCAAACTCTCCGCTCTCAGCTGTGCGCTCTGACCCATTTCCGCGTTTTTGCGTGGATTTGAAGCGTTCCATTGAAAAATAAACACATTTCCACAGAAAATAAAATTAAACCACTGCTGTTCAAAGGTCCAGAGGCTCAGATAAAGGACTTCCGAGCCTAGAAACACTCGGACGTGCCTCCAGGCAAATAAAAAAACGCATTTCGCATTGCCTAGCGCATTCGCAGTCCAAACTCTCTGGGCGTGATTTACAGAGACGCTGAGTACAGACAGATGGGGGTGGAACTGCATTTGCATTTCTTTTTTCGATCTGACGTCAATAAGTTTCCTTGTTCAAAATCGCCCGTTTGAGCTCTGATTTTTTCTAACGCAGAAAAGGATCGCAAATGCTCAGTTTAGACATTTCGCAACTTTTAACCATGGGGGGGGGGGCTAAACAGGGTAGGGGAGCTCACATTAACGTTCAAAAACCTCAGAAAGTGAAAATTTCATGCCATGGGACCTTTAATGAACATTCCTGTAAATGTACCAGATTTAGCCAAGAGGCTAGTTTTCATCTGCAGTCCCTGAACAGATGTTAGATTTTCAATCTAAGAAAAAAACAGGTTAAAACAATGTACATACACAATTATTTACACTATTTACATGCTCTCAGGCTCACTCATAGTGACCGTCATGCACACTTGGTAAAACATTAACAATACATACAACACATACACACAGAACACACATACATCTGGCACCCCTCAGTAACACAACAAACAGGATAGAACAAAAAAGGTGACTCTAAAAGGAAATTAACGTGTGCAGTGCTGATTCTCAATTAAGCACTTTTATAAAAGAGTCTTAAAAGTGTGATATACACTATTGTACTTGTGACGGTAAAATCTACTGAAAGGTTCTTGTTAAAATGGTGTTAACATTTGGGCTTGGCGCTGTATAAATCATATTGGTATAAGACCGTAGCTTTGACAAGAGTAAACGTGTCCCTGAAGGTCAGTGTGTGTCATCGTGTTGTTCTCCAGCGTCGCACACACCGACACACACACACACACACACACACACACACCCACAACCACACACCGACACACACACACATCACTGCATCAGTCGTAGTAACAGCGTTTCCTGTGGGACGTGCTTCATCTGCTTCATCTGCTTCACCTCCACCTTCATTCTTCCAGCCCCAGGGACGTTCTCACTTTTGCATCTGTGTCGTAACAACAGAAGTACAAGTATTTGTATTTATTGTCACAAATACACCTACAGGACTAAAGCAGGACTAAAGCAGGACTAAAGCAGGACTAAACCAGGAATAAACCAGGACTAAACAAGTACTAAACAAGTACTAAACAAGTACTTAACCAGGACTAAAGCAGGACTAAACCAGGACTGAACCAGGACTAAAGCAGGACTAAAGCAGGACTAAAGCAGGACTGAACCAGGACTAAACCAAGACTAAACAAGTACTAAACAAGTACTAAACCAGGACTAAACCAGGACTAAACCAGGACTGAACCAGGACTAAACCAGGACTAAACAAGTACTAAACAAGTACTAAACCAGGACAAACGCAGGACTGAACCAGGACTAAACCAGGACTAAAGCAGGACTAAACAAGTACTAAACAAGTACTAAACCAGGACTAAAGCAGGACTAAACAAGGACTAAACAAGGACTAAACCAGGACTAAACAAGGACTAAACAAGGACTAAACAAGGACTAAACCAGGACTAAACAAGGACTAAACCAGGACTAAACCAGGACTAAAGCAGGACTAAACCAGGACTAAAGCAGGACTAGACCAGGACTAAACAAGGACTAAACCAGGACTAAAGCAGGACTAAACCAGGACTAAAGCAGGACTAGACCAGGACTAAACCAGGACTAAACCAGGACTAAAGCAGGACTAAACCAGGACTAAAGCAGGACTAGACCAGGACTAAACAAGGACTAAACCAGGACTAAAGCAGGACTAAACCAGGACTAAAGCAGGACTAAACCAGGACTAAAGCAGGACTAGACCAGGACTAAACAAGGACTAAAGCAGAACTAAAGCAGGACTAAACAAGTATTAAACCAGGACCTTTCAAGACATGGTCATCGTTCAACAATTCAAAATATAATAAAACGGTAGAGAAAATAACCACAGTTAAATATTGTAAAATGTTAAGTTGTTAAAAGATAAAAGGAAGATTGGTTCAATGAGTGTTTTACAGGCACTCCCCCACAGTCAAATATGGAACAACCAGTGAGTTCTACAAAAGAAACATGGCATTTTTGTTAAGACAGGCCTTCACTTTGTGTAATACAGCTATCGTTTGTGATACTGTTGATTTAACTTGTGATTTCCATGTCAAATGTTCATCAATCATAACACCTAAAAACTTGATCTCACTTGTCCTTTCAATCTCTCGTCCTTGTATGACCAATCGTGCATCCTCAGAACTGCACTGCCTCCAGCCTGGGAACTTGTTGGTTCCCTGAGCTGGAGTTTTAGGTCGTTTTCACACCAGGAAAGTCCGATAGTTCACTTGCTTTGGTCCGGACCAAATCTTTTAATTTCTTTTTATTTATTTTGGTGCGGTTTGCTTTCACACAGCAGTTTTTTCCCCAAGTGAATCAACGTCTGTAAACAAAAGCACGTGTGCTGAGGTCGCTCAGCCGTTGGACAGAAATGAGCCGTGTCCAAACACAGAAGGAGGAGAATCACGGTGTTACGTGCTGTTTTCAATCTAGCCTTTGCGATATGATTTGCACAGTTTTGTGAAGAGTCCCTCAGTCGTCCAGGTAGAATCCATGATAAAAGGAGAAATTCAATTTGTCAACTGGACAAAGTTTGTTTGGTCGAAAACGTTTCGCCGCTCATCCGAGAGGCTTCGTCAGCTCTGGTTCTAGTGCTGGTTAGACCCTGTTTATATCAAGCTGCAGGGAGGAGCTCATTTACACTGAAATAGCTCCAAAACTATCTCAACTAATCTGTTTCATTTGTTTTTCGAATTCCTCTGGCGTCTAGTATTAGCATATCTCTTCAGCCCTAGGAGGAGCTCACTACACTGAAATAGCTCTGAACCTATCTCAACTAATCAAAAGAAAAAAAAAAAGAAACAGATTAGTTGAGATCGTTTCGGAGCTATTTCAGTGTAGGCACTGCAGCTAGATATAAACAGGGTCTAACCAGCACTAGAACCAGAGCTGACGAAGCCTCTTGGATGAGCGGTGAAACGTTTTCAACCAAACAAACTTTGTCCAGTTGACAAATTGAATTTCTCCTTTTATCACTTTGCTCAGTTTTTACAGTTCGCACAAATGTTTGAGCAGCATCGTGAGGTTTACACTATTTTACAATCAATTTACAAACGACGAAGACACAGGGCAAGACGACTACGGAGGACAGAACTCATGTGCGCATCAAGTTCTGACTCTTGCTCTTCACACAAAACGTAAGTAAGCATCGTGAAGAGTCCCTCAGTCGTCCAGGTAGAATCCATGATAAAAGAAGAAATTCAATTTGTCAACTGGACAAAGTTTGTTTGGTCGAAAACGTTTCGCCGCTCATCCGAGAGGCTTCGTCAGCTCTAATCAGAATGCTGGTAAGACACTTGCTTATATCTTGCTGCAGGAAGGAGCTAACTAGCTAACTACTTTCCGAAACTATCTCATTGGTTTCAGTCTTTTGTTTCTCTGGCGTCTAGATTAGCATACCTATTCATCCCTACAACGACTGTTTTTCACACCTCTGGCCCTGACCTGGCTAACCCTATTGTAGGGATGAATAGGTATGGTAATCTAAACGTTTTCAACCAAACAAACTTTGTCCAGTTGACAAATTGAATTTCTTCTTTTATCATGTAATTAAGCCTCGTAAGTTTCGTTTCGTCAGCCTCGGTTTCCCATAATGATCGACATACGACGGAGCTACAAAAGTACAAAAAGCCAAAAACTTGTGTTGGATCGAGTCCGGTCTGCCTTCTCACCTCAAACGAACCGCATCAGGATTCGAATGGAACCGTGCCGAGGCCGAGCTTTTTAGGTGGTCTCGGTTCGCTTATTTGCTCCAGATCGAGACTTTTGTTTTTTATTCAAAAAGTCCGAATCAAAGGAGCAAACGAACTCTGGTTCCTTTTAAACGAACCAAACAAGGCAGGTGTGAAAACGACCTTAAAGTATCTAATAATAATCTTCCAGGACAGGGAGGCAGTTGACGACCATTGAAATAACCAGACCCCCCCCCCCCCCCATTCATCCTCAGTCATGTCTATCGCCGCCTCCTTTTCATGTGAGTGTTTTTCACATTTTTAAAGGTCCCATGGCATGAAATTTTCACTTTCTGAGGTTTTTGAACGTTAATGTGAGCTCCCCTACCCTGTTTAGGCCCCCCCCCCCCCATGGTTAAAAGTTGTGAAATGTCTAAACTGAGCATTTGCGATCCTTTTCTGCGTTACAAAAAAATCAGAGCTCAAACGGGCGAGTTTGAACAAGGCACCTTATTGACGTCAGATCGAAAAAAGAAATGCAAATGCAGTTCCACCCCCGTCTGTCTGTACTCAGCGTCTCTGTAAATCACGCCCAGAGAGTTTGGACTGCGAATGCGCTAGGCAATGCGAAATGCGTTTTTTTATTTGCCTGGAGGCACGTCCGAGTGTTTCTAGGCTCGGAAGTCCTTTATCTGAGCCTCTGGACCTTTGAACAGCAGTGGTTTAATTTGATTTTCTGTGGAAATGTGTTTATTTTTCAATGGAACGCTTCAAACCTCTCCCCCCGTGCAAAAACAAGGAAATGGATCAGCTGTGGGCTCTGAGCTCTGAGCGGAGCGTTAGGCCACGCCCCCACCCTCTACTATTGGCCATCTCTTTTCTCCTCATTTGCATTCAAGCAACAACGCCCAGAATAAAGAGTTTGAGAGAGATATTTATGACTCTTTCTCATCTTATCTCTGTTTCTCATGCACTGAGTGTTGATTTTGAAGAAGGATTCATTTACAGTATTAGGGAACCATTAAGGAGCCATATAAAAGCATCAAGAAGTACCATGTCATGGGATCTTTAAAACTGTAAAAATCCAGTACGGTGCGTTTTACACGTCCACACTAAATCTCCCTACAGACGTGGCTTCATTTCCGCTCTCTGGAGATCACTAAAGCAGGAGACAGTGGTCCTGCTAATGCACTAATGCTCCTCGGACACTGGAGCTTCTTCGTGCTGTGGATCCGGACGAGTTACAGGAAGCAGCAGGAGCCCGTCTGCCGTCCCAATCGATCCGAGTCCAGACAGACCGGGAACACTAACCTAATGCACCAGGCTCAGCGCTCAGGGACGGGCTAAAATACACCGGATATTTTTATGGAAAACAACTCCTCCCTCAGGCTGGGGACTATGATATTTGTGCTTTGTGTGACAGGTTCACTATCGGGTTTTGTAATCGAACGGCTTCATTTACAAGTCTCTAAATGACAACGAGGGTAAAAATGTGATGTTTTTGTTTGTTTTATTCTGAGGCATGAAATGGACCCTTGAGTGATCGAGGACACAAACATTTACAAATATCCCCTGTTCAAACCAGAACTCAGATCCTACACTCCTCAGATCCATCGAAACCAGGACTAAACCAGGACTAAACCAGGACTAAACCAGGACTAAACCAGGACTAAACCAGGACTGAACCAGGACTAAACCAGGACTAAACCAGGACTAAACCAGGACTAAACCAGGACTGAACCAGGACTAAACCAGGACTAAACCAGGACTGAACCAGGACTAAACCAGGACTAAACATGGACTAAACATGGACTAAACAAGGACTAAACCAGGACTAAACCAGGACTAAAGCAGGACTAAACCAGGACTGAATCAGGACTAAACCAGGACTAAACCAGGACTAAACCAGTACTAAAGCAGGACTAAAGCAAGACTAAAACAGGACTAAAGCAGGACTAAACTAGAACTAAATCAGATCTAAACCAGGACTAAAGCAGGACTAAACCAGGACTAAAGCAGGACTTAACAAGGACTAAACCAGGACTAAACCAGGACTGAACAATGACTAAAGCAGGACTAAACCAGGACTAAACCAGGACTAAACATGGACTAAACATGGACTAAACAAGTACTAAATCAGGACTAAAACAGGATTAAACCAGGACTAAACCAGGACTAAACCAGGACTAAAGCAGGACTAAACCAGGACTAAAACAGGACTAAAGCAGGGCTAAACTAGAACTAAATCAGATCTAAACCAGGACTAAAGCAGGACTAAACTAGGACTAAAGCAGGACTAAACCAGGACTAAAGCAGGACTAAACTAGGACTAAACCAGGACTAAAGCAGGACTAAACTAGGACTAAACCAGGACTAAAGCAGGACTAAAGACACGTCCGTTGTTATCGTCACTACATAAATAAAGTTACATTTCAGGATTTGTCTCATCTTCATCGTCCCAGTGTCACAAAGGTGAGGCGTGCGCCCTCTAGTGGACGAGGCCTGACAGGATCTGCTCCTCTCCCCACTGTTGTCGTGTGGTCTCCATGGCGACGCCGTCTCCAGGGTTTGTGTGTGAGACGTGTCCTGTCCACCGTGTCACGAGTTCACTGAGCCGGTATGGCCACACATCCCACCTCCTTTTTTCTTCTCCCCTTTTCCCCCTACGGTTTATATGATCAGACTTTTCCTTTTATGATCATTTTTCTGTTCCTCTCACTCCATTCACACAGGCTCCACTGTGTTTTTAAACTCCACACACCTTCACTGGAATCATTTGGATCATTTCAGCCTCTGGAATTGACCATCTACTGAACAAAAGGTCAAAACATCACAAGGTGGAACAGAGCATTTTGAGCATCATAATAATACAAGAAAAAATAAATACATACATAAAATTATTATTATTATTATTATTATTATTATTAATTAAAATAATCAAAATAATAATAGTAATACAATTTTTTTTAAGTAATACAATAATAATAAAAGGAAAAAATAATACAAATACAAATTATCATAAAATAATAGTAATTTAAAAAATCATAAAATAAAAGATAATAGCAATAAAAATAATACAAAATAATATTAATAAAATAATAAAAAGAAAAAAAAATAATTAAGGCAAATTATCATAAAATAATAATAATAAAAATCATAAACTAAAAATAATAGTAATAAAAAAATAACAGTAATAAAAAAATCATTAAATAAAAGATAATAGCAATTAAAAATAATAAAAAATAATATTAATAAAATAATAATAAAAAGAAAGAATTAATGCAAATTATCATAAATTATTATTATTATTATTATTATTATTAATAATAATAATAAGAATATAAAGATAATAATAATAATAAAAATCATAAACTAAAAATAATAGTAATAAAAATTTAAAAAAATATATAAAAAATAACACTAATAAAAATAATCATAAAATAAAAGATAATAGCAATAAAAAATATTAATAAAATAATAAAAACAAAAAAATAATAAATGCAAATTATTGTAAAATAATAATAATAGTAAACTAAAAAATGATTTTTTTAAAAACAGCAATAAAAATAATAATAATCATAAAATAAAATAATAATCATAAAAATAATAAAATAATAATAGTAATACAATAATGATAAAAGGAAAAAAAAATACTAATACAAATGATCACAAAATAATAGTAATCCAAATAATCATAAAATACAAAATAATAAAAAATAATCATAAAATAACAGTTATAGTAATACAAATAATAGTAAATAGTAGTAATAATAATAGATTTCATGAATCTTGCGCTCTCTGATCTATCTCAAAGTGCTACAGTCAGTTTAAACTCCCATCATAATAAAACACAGGTCATAATGTTCTAACATGGCTTAAAGATCTAATGTGGGACTTTTTAAAGCAAGTATTTTTTATTTTCATTTATTTTATTTACTTATTTTGGGCCATAAGCAAATGACATTCTTTCAAAACCAAAAATAACAAAAAGGAGTGGGAAGAAGAGAACTTATTTAATCCCACCCCCTCTTCTAATTTAGCATAATGAGCCTTTTTCTTTTGCATTTCTTTTCCGTTGTTTTGAGCATAAAGCAGCTCTACAGAAGCAGTTTGTTCTAATATTCAGAGCCGCTCTCTAGAAACTGGGACCACACCAAATGTTTAGAGAACAACTTGAGTTAGTGGAGATTTTGGCGTTTCTTCAGACGTGTGTCCAGACTGTTCCAGGGTTTTACACCACATGTAGACCAAGGTTATTATAGTTAACGAAAATGAACGGAAAAAACAAAAACTAAAATTGAAAAAATATTTTCGTTAACTGAAATAAATAAAAACGGCAATTAAAACAAAAAAACGATAACTGAAACTGTATTGTGTGTTCGCAAAACTAAAACTAACTGAAATTATAGATAAACTAAACCAGGACTAAACCAGGACTGAACCAGGACTGAACCAGGACTAAACAAGGACTAAACCAGGACTGAACCAGGACTAAACCAGGTCTAAACCAGGACTAAACCAGGTCTAAACCAGGACTAAACCAGGACTAAACAAGGACTAAACCAGGACTGAACCAGGACTGAACCAGGACTAAACAAGGACTAAACCAGGACTGAACCAGGACTAAACCAGGTCTAAACCAGGACTGAACCAGGTCTAAACCAGGACTAAACCAGGACTAAACAAGGACTAAACCAGGACTGAACCAGGACTAAACAAGGACTAAACCAGGACTGAACCAGGACTAAACCAGGTCTAAACCAGGACTAAACCAGGACTAAACAAGGACTAAACCAGGACTGAACCAGGACTAAACAAGGACTAAACCAGGACTGAACCAGGACTAAAGCAGGTCTAAACCAGGACTAAACCTGGTCTAAACCAGGACTAAACCAGGACTAAACAAAGACTAAACCAGGACTGAACCAGGACTAAACCAGGACTAAACCAGGTCTAAACCAGGACTAAACCAGGTCTAAACAAGGACTAAACCCGGTCTAAACCAGGACTAAACCAGGACTAAACCCGGACTAAACCAGGACTAAACAAGGACTAAACCAGGACTAAAGCAGGACTAAACCAGGACTAAAGCAGGACTAAACCAGGACTAAACCAGGACTAAACCAGAACTAAAGCAGGACTAAACCAGGACTAAACCAGAACTAAACCAGGACTAAACCAGGACTAAACCAGGACTAAAGCAGGACTAAACCAGGACTAAACCAGGACTAAACAAGAACTAAACCAGGACTAAACAAGTCAAAATGAACTAAAACTAAACTATAATGAAAAATCCACAATAGAACCTCGATGTTGACACAAACATTATGGGGAGTTCCAACACTTCCATCCTCTCTTAAATAATATCATCAGTGTATCATATTTGACGAGCTCTCTTAAATAACACACAAACACAGCTTGTCGTAGCAACTTTTTTTTTTTTTTAATCTTTGTCCGATATAAAAATCTTCATCTTTATCATACAATAACATCTTAGCATCAGTTCAGAAAAGAGTTTTGCCACTAAACAAAAGGAGTTACAGCAGGTTCCATCCTGATGAGGTAAACCAGCTCAGCTTAGGCTTTTATTCTGAAATACAGGCCGACACGAGCCTCAGAGCGACACGAGCCCAACACACCCACATGATGCACTTCCAGAGTTTGGAATGTTCAACTTAGGAGACCAGAAGGTGACGTCAAGGTCAGATTTTTGATTTTCCATGACTAGTTAAAACTCATTTTACTGATAAAAAATACTCAGTTTTGCCGGCATCATTTTTGGATTTCGATATCGACTCGTACAAACCCTAATTTGAGAAGAAGCAATGTTCTTTTTTACAATCTGAGCCTTATTTCGGTAATAAAACAAGTTGTTTTACTCACCCATAGCACTTTGGTGTCATATGGAGCACTTCCAGAGATGTTTTGGATTAGCGTTAGCCTAGCACGAGTTCTAACCGTAGCTCGGGGCATATAATATATTCCCCAAGAAGTCTCCAAATAACACAAACTTTAACACTTTTCAAATCATAGAAGCCCGATGTCTTAATCTACGATTTTGTTTGAGTCAAAAGTGGCCTGTAATCCGAGATTTATCCATAGTTTACAGCCAGTGGTGTAGTGGGGATTTTTTAAGTGGGTGTACGCGATTTGTGACGTCATGGATGTGAATTACATATAGGATGTTTTATAAAGTTTAACCTGTGTACACGCAATGGTACACGCTGTTGTGAGAGCTGCACTCGCTCGGGCGGTCCGCGGCTCCAGACACGGGCTCGCGCGGCCCGCAGTTTAATACAAAGTTTAATACGAGATACATGTACTTATGTTCTGAATACGGGACGATTCTGTTTTTCAAGGGACGGTTGGCGACCCTAAACACAACTATACATGTATATACACCCAAAATCTTTCTCAACCAATTTGCACAGATGTAAAAAAAATAAAAATAAATAATAGGCTACCCTGCGGCTGAAAAAAAAACAGAGATCCGCTAAAAAACGGAACTCTTTCATCCCTGAATTTATATGTTATTTTTTTTATATCTCACGTCGGGAGAAGTGGGTGGACCCCCGCGTACCACGCCCACTACACCCCTGTTTACAGCTTTATGTTTCATGTTTGGGTTCTGGCAGACATGGGGACTTGAGACTTAGTGACTTGGACTCGAGTCGACTCGAGTCGCTGTTTTTATGACTTGTGACTTGACTCGACAAAAAATGAAATACTTGAGACTTGACTCGGACTTGGAAGTCAAGGACTCGGGACTTGACTTGACTTGAGACACGATGACTTGAATGACTTGCGTGTTCACATAATGTTTTCGTGCTCATTCAACGGCACTGGCATGTCCTGGGACGCAACGCGTGCACCACGTGCACCACCACCGGCACGAGGCCGCGCGTACACCGGGGCTGCGAGCACGAAAACGATCCGCGGTGCCCGGACTGCGTACTCTCAGCCCCAGCCACAAACCAGCCGCACAAAATCAGCAAAGAGTGGCCCGTGGTGGTTTAATCCCGGTTTAGTCCAGGTCTAGACCTGGTCCAGTCCTGGTTTCGTCCCCTCAGATGTGAGAGTTGCGCTGTGTTTGTGCTTGTGGTGGAGGGCTGTGGCGTTAATGTCTCTTGGCGTTGCTCAGATCAGTTGTTGGCTTGGTTTTGTGGAATGCAGGAGATCACGAGGGTCTACGTTCAAATAATAATAATAAACAAAACTCTCATCACTTTTTACTCTTAGTCTCTTACAAAGGTGTAGTCTAAATACACGAGCTCTCGAGGAGCGCGCCTGACCCATTACGCACGCGAGGAGTGGTGTGTGTGTGTGTGTGTGTGTGTGTGCGTGCGCGCGTGTGTGTGTGTGTGTGTGTGCGCGTGTGTGTGCGCGCGTGTGTGTGTGTGTGTGAGTGAGAGGAGAAATGTAACAAAGTTTAATATTAATAAGCTATTTGTTTTAGCTATTATTTGTTTCCTCACAAAAAGGGAATGACTGTGTGAGTGACAGAAAGCGTGAGAGAGAAATGTGCAAAGAAAAGAGCAATGAAATGTGACAGCTTAATTTACTGTAAATTAGTATTTGTTTTAGCTGTTATTGTTACTTTGTAAAAGGATAGCTACTTGTGGATATTCTGTGTGTGTGTGTGTGTGTGTGTGTGTGTGTGTGTGTGTGTGTGTGGTGTGTGGTGTGTGTGTGTGTGTGTGTTAGAAAGTGTGTGTGGGACAGAGTGAGTTAGGGAGTGTAACAAAGTTTAATACAAGTTTGTTTTAGCTGTTATTGGTTTCAGCTCAATGCTCAGAGCTGACGAAGCCTCTCGGATGAGCGGCGAAACGTTTTCAACCAAACAAACTTTGTCCAGTTGACAAATTGAACTTCTCCTTTGATCATGGATTCTACCTGGACGACTGAGGGACTTTTCACGCAATGTTGAAAACATGTGAAACAGTTTGGTTTTTGATGTACAGATCACTTTTACCAATAAATTACCAATAATTACATTATCACTGTTTTGTTTGAGTCTACGATGTATTTTACTGAACATGTTACTTGGCCAGCCAAATTATATCTCTCTGTATTTCCTATACACCGCGATACCATTTGGACACCCTCCATCCACCCTCGCTCCTCCGGTTAACCACGGACTCCGCGATTCTGATTAGTTCAAAGATGGTGACGTCAGTGCACCCGCCTTTGCCCGCAAAGTCACTCTTAGGCAGCGGAAGTTCCGCCTCAGTTTTGAATCAAGATGGCGCAATCTCTGATTGGTTCACTTAGCTGTCTGTCTACGCGCAACTGCAGCACATTTTGGACCAAGCGTTACCAGACTCACTCGCTGGTACAGCGATGAGTCATGGATTCTTCCAGGCAAGTGAACATGAGTATTTACAATACAAATATTTTATAACAGGTTGGGCACATTAGTCAGTGATGATTACTTACACTTTCTTATATATTGCCTTTCACTTTATTAAGATCAGATTCTGCAGCTAAAATTACAACAATACGCCAAAGGTGACTTGACTTGGACTTGACGTGACCTATTACAGGACTTGACTTGACTTGACTTGACTTAGCCTGTGACTTGACTTGACTTGACTTGCCCAAGAAAAAAATACTTGGGACTTACTTGTGACTTGAAGGTGAAGACTTGAGACTTACTTGAGACTTGCATATGTGTGACTTGGTCCCATGTCTGGGTTCTGGGAGCGGAGAGCGAAATAAGCTGTGACTCCGCACATGCGCACTGGCGTCCTCATCTACTCGAAATTATGGCTAAATCTCGGATTACAGGCCACTTTTGACCAAACGAAAGTGTAGATTAAGACATCGGGCTTCTGTGATTTGAAAAGTGCTAAAGTTTGTGTTATTTGGAGACCGTGAGCTACGGCTAGAACTCGCGCTAGGCTATCGCTAAACCAAAACATCTCTGGAAGTGCTCCAAATGACACCAAAGTGCTATGGGTGAGTAAAACAACTCGTTTTATTACCGAAATAAGGCTCAGATTGTAAAAAACGTGACTTCTCCTTTGGCATGAGTAATTCCGCCCTGAGGCTCACATGTGGCCACTCTGCCCCCTAGTGTAGGCCGAGGCACAGTGCAGGGACGGGCCTACCCTCAGAGGCTCCACACCTACAGCTGATATGTTCCAGAAGATCTTCAAGAGCACAAAGAAAAACACAAACCAGGAGGGTTTCGCTCAGCGGCGAGGGACAGTGTAGCACTCCAGAGGCGTCCGAGCTACAGTAGAGGAGCAGGAGAGTTTGGAGAAGCAGCCGAGGGCAAGACGAGGCTCAAACCAACTTTTCACTGTGGTTTTCTGAACAACATTAGATTTTGTTTCTTATTTTAAGCAAAAAGTTTGTTGTTTTTCATATTTTACGTGTCTCAAAATGCATTTTCATATTTTAAATACAAAAAGTTTTGTTCTACGAGCAGATCATTTGACTTGTCAAGTGAAATTCACTCAATTCACGTCGTCTTAACTGGAAAAATACAACATCTAACTAAATTAAAATGACTTAAATTAAGAATATTTTACTTTATTTGAGTAGATTCAACTGGAGAAAAAGTAAAATATCAACAAATGGAGTAAATTTGTTATTCTTAATTCAAAACATTTGATTTTTTCTTATTTTAAGTACAAAATGTTGTTTTTATTTCAGGTGTCTCAACATCTTGAGACACTTTGTACTTAAAATATTTTCATATTTTAAATACAAAACGTCTGTTTTTCTTAATTCAAACAACATTGGATCTTTTCTTATTTCAAGCAAAAAGCTTGTTGTTTTTCTTATTTTAAGTGTAGCAAGATGTATTTTCATATTTTAAATACAAAACGTCTTGTTCTACCAGCAGATCATTTGACTTTTCAAGTTAAATTTACTCAAATCATGATAAAACTCTTAATTTGCGTCGTCTTAACTGGAAAAATACAACATCCATCTAAATTAAAATGACTTAAATTAAGAATATTTTACTTTATTTGAGTAGATTCAACTGGAGAAAAAATAAAATATCAACAAATGGAATATGTTTTTCTTAAAATCAGAAAAAAATCTAATGTTATTTTGAATTAAGTGTCTCTAGATGTATTTTCATATTTTAAGTCCAAAAAGTTTTATTTTACCAGCAGATATTTTGACTTTTCAAGTGAAATTGACTCAAATCATGATAAAACTTTCTTAATTCACGTCGTCTTAACTTGGTTGGATAATAAAATGTACTAATTACTACTTAATTATCGAAATCTGCTAATTCATTGGTCTCTGGATTGGGACATGGACGGGCAAACAAGGAGAAGCTGGAATTATATTTACCAAATTCTACATTATATTTAAATTATGTTTTACCAACTACAATCCAAACAGAGTCTGACCAAAAACTCATATCACCGTATTTTAGTCCTGGTTTAGTCCTGGTTTAGTCCTGGTTTAGTCCTAGTTTAGTCCTGGTTTCGTCCTGGTTTCGTCCTGGTTTAGTCCTGATTTAGTCCTGATTTAGTCCTTGTTTTTAGTCCTAGTTTAGTCCTGATTTAGTCCTTGTTTAGTCCTAGTTTAGTCCTGGTTTAGTTCTAATTCAGTCCTAGTTTCGTCCTGGTTTAGTCCTGGTTTAGTTCTAATTCAGTCCTAGTTTCATCCTGGTTTAGTCCTGATTTAGTCCTTGTTTTTAGTCTTAGTTTAGTCCTGGTTTAGTCCAGGTTTAGTCCTTGTTTTTAGTCCTGGTTTAGTCCAGGTTTAGTCCTTGTTTTTCATCCTGGTTTAGTCCTAGTTTAGTCCTGATTTAGTCCTTGTTTTTCGTCCTGGTTTAGTCCAGGTTTAGTCCTTGTTTTTAGACCTGGTTTAGTCCTGAGTTTAGTCCTGGTTTAGTCCAGGTTTAGTCCTGGTTTAGTCCAGGTTTAGTCCTTGTTTTTCGTCCTGGTTTAGTCCTGGTTTAGTCCTTGTTTTTCATCCTGGTTTAGTCCTTGTTTAGTCCTGGTTTAGTCCTTGTTTTTCGTCCTGGTTTAGTCCTTGTTTAGTCCTTTAGTCCTGGTTTAGTCCTGGTTTAGTCCTTGTTTTTCATCCTGGTTTAGTCCTTGTTTAGTCCAGGTTTAGTCCTTGTTTAGTCCAGGTTTAGTCCAGGTTTAGTCCTTGTTTAGTCCAGGTTTAGTCCAGGTTTAGTCCTTGTTTTTCGTCCTGGTTTAGTCCTTGTTTAGTCCTTGTTTTTCATCCTGGTTTAGTCCTTGTTTAGTCCTTTAGTCCTGGTTTAGTCCTGGTTTAGTCCTTGTTTTTCATCCTGGTTTAGTCCTTGTTTAGTCCAGGTTTAGTCCTTGTTTAGTCCAGGTTTAGTCCAGGTTTAGTCCTTGTTTAGTCCAGGTTTAGTCCAGGTTTAGTCCTTGTTTTTCGTCCTGGTTTAGTCCTTGTTTAGTCCTTGTTTTTCATCCTGGTTTAGTCCTTGTTTAGTCCAGGTTTAGTCCTTGTTTAGTCCAGGTTTAGTCCAGGTTTAGTCCTTGTTTAGTCCAGGTTTAGTCCAGGTTTAGTCCTTGTTTTTCGTCCTGGTTTAGTCCTTGTTTAGTCCTTGTTTTTCATCCTGGTTTAGTCCTTGTTTAGTCCTGGTTTAGTCCTTGTTTTTCGTCCTGGTTTAGTCCTTGTTTAGTCCTTTAGTCCTGGTTTAGTCCTGGTTTAGTCCTTGTTTTAGTCCTGGTTTAGTCCTAGTTTAGTCCTGGTTTTGTCCTGGTTTAGTCCTAGTTTAGTCCTGGTTTAGTTCTAGTTCAGTCCTTTAATCTTCCTTTATATTTCCTGGTCAGAAAAAGCCTAGAAGAGCCAAAATGATCTTTTAATAATACAAATAATGAGCAGAGAAGATAACAGAATATAAAAATATGAAACTTTTAAACAGCGACTTTGGGCCCGGTCTGCTTTTCCAAACTGGCCGTGCGCTGGCAGAACACAACCGGATGAACGTCATATTTAGAATCATCGAAAAAATCACAATTCACTAAACACTGGTGGACATGCTGCGTCAGACTTTGTCCTTTTTCAAATCACCACGTTTGGGACGAACTAAACGACGAGCAGAACGGAAGCGAAACACGGAGGTCGACGACGTTCGGAGAGAGGCGGGAGGTACGGGCCAACCGGAGGAGCAGGTCCGGACCGTGACTACAAACTGGAAAAACACAACATCGAGGTGAATTAAAATGACTTAAATTAAGATTATTTTACTTTGAGTGGATTCAACTGGAGAAAAAGTAAAATATCAACAAATGGATTAAGTGTGTTTTTCTTAATTCAAATAACATGAGATTTTTTGTTATTTTAACTGCACAAAGTTGTTGTTTTTCTTATTTTAAGTGATGAATTTTCATATTTTAAGTACAAAATGTCTTGTTCTACCAGCAGATAATTTGACTTTTCAAGTGAAATTTACTCAAAAAAAAAAAAAAACTTTCTTAATTCACGTTGTCTTAACTGGAAAAATACAACATTGAGGTAAATTAAAATGACTTAAATTAAGAATATTTTACTTAATTTGAGTAGATTCAACTGGAGAAAAAGTAAAACACACATATACCAATGGAATATACGCGTTTTTCTTAATTCAAATTCAAACGACATCAGACTTTGTTTCCTAATTTAAGCAAAAATGTGTTGTTTTTCTTATTTTGTCAAGAGAAATGTACTCAAAAAGATCAAACTTTCTTAATTCACGTCATCTTAACTGGAAAAACACAACATTTAACTAAATTAAAATGACTTAAATTAAGATTATTTTCCTTTATTTGAGTAGATTCAACTTGAAAAAAGTACAATATCGACCAATGGATTGTACAAAAACACACCTCCTTGTTTCCAGTTGGTGTTAGTGAGGTGGGCCTGTTGGATCTGCAGTGGGAGTGGAGAAACAGCTCACCTAACTAACACCAACAGGAAACAAGGAGGTGTGGTAGTCTCAGGGTCATTTCATTGTAGTTGGCGCCCCCTTCAGGCAGATACAGGCAGTGTCCACCAGCGTCTGACCAGAACTGAAGAAGCAGCTTGGAAACATATTCGACCAAATAAACTTTTGTCCAGTTGACAAATAGTCCTGGTTTAGTCCTGGTTTAGTCCTAGTTTAGTCCTAGTTTAGTCCCAGTTTAGTTCTAGTTTAGTTTAGTCCTAGTTTAGTGAATTTCTCCTTTTGTTTTGGATTCTACCTAGACCTGGTTTAGTCCCTCTTTAGTCCTGGTTTAGTCCTGGTTTAGACCTGGTTTAGTCCCTCTTTTATCCTGGTTTAGTTCTAGTTTAGTCCTGGTTTAGTCCTAGTTTGGTCCTGCTTTAGTCCTGCCTTAGTTCTAGTTTAGTCCTGCTTTAATCCTGGTTTAGTCCTGCTTTATTCCTAGTGTAGTCCTGTTTAGTTCTAGTTTAGTCCTGGTTTAGTCCTAGTTTGGTCCTGCTTTAGTCCTGCCTTAGTTCTAGTTTAGTCCTGGTTTAGTCTTATTTTAGTCCTGCTTTAATCCTGGTTTAGTCCTGCTTTAGCTCTAGTTTAGTCCTGGTTTAGTCTTAGTTTAGTCCTGCCTTAATCCTGGTTTAGTCCTGCCTTAGTTCTAGTTTAGTCCTGGTTTAGTCTTAGTTTAGTCCTGCTTTAATCCTGGTTTAGTCCTGCCTTAGTTCTAGTTTAGTCCTGGTTTAGTCTTAGTTTAGTCCTGCCTTAATCCTGGTTTAGTCCTGCCTTAGTTCTAGTTTAGTCCTGGTTTAGTCTTAGTTTAGTCCTGCTTTAATCCTGGTTTAGTCCTGCCTTAGTTCTAGTTTAGTCCTGGTTTAGTCTTAGTTTAGTCCTGCTTTAATCCTGGTTTAGTCCTGCCTTAGTTCTAGTTTAGTCCTGCTTTAGTCCTGCTTTAGTTTCAGTTTAGTTCTAGTTTAGTCGTGCTTTAGTTCTAGTTTAGTCCTGGGTTAGTCTTAGTTTAGTCCTGCTTTAGTCCTGGTTTAGTCCTGCTTTAGTTCTAGTTTAGTCCTGGTTTAACCTG
>JAVJIX010000367.1:0-77500 GCA_036785185.1 Paratrypauchen microcephalus
CCTGACACAGCTGTTCAGCCTGGCCTGAGCACTGGCCCTGGCCCTGGCCTGGCCTGGCCTGGCCTGGCTTCCTGGCACAACTCTTCAACACAACAGGCCTGGCACTCGGCCTGGCCTGGCCTGGCCCTGGCCTGGCCTGGCCCCTGAGCCTGGCCTGGCCCCAGCTCTGTTCTGCCCTGGCCCCTGGCCTGGCCCTGGCCTGGCCTGGCCTGGCCTGGCCTGGCCTGGCCTGGCCTGGCCTGGCCTGGCCTGAGCCTGGCCTGGCCTGGCCCTGGCCTGGCAAACAGCCTGGCCTGGCCTGGCCCTGGCCTGGCCTGGCCTGGCCTGGCCTGACTTAGGCCTGGCCCTGGCCTGGCCTGGCCTGGCCTGGCCTGGCCTGGCCCTGGCCTGGCCTGGCCTGGCCTGGCCCTGGCCTGGCCTGGCCTGGCCGGCCTGGCCTGGCCTGGCCTGGCCTGGCCTGGCACAGCACAGCACAGCCTGACACAGCACAACATGGCCTGGCCTGGCCTGGCCTGGCCTGGCCTGGCTGGCCTGGCCTGGCCTGGCCTGGCCTGGCCTGGCCTGGCCTGGCATACGGCCCTGGCCTGGCCCTGGCCCTAGCCTAGCCTGTGACTGTTGAACAGACAACATTGCTCTCTCTCAGTCAACAAAGCTCAAACTTTTTGTGCCCTTGTCCTGAAGAAGGCCAGATTACTGGCCGAAACGTCGACAAAAGGGCACTTTTTTTGAATTTTTTTTGAATTTTTTTGATTTTTTCATTTTTTTTAATGTTTTTGTTTTTGAATTTTCTTTTGTTTTTTCTTAAAAAAACAACAAAAAACCAAAAAAAGAAAGAAAAGAATCAAGAAAACACCAAAAAAACAAGTAAAATAATCAAAAAAACACAAAAAAACAAATAAAAAAACAAAAGACAAAAAAAATAAAGTGCAAATTTAACAAAACATGTCCGAGTGGAAACATAACCGCTACGGACGTCCACGCAATGGACCTTTTGGGCAGAGGTCTTTGTTTACACGTGGCAGGGACCGTCGGCGGTTCCCCAACCGTACGTGGGCCCGTGCATCGCCCTCTACTACCCGTAGACGGGCTTTTTACACTGACAACATTGCTCTCTCTCAGTCAACAAAGCTCAAACTTTTTGTGCCCTTGTCCTGAAGAAGGCCAGATTACTGGCCGAAACGTCGACAAAAGGGCACTTTTTTTGAATTTTTTTTGAATTTTTTTGAATTTTTTCGTTTATTTTTTTAATGTTTTTGTTTTTGAATTTTCTTTTGTTTTTTCTTAAAAAAACAACAAAAAACCAAAAAAAGAAAGAAAAGAATCAAGAAAACACCAAAAAAACAAGTAAAATAATCAAAAAAACACAAAAAAACAAATAAAAAAACAAAAGACAAAAAAAATAAAGTGCAAATTTAACAAAACATGTCCGAGTGGAAACATAACCGCTACGGACGTCCACGCAATGGACCTTTTGGGCAGAGGTCTTTGTTTACACGTGGCAGGGACCGTCGGCGGTTCCCCAGCCGTACGAGGGCCCGTGCATCGCCCTCTGCTACCCGTAGACGGGCTTTTTACACTGATTCTAACCCTAACCCCTAACTCTAACCCCTAACCCTAACACCCTAACCCTTAACCCTAACCGTAACCCCAAACTCTAACCCCTAACCCCTAAACCCTAACCCTAACCCTAACCCTAAACCCTAAACCCTAACCCTAACCCTAACCCTAACCCTAAACCCTAAACCCTAACCCTAACCCTAACCCTAACCCTAACCCTAACCCTAAACCCTAAACCCTAAACCCTAACCCTAACCCTTTTATCTTCAAATTAGGGGGACGGCCATGGGGAAGAAATTCGCTCCGGCTTATGCCAATATATTTATGGCAGACTGGGAGGAGAAAGCGCTCGCACAATGTGAACTCAAACCAATGTTGTATCTTCGCTATTTGGATGACATATTTGGGGTGTGGTGCCATACAGAACACCAGTTTCAAGAGTTTTTTGATTTTCTGAACACATTTGACCCAACGATTACCCTGAAATGCACAAAGTCTAATTATTCGGTTGATTTTTTGGATACAACAGTGTTTAAAGGGCCCAGATTCCAGTCCCAGGGGGTTTTGGACATAAAGGTCTTTTTCAAAGCCACAGATACTCACGCTCTGTTACATAAGTTTAGCTTTCACCCACGTCACATTTTTCGTGGCCTAATTAAATCGCAACTCATGAGGTTTAAGCGAATCTGCACGCAACAAAGCGATTTCTTGGAAGCGGTTAAAACGCTGTTTTCTGTTCTGAGGAGGAGAGGGTATAGTAGGCAGTTCCTGAGGGACTGTCTGCATACCTTTGACACGCCTCAGCCCAAAAAACCAGAGACAAAAATCATTCCTTTAATTACGAACTTCTCTACGGGTGCCAGAGAAACACACAAGTTGTTGAGAGGCAATTTTGCTGAGCTCATTACGGAGCAGGGCCTGTTACCGAAATATCGGATCGTGTCGGCCTATCGTAGAGGCAAAAATATTAAGGATTATGTGGTGAAAGCTAAACTTAGGCGTCTCGAGCAAACTCCCAGGGCAGACTTATTACGGGATATTATTTTACGAAAAACATATATCTACAACAAAACCTCCAACAGAGTCTTTAAAGTAACTCAATCTTTCGCTTCATACACTTACAACTGTGTGTATCTTTTGGTCTGCCAGACGTGTGGAATTCAGTATGTAGGAGCAACCACCAACAGTCTCAACATCTGTCTGAAGCTTTTGAAACAAAAGATTGAGTTCTTTGCCAGAGATGAGAACAAGGATTTATCTCCATCTCCCCTGGTCAAGCACTACCTGCAACACGGACAAGATGCAATTCGATTAGTTGGTTTACAGTCAAATATTTCGTGGAGTTATCAGGACAGAATTTTCTTTTGGAAAGAATGGCTGAAGAGGTTGGGCACAACGAGGCCGAGAGGACTCAACTGAGTGGAGTCCCCAAAAAAGCTGAGGGCTCCTCCCGGTGACTCTAAATTGGGACCAAATTTAATTACAATAACAATTGGAAATTCAAAATCGGGATTCATTAGCATAACAATGACAATTGGGATATACCATGTATAGTGCCTCAGCCGGAACTTGACCAGAGGAGCTGTGAGACCTTGGTTGAACCTGACACATGGGACATGAGTGGACATGACTGGTTTTGAGGCCTAATCTTAACTGATAGTGGACTTTGACCTAAACATAACCATTGGATTTGGCTCCTAAGAGTTAACCAAAATTTGAGGTTAGCTCCTTAGGATTAACCAGTGTTTTAGACTACGCCCTGACCTGGCCCTAACCCTAAACATAACCACTTGAGGACTTGCCTAAACCTAAC
Source organism: Paratrypauchen microcephalus (assembly GCA_036785185.1). Classification (NCBI taxonomy): domain Eukaryota; kingdom Metazoa; phylum Chordata; class Actinopteri; order Gobiiformes; family Gobiidae; genus Paratrypauchen; species Paratrypauchen microcephalus. The sequence continues at coordinate 3,371 of JAVJIX010000367.1, forward strand.
CCTAACTGACTGGGACTAAACCTAACCCTGACATACTGTGGAGGTGGTTTTTATAAACTTTGAATGTAAAAAAAACACACAATAAGTTGCACACTGAATGAGGACTGGACTTTTATAAGAATTTGGACTTTAACCTTTTATTTGATTCTGGACATTACATATGGACATCAACAGTGGTATTTTTATAAACATTGAATGTAAAAAACACACAATAAGTTGCACACTGAATGAGGACTGGACTTTAACATGATTTTGGTCTTTAATATAATTTAATTTGATTTTGGATATTACATATGGACATCAACAGGGGTCATTTTGATTGTAACGGACTTGGACTAGACTTAACGGAGAAATTTGGGACTACATTATGACTTAAAGGGAAAGGAGAAATGTGGGCCAAAAGAGTTGACCCACATTTGCCCCACTAGAACCTGTAAATAGTAACGATAATCATGGTCTGTAATTATGTTAATAATATATGTAAATAGTTTGAGCAGGTGAGAGAGAGTGTTTTATTTTTGTATTATTATTTTTTTATTTTTTTATTATTATTTTTTTTTTAAAACCCACAGTGGTAATTTATTTTGAATAATAAGATAATTTAATTTTTAAACCCACAGTGGTAATTTCATTTTGAATAATAACGTATTTTTGTATAATTAATATTATTTATCCGATTTCATTTTTGAAATAATTTTTCTAAACCCACAGGGACATCTTTTGTTTACATAAAATTATTTATATATTTATTTATCTAAGTTCATATTTACGCTTTTGAAGTTCATATTTACGTTTGTTTTAAATCATTAAAAACCAAACAGGTGCCGAGGAGGAGGGCCCCTCCCCTCCAGGTTACAGTCACGTGCTCTCTCTCCCGTGCTCAGTCTATACGTGGCTCCGCACGGTAAACATACCGGGAGACAGTGAGTTTATTTGTGTCAATTTAATCTGAAGAAGGCTTTACAATCAGCCGAAACGTTATTTTGTGACACTTTTGGTTCAATAAATCCCATTTGGATCAAAACATTTTGTCTCCGTTAAGTTTAGTTAGTTTGTTTTTAAGTTTTTTAGTGTTTTTTCGGCGGAGGAGCAACGCGGGGACCCCCGGACGACGAGGAGATGCCCGGGTGGTTTCTGACGCGAGCCAGGTCCGCCAGAAGACCCGGACAGCGCCCTGATGGTACTGGTTTTCGGACATCGAGAGTGCGTGGTGCTAAAGCTAAAGCTAGTGGCGCTAATGCTAAAGCTATCGGCATGTTTGACGGTGCGCGCAGAGCTAAGGCTAATGTTCGTGCGGGCCGCACCAGAAGCAGAATCAGAGCTAACGCTAACTACCGTAACAGATCGAGTAGTTATGGACATGAGTCTTTTGAGAGACGTGAACGACGGGGGCACCGGATAGTTGAACGTGAGAGGGCCCGTGCACTGCCTGAGTCGAGTGAGACGAGGGACCGCAGATTTGTTTCTAACCCTAACTCTAACCCTAACCCTAACCCTAAACCCTAAACCCTAACCCTAAACCCTAACCCCTAACCCTAAACCCTAACCCTAACCCTAACTAACCCTAACCCTCTAACCCTAACCCTCTAACCCTAACACTAACCCTAACCCTAACCCTAACCCTTCCAGACAAATCTATAACATTCCTATTGAGAAAAGTATCATAAAAAGTTATACAATCCATGTTTAAAGCTTCTATTTGACTGAATTTAATTTCTCTTGCTATGGATCCTACCTGGACGACTGAGGGATTACGCAGACATGTTTGTGGTGCTCTAAGTTATGGTATTCGTGGGAAATGTTTTACGTTATGTTTGCATTTTGTTACGATTGAGTTGCAAAGGATTTGTGTTGAGAGGTCAGATTACATTGAAGGTAAATGAGAACTGTTATAACAGCATTTATCCATGAAGATATTATTGTTTTGTCTGGAATGTTTCACAGTTTGGTATTAAACCTTTATATTTTCATGATGACCAAACCAGACCAAGTTACACATCAGATCTGTAGAGACGCAATCCAAATCACAGTCAGAATGCCTGTTTTTCTATTTTTGAGCTGTAAAACCACCTGTAATTAAATAAATCTAAGGTAGAGCTGTTTAATGTCACACTGTGGAACAAGACCCTCAACCAAAACATTACACAGTGCACCTTTAAGGGAATGGCAAAAGGAGAAATTCAATTTGTCAACTGGACAAAGTTTATTTGGTCGAAGATGTTTCACAGCTCATCCAAGCTACTTCGTCAGTTCTGGCTAGAGTGCTGGTGGACACTGCTTATATCTGCCTGAAGGGAAGAGCTAACTACAATGAAATTATTATGAAACTATCCCACCTCTTTGTTTTCAGTTTCTGTGTGGGGTCTTGTTTAGCATACCCATTCAGTACCATAATGGGTGTTTTCACACCTCTGGACCTGGCCTGGCTACCCTATTGTTTTCTTTGTTTTGATTTAGGTTTGAGGATAGAGTTATAGATGGAGACAAATGATGTCTGAGACCTCCATTTCTGTTCAAGGAAGGATTCTCTTTCTTGACAAAAATAGCCTCTTTAACTCCTCCTCTCAAACCAGTTCTTTTCTCTGGTCAAGATCTGGACCTCACTGTCCTCAAAGGAGTGGCCCGTGGCTTTAAGTGGAGATGTACATTATTCGGACATTACAACACAGGGCCCAAGTGGTTCATACAAGCACAGAGGGAAAGGAGAAAGAAGAACAACATGTGCAGAAAGCTGTCTGTTTGTGAAGATCCAAAATGGGCTTTCAACAAAACTAAGAGAGACAAAGACAAGAAACAAGACAATCGAGAATCAGAACCCAGGAGAAACCATTCCTTACCTGGCCGGTATTTCTGAAAAACTACAGAGGATTTTCACACAATATGAAATCCCAGTTTATTTCAAACCCACGAACACTTTAAGACAAAAACTGGTCCACCCAAAGGACAAAACACCGAGCCACAAACAAAGCAATGTGGTCGACTCCATTCAGTGTAGTGAAGACTGCAGTGAGCGCTACACTGGAGAAACAAAACAGCCACTTCACAAGAGGATGTACCAACACAGACGAGAGAGCCAAAAAAGAGATGGTGATCGTTGACCAAGATGGCTACGGAGTGCGCACACGGGCTGGCAGGTACTGTGTGCCCTCGCACAAAGCCATCCAAACAACTTTCCCTCGGATGGTTTTCTGTGTCCACTATTTTGGTACTATCTACAAGACATCAGTATCTTCAAAAGAAAAATGACTGCGCCTCACAAAGCCAATACGCAATCTACTCCAAACTCCTCAACGATGGGAAAGCTATTGCCGCTACAAAAGCGCACGAGAAGGATGACTCGCCCAAATCATCCACCGGACAAATGAAACTGATTATTGTGCTGCTTCTGTCTGGGGATATAGAAATTAATCCCACCCCAACAACATCACCGGCCTTAACTATCACACCACCGGCATGTGCGGTGGATCACATCCAACATCCCGGCGCCAGTAGCCCCGCTAGCCGTATTCACTCACCTGCGTGGCTCCTGCCTCTTCCCGTCGTGTCGGCCTGCTCCCCCGACAGCCTCGGTGTGTCCGTCGGTGGGCTGTTACCCGGTTCATGGTTCGATGTGCCCGTGGCTCCTGGGCTTGGTTCGGGATGCGACGGAGATGTATTGAGGATAAATGCGCTTCCCAGTGTGCCTGTTTCTTCCTGCGGCCTGGGATCGATCTTGCACTAACACTACCCACTGGCTCACAAGCTCCATGCTGAGGGCGTACTGCGCCTTTGGACGCTAAGCCGAGGAACCCGGTTATCAAAAAACACAGCAGAACTAAAATATTCCAAACTCTGAATCAAGCCAAAATGGTTTGGGACTCAAGTTGTAAACCTTGTGGAATATTATTACCTCGTGGTCACTTAAACATCGGAGCATGGCCCCCAAACGAGAGCAACTTGAGCACTTGCTAGAAACTTCCAACATTGACTTTTTGGGGTTAACAGAAATGTGGCTCACTCACTCTTCCCCAGAGGCAGTAATAAGTTAACCTGGGAAATCCCAGGCTGCTTTCGTTTGTTCCGATCTGAAAGACAGCCTGGCAACTATGGCAAGCGACCTCTCCTTATTCTGGGAGCCAATCAGAGAGCGGGGAGGGGTGGAAAGACGGTGTCTGGTCTGGTGGTCTGGTGGTCTGGTGGTCTGGTGTAAACCAGGCAAGGAATAAGTATGCCTGGGTATAAAACCTTCAGAAAAGACAGGGGTAAGGGCAGGGGTGGGGGTGTCATGTTGTACATCAGGGATAGTTACAAATGTGATCAAATGGAATTTCCAAGTGATCTTCAACATGAATGTATTTGTGTAACTATCTCTCTCTCATCTGAAATGTCATTTACTTTAATCTGCATTTATCGTAAGCCATCAGCAACTACAGACTTTTATGACCAATTGAAACGTCTTCTGGGATGTTGTGATTTAAACAAAGAATTAATTATCATTGGTGATTTGAATATTAATTGGGATGAGAAAAAAGGGAGGAAAAACCTTAAACAGATGAACATTTAACAAAGAAAAACTCTGAAATTGCAAAAAAAAAAAAGCGCGAATGCTTAAAAAGGAGCACAAAATACAGCACACCTGGACAAGGAACTGCAAGATCTTTATTAAACTAAATGGGAATCCGGAAGAAGCGAAAGTGTTGGTGGTGAGGAACAGGAACTGGAAAAATACTAACAGCACGTAAGGTAACCGACTCTATAAACACCTAATGCACAACACACAGATCAGAACCACAGACTCAGCTCAAGAAAACAACAGCATGGAAAAACTACAAAGAATACTACATCAGAAACAAAAGGAACTGGACATTTTTGCTATAGAAGACCTAGACACACTTGACCCCCCAGCGGAAATAGACCCAGATGCAAATTTCTTCACAGGCTTTGTTCAAAACTGCACATATTTTGAACATGAACTCTTTAAAAGCAATGTAAATTTAGAAGGAAAACTATCAATAATTCACTTCAATCGTAGAAGCATGCAAGCAAATTTTAGTCATATCACTGACTTTCTTAAACAATTTACCCATCCATTCAGTATTATTGCAATAAGTGAAACATGGTTTAGTGAAAACACAGACACCTACTTTGATATTGATGATTATAAAATGATAAGTAAGAATAGAGAAAACAAAACAGGAGGAGGGGTTGCTCTGTACATTCATACTTCACTAGAATATGTTTTATTATTAAATATGACTGTTGCCATAGATGATGTTATGGAACGCTTAACAATAGAAATTCAAAGAGAAAAAACTAAAAATATAATTGTAAGTGTGGAATGGATATTATTGAATGGAGGGAGAAATTGTTTTCTGCTGTTAAACAAAACAATCTGTATGTTTGTGGAGATTACAACCTTGATTTACTAAACCCAAAAAAGTAAAAAGTATTGATGATTTTCTAAATACAATGTTTTCTATGTCACTGTATCCAACAATAACCAAACCCAGTAGAGTAACATCGCAGAGTGCCACAATAATTGATAATATCTTTACAAACAACATGGAAAGTCAAATTACAAGTGGACTCCTTATTTCTGACATTACAGACCATTTACCATCTTTATTGTTTCTGATTCAGATTTTATAAAAGAAAAAAAGGCTGGTGAACCAATCTTTAAACGAATCCAAACTGAAGAAAACATAAAAGCCTCAATAACAGTTTAATGCTTCAGGATTGGAATGAAGTTTATGAAGAGACAGATGATATTATTTTAAACATATTCATGTCTCATTACAACAAACACTGTCCCCTAAAAGAAATTAAAATAAACAATAAATGTAAGAACAGTCCATGGCTAACAAAAGGAATAATTAATGCTTGCAAAAAGAAAAACAATTTATATAAAATATTTATAAAAACAAAAACTAAGGAAGCAGAACAAAGATATAAAAAATTCAAAAATAAATTAATAGATATAATTAGATCAAGCAGTTATACTATAGAAGAATGTTGTACGAGAATCAAAACAATATGAAAGGAATGTGGAATGTATTAAATACTTTGATTAAACAAAAAACTAATAAGGAAGCAGATCCTGAATTCTTTAATGTAAAAAAACATAAAATTAAAAATAGGTCAGATGTAGCAAATTATTTCAATATGTTTTTTGTAAATATCGGTCCTGAGTTGGCTGCAAAAATTCATGTAAATGACGCTGCTCAAGGTAACAATAATATTGACAGAAATCCTTATACCATGTTTCTCTCTCCCACAAATGAAAAAGAAGTCATGAATATTGTTGTTAGGTGCAAGAGTAAATCATCAAGTGACTGTCATGACATAAATATGAGATTAGTCAAACTGGTCATTAATAATATCGTAAAACCTTTCACACACATCTGTAACTTATTTTTTCAATCAGGACAATTTCCCAATAAAATGAAAATAGTAAAAGTCATTCCAATATACAAAAGTGAAGATAAACATGACTTTACTAATTACAGACCTATTTCTCTGCTACCTCAGTTCTCAAAGATACTAGAAAAACTTTTCAATACACGTTTAGAAAACTTCATAGACAAGCATCAAATCATTAACGAAGGACAATATGGCTTTAGAACAAAAAGAACGACCTCAATGGCTATACTTGATGCAACTGAAGACATAACAAGCGCACTGGATCAAAATAAATACGCAATTGGGATTTTTATTGATTTAAAGAAAGCTTTTGACACGATTAATCATGCAGTCTTCAAAAATTACATGAACATGGTACAAGAGGAATTGCTGGGAAATGGCTTCAAAGTTATCTAACTGAAAGAACACAATATGTACACATAGGGTCATCTTTGTCTGATATTCTTGGTATTACTTGTGGTGTTCCCCAAGGCTCTGTTTTGGGACCAAAATTGTTTAATATTTATATAAATGACATATTTAAGGTATCACAGTCACTAAAACTCATATTGTTTGCAGATGATACAAACATATTCTATAGCAGTCATGATTATAATGAACTCATCAGCTCAGTAAATAAGGAGCTCGACAAAATAAAGAAGTGGATGGATTTCAACAAAATATCACTTAATCTAAACAAAACCAAAGTTATGCTATTTGGAAATGCAAAAACAAACTCAAAACAACCAATTATGATTGAAAATGTTCAAATTGAGACAGTAGCAGAAATAAAATTTCTTGGAGTCATCATAGACAATAAATTGTCTTGGAAAACCCACGTCAGACATATAAAAACAAAAATCTCCAAAAGTCTCTCCATAATAAATAGAACAAAATATTACCTTGATTAGAATGCATTGCGTACACTATACTGCTCTATGATTCTTCCTTACTTCACATACTGTATTGAAGTATGGGGGAATACTTATCAAACTACACTAAAACCTCTAATTGTCTTACAGAAATTAGCCCTACGGATTATTCACAAAGTTGGGTTTTTAGAACACACTCATAATCTTTTTATACATTCCAAGCTCTTAAAATTTTTTAAGAAAGAAAGAAAGAAAGCTATGCCTTTATTAGTCCCACAGTGGGGAAATTCCAGTTCTGCATTTAACCCATCCTGTTATTAGGAGCAGTGGGCAGCACATTACTGCGCCCGGGGACCATCTCCATGATCGTCTTGCTTCGGTTTGGTCAGGACCTAAGCTGGAGGATTTACCTATGGAGCATGTTTTGGATTGGTGGGGGAAACCGGAGTGCCCAGAGGAAACCCACCCAGACATGGGGAGAACATGCAAACTCCACACAGAAAGGTCCAGGCGACCCGGGGATCGAACCCAGACCATGCATGCAAACTCCACACAGAACACACACAGAAAGGCCTGGGCGACCCGGGGATTTGAAGACCATACTCAGTACTACACAGCAATTATTATGTTTAAAGCATACCATAAACTACTACCAAATATCTGCAAATACTATTTACTTTGAGTGAGAGAACCCACAACTTGACGTCAAACTGCCCAAAGTGAGAACCACTAAAAAAAGTTTTTGCATGTCTGTACGTGGTGGAACAGTCTGGACAAACTCTACAAGCAAAACCAAAGTGTCAATACGTTTAAATTACATTACAAAAATATTAGGGGTGTAAAGATTAACCGATTTGGATCGGTTATCGGTCTGTGACCTCTGCGATCTGTGATAACAGGAGAAGTTCAATTTGTCAACTGGACAAAGTTTGTTTGGTTGAAAACGTTTCGCCGCTCATCCGAGAGGCTTCGTCAGCTCTAATAAGAATACTGGTAAGACACTTGCTTATATCTTGCTGTAGGGAGGAGCTACCTAGCTAACTACTTTCCGGAACTATCTCATTGGTTTCCGTCTTTTGTTTCTCTGGCGTCTAGCTAACGATCCCTATTCATCCCTACACGCCTGTTTTTTCACACCTCTGGCCCTGACCTGGCTCTAGCCCTATTGTTTCCCTGTTTGCTTGATCTAGGCTTAATAATGGAATTGTAGATGGGATGCAAATTATGTCTGACTCCACCATTTCTGTTCAGAGAAGGATTCTCTTTTTTGACAAAAATAGCCTCTTTAACTCCCCTCTCAAACCAATTCTTTTCCCTGGCTAAGATCTGAACCTCACTGTCCTCAAAAAAGAGAATCCTTCTCTGAACAGAAATGGTGGAGTCAGACATAATTTGCATCCCATCTACAATTCCATTCTTAAGCCTAGATCAAGCAAACAGGGAAACAATAGGGCTAGCCAGGTCAGGGCCAGAGGTGTGAAAAAACAGGCGTGTAGGGATGAATAGGGATCGTTAGCTAGACGCCAGAGAAACAAAAGACGGAAACCAATGAGATAGTTCCGGAAAGTAGTTAGCTAGGTAGCTCCTCCCTACAGCAAGATATAAGCAAGTGTCTTACCAGTATTCTTATTAGAGCTGACGAAGCCTCTCGGATGAGCGGCGAAACGTTTTCAACCAAACAAACTTTGTCCAGTTGACAAATTGAACTTCTCCTTTTATCATGCATGGTTAACTTTTGTGCCAGTGTTGTGTCGCGGTGATATCAGTCTGATGTTTCACTGAGCTCAGTAGTTTCCATGGCAGCTATAGACTATAACAATTGTATGATACTAGCGTTTTTATTGTCACGGTTAGTGGATTGGGTGATTTATTTAGACAGCATTCATGTATTGGCAATGTATATTTGATTTGGGCTAAAATTGACTTGGCTAATTTACTTTTGTGTGAAAATACAATGTATAATCAGAATTGGTGAATTTCTGTATTTAGATACTTATGATTTGTGTGTATAGAAATGTACTTCACACACAGATGATTTTTGTCTCAAAGGAGACTAAGGAAATGTTATAAGATGGAGAGAAAGTATTAGTTATTCAGTGGATTTAACATGCTAGTGTTTTCTATAACTGCCTAGTAATATCTATCTTCTTGTCAGTGATATGTTTCACTTTTACACTTACTGAAACTCATGAGTGACTCAAGCACTAATTACTAACTCATTCTGATTCATTCTGATTTTTGACTTTAATAGGCAACTTGCTTGTTTTATAAGGTCTTTTTTATTTTTGATATCTAACCTTATTGTTTTGTGTTGCTTGAGGGAAGGAATGTGTTGTATTTTAAGTATGAGCAGAGTTTTCAAACCGGATTGCCAGTTTTTCAGTAGGCCTGGTGTATTGTCTGTTGGACACTAAATAAACAAAAGGATACTATTTTGAAATTTCATTTCTGTTTCTCTTTCTCTTTTCTTCTCAATAACTTTAAAGCACTTGGGAGTAAAGTTGTCAATTTGTATTGAATCGAAATTAACCGAACCGGATTGGATTGAATCGAATCGAATCGTACCGGATCGTTTACTAATTTTATGAATCGTCCCTGAATCGAATCGTAGCCTGTGAATCGAGATTCGAATCGAACCGTTTTATGAGTGAAAGATTCACACCCCTAAAAAATATGGTCTGGTCACAGTATACGGTCACAGTGTCTAAGGAAATTTCATCACTGTTTTGTGCAAAACTAGTTCTGCTGGAACATCTCTTATCACTGTACGTGCTTTTCCTTACCTTATGGTATCTGCTTTTTCTACCATTGCTGGTATTAGTATTCAGGTCCTGTATCCGTAACTATGGTTACTTGTCTCCATGTAAAAAAAAGAAAAGAAAGAAGTGCACATAACAGATAAGAATTACCATGGGAAAATGGAAGTGATTTTTCTTCTTTACTTATGTTATAAGATAAGATAAGATAAGATAAGATAAGATAAGACTTTATTGATCTCACACAGGAGAAATTTACTTGCCACAGTAGCTCCAGGACATTTGGACAAGAGGGAAAAAGTGCATGCAGGCAGGAATGGGATAAAGTAAGTAATAATAAAAATAGTAATAAGTAATAATAATAATAATACTGGAAATAGTAATAATAATAATAGTAACAACAAGCATCAACATGTATGTATAGATGTAATGGGGGTGGGGTTAAATAAGTTTTCTTTCCCCCACTCCTTCTTGGACATTACAATTTTGATTGTTCTTTTGTATATTTGTACTACCTTTTTCATTTGACTTTGATGTTGTACAGATTGAGAATCCTGAAAAATAAAAAATAAACCAAGAAAAAAAAGCATGACTAAATTCTGTGAAATGCAGACAAGTTAATGTTAAAACATTGTGTTGAAATTGCATTTTTCTTAAAGTTTCAGGTTTTATTATAATATTTCATAAAAGAAAGAGTTTGTTAAATAAAAAAGACTTCTGTAATAGATTTGCGTTTCTCTGCACAAATATTTGGTCTTACTGCTATTTTTGGGGTATATATGCCATGAAGAAGAGCCTGCTAGATTTGAAACAGTGTTTACTTTTCTAATCTTTTTCATTTGTCCCTTTTTCCACTAAGTTCATTCTTTGGTGTCTCCCTCTGCATGTCCACACTTCTGCCAGCAGAGGGCGCTGTTGTTACAGTTTGACCTGCTCACGCGCCACAGGAAGGGCTGTGGCGCTTGAGCAGGTAATGAGCACGTAATGTGTGCTCAAAGTGAAAGTGTTTGGAGCAGAAGCTTCGTCAGAGTCGAGGTGAGTTGCACTTTTAGGTTTTAAATCTGTATTCTTATTTGAGTCGAAGTGACTTTGAGATTCAGTGACATCCACTTGTGTAGAAAACATGTGTTCTTCAAAGGGATTTCATCTGTTTTGTGATTCAGTGGTGGAGTGGCAGCCTGTGACGCAGTTAGGTGTGGTCCCTTATTTCCCTCTGTCCTGTCTCGAGCACAGGCTGTATAAAGAGGATTCTTTTATGTTGCCTCTTGTCTCTGGTCTAGATCAGGGGTTTCAAACATGCGGCCCGGGGGCAGGATCCGGCCGTCCAAGACCTTTAATCTGGCCATCGGCTGATTTTTTATGAAAATATTGGTAATTTTCTCCACCTCTTTTCTGCGCAGTTTAGCATAGCAGCATAGCACAGATTCTTTTATGTTGCCTCTAGTCTCTGGTCTAGCTCTAGATCTGCTGCGGCTGTCAGGGGCCGAGCCTTCACGTGCTGTGCGTCTTTTCTTTGGCAAAGTGTCGTGTAAAAACCCGGAGAAGTTTGTCCAGCGCAAACTGCTCTAAACATACGTGATACTGATGTGTCAAGGCGGTTTGTACTTCAACTAAACACTTCCCATGGCCCTTTCAAAATAAAATCATCTGTATTGACGAAATGCACACTGGGCCTTATTGTGAAAAGGTTTTAAAAGGACAATGCACAGACTCCCAGCCATAGACGGTTACAGTCTGTGCTGGTCGGTCTGGGCGTTCTGGACGTGCCACACAAACTCCCCATGGGCAATGGGCATTCCTGTAGCATTTAACCAACCAGTCAGGAAGAGTTTTGCACTCTTCTGCTTTCCCCTTTCTTTTTGGCCAAAATTTCTACCAGTGTTGGCAAAACGTTTGTCTCATGGGAGGTTATGTATCATTTATTTGTACAGTTTGCGCAATTCCATGTTAAATGTTCATAAACTTTGTCAACAATATGATTAGACCCTCTCCGGTGACAACGAAAGCACCAAGTGAACAAGTTGGTTCAAGATATCCAAATATATTTAAAATAGCTAAGTATATTAAATTGCCTTTGTTTACATGTACCTGTGTAAATAAACGCCACTCAAAGCAAACACACAAGCACTTGAATGACATTCTGAAGTTGGCAGCTCCTCAGGACACGGTGCGGCTCCTCAGGACACGGAGCGGCTCCTCAGGACACGGAGCAGCTCCTCAGGACACGGAGCAGCTCCTCAGGACACGGAGCAGCTCCTCAGGACACGGAGCAGCTCCTCAGGACACGGACCGGCTCCTCAGGACACGGAGCGGCTCCTCAGGACACAGTGTGGCTTCTCAGGACACGGAGCAGCTCCTCGGGACACGGAGCGGCTCCTCAGGACACGGTGCGGCTCCTCAGGACACGGACCGGCTCCTCAGGACACAGTGTGGCTCCTCAGGACACAGTGTGGCTCCTCGGGACACGGAGCAGCTCCTCGGGACACAGAGCGGTTCCTCAGGACACCGAGCAGCTCCTCAGGACACAGTGCATCTCCTCAGGACATGGACCGGCTCCTCAGGACACGGAGCAGCTCCTCGGGACACGGACCGGCTCCTCGGGACACAGTGTGGCTCCTCAGGACACGGAGCAGCTCCTCGGGACACGGAGCAGCTCCTCAAGACACGGAGCGGTTCCTCAGGACACCGAGCAGCTCCTCAGGACACAGTGCACCTCCTCAGGACATGGACCGGCTCCTCGGGACACGGTGCGGTTCCTCGGGACATGGACCGGCTCCTCGGGACACGGTGCGGCTCCTCGGGACACGGTGCGGCTCCTCGGGACACGGTGCGGCTCCTCGGGACACGGTGCGGCTCCTCGGGACACGGTGCGGCTCCTCAGGACACGGACCGGCTCCTCGGGACACGGTGCGGCTCCTCGGGACACGGTGCGGCTCCTCGGGACACGGTGCGGTTCCTCGGGACACGGTGCGGCTCCTCGGGACACGGTGCGGCTCCTCGGGACACGGTGCGGCTCCTCGGGACACGGTGCGGCTCACGATGAGGACAGGGTGCCTGATATTGATGCACTTGTGCAGGATAAAAGATCCCAAGTTTCAGGAGCAAAAAGAAAGCATGACTACATTCTGTGAAATGCAAAAAGACAAGTTAATGTTAAAACATTGTGCTGAAATTGCATTTTTCTTAAAGTTTCAGGTTTTATTATAATATTTCATAAAAGAAAGAGTTTGTTAAATTAAAAAAAGACTTCTGTAATAGATTTGTGTTTCTCTGCACAAATATTTGGTCTTACTATTTTTGGGGTATATATGCCATGAAGAAGAGCCTGCTAGATTTGAAACTGTGTTTACTTTTCTAATCTTTTTCATTTGTCCCTTTTTCCACCAAGTTCATTCTTTGGTGTCTCCCTCTGCATGTCCACACTTCTGCCAACAGAGGGCGCTGTTATAGTTTGACCTGCTCACGCGCCACAGAGGGGAGGGCTGGTCACGTGACGAAAAGTGAAAGTGTTTGGAGCAGAAGTTTCGTCTGAAGAAGTTTCGTCGCAAACCTTCGTTCTGTGGCGTCTGTCTATGTTAGGGACCGTCAGCATTTTCACATTACCGGAGTGAGTCGCTGCTACATTGGTGGAGCAGGGGGACAAAATAAATTCGCGTTTGTTGATGGTCCCTAAAGTACACGTGTTTGCTTGTTTATGAAAGAGAAAGGACTTTCTGCGCATGTGCTCTTTGTAGTCTTGCGTTTCCTGCGGCTCTGGCTCGTTCCGGTTTACAGCGCCACTTATCGGTGTGACATATGTACTACATCGTTTTCACTCAGCGCTCCGTGCTCATCTTGACGCGAATGTTTTCTGATCCAACACGTGTGTGGACGACACTTTTTTTCACCCCGGGTTAAAAAAAAAACAGGAACGTTGTCGTGGGGACAGGGCCTGAGTCGAGCTGAGTCGCACTTTTCGGTTTTAAATCTGTGGGACCAGTCCAGTTTATTGTTGAGGTGAACACCCAGGTACTTGAAAGTGTCCACAGTCTCTATGTCCTGCCCCTGGATGTTCACCGGTGAGTGAGGTAGTGGTCTCCTCCTGAAGTCCATCACCAGCTCCTTTGTCTTGTATACACATGTACTTAGCACATGCTTTTATCCAAAGCGTTTCCCAAAATCGTAGTTGCTAATCTGTTATAGTAACTTAATTGGTTGGCAATGGGAACTTGCATTGAAACCAACATAGTTCCTAACTTAGTTAACTTAGTTAACAACTATGCTTTCTGGAAACTCACCACATGGAGGAATGGCCCTGCTCTCTAATGCACTTTAATGATAATATTAATGACATGCCCTGATGCTGCTGTCAATACTGCTGTACTGAATGTACTCAAAATGTTTACAAATGTTTACACTGGGGTTATTTAGGGGTTATTGAGGGGTATTTTTATTTCACTGGGTTTGCACTTTACTATTTTGTGTTTTACAACTACGTATGTGGATGCTCCAAACACACTTTCGTTGTTCTCTCTTGTGCAATGACAATAAATACTTGAATGAATGAAATAGATTGTTTGATTTCAAGATTGCTTAGAGTAAGTTAAATACTGACAAAACTAGACATCGTGTTTTTGTCACACGTTTGTTTCTTTCCATCTAAACGTCATTCAGAGTGAAAATGTAAAGAACATTAAGCGTCCGTGTTGCTTAAGTCAGTTTAAAAAATAGCACAGGCCTATTGTTTGATGCATAGTTTTAGTTCTCTCCAGGTTATTGTAATAAGAGCATAAAATAAGAGCAAAAACTAAGAGCAAAGACTATTTTCTAGCCTATTATTTGGGGGATTGCTGATGCGCTGCTGCATTGTAAACGCTCCCGGTGGATTTCAGAGCTCCACTCCGCCCCTGGTAGAAGTGCTGTTCAAATGACTAAAGCCTTGTTTCAAATGGAGTTCAAATAAAGAGTGGAACGTGTCTCTCTGTGGTTTCTCCTCCAGGCTGAGCGAGTGGGGAAATGGCTTCAGGGAGTGAGCAGACAAAAGAACGTCCCATCAGAGAAGATGCTCCAGGGGGCAGCACTGAGCTGGACCGCTCTGGGATAAAGTGAGTCCAGTCATTTGTCATTCCCTGTTAAACCATCAGTTTATCTATTGATTTATTTGGGGACTGTGCATATTAATGAACATTTCTGTAAATTAGGCAAGAAAGCTAATGACGACCCAAAACCATAAAAGGATCCAATGTAGCAGTAGGCATATATTTATGTTAGGGATGTCCCGATCCGATCACGTGATCGGAAATCGGCCCCGATCACGTGGTATCGGATCGGAATCGGACGTTACCTCCCGATCAGTATCGGATATATATGTATATATATATTCTTATTATTTTTTAACATATCCTAGATGAGATCTACGGTTATGCAGTGAGTCTCACAGAGTGAGAATCATCAATGTGTGCGGTATGACAGGCTATTAGTTAAATACATGGAAATGCACTCGCTTCGAGCTGCCTGCGCTTTGCAAAGCGCGGCGAGTATGTCTGCGGTCTGGAAATACTATAAAGTTGATGACAACAACATTGCCATAGCAAACGGTGGGATATGTAAACTTGGGATTGCAAGAGGTGGAAAGGAAAGGGCGACATTTAACACAACAAACCGATACGGCACCTCAAAAACAAACACCCGACACAACACAGCGAGATACAGGCAACCCAGCCAAAGACGAGTCAGCTCACGCTGCAGGAGAGTTTGAAAAGGAGAGAAAAAATGCCCCTTGACAGTGCGAAGGCCCAGGAGAACACAGCCAGGAGCACAAATGATCACAATGAGTGACCTACCATTCGCCTTTGTAGAGAACACTGGGTTTCTTATGCTTATGGAGCACGTTGAACCTCGATTTGAAGTGCCATCTCACCACTATTTCACCGAGAAAGCTCTGCAGCTCTTTATAAGAAGATTTCTGTAAAACTACATGTCCTGTTATCAGATGTACCCAATGTTTCACCACAGACATCTGGAGTTCATCTGTGACACCCAGAAAGATAAATAATAAGTACTTATATCATCATCATCATCATCATCATCATCATCATCATCATCATCATCATCATCATCATTATTATTATTAAGTGTACTTATAGTAATAAATATAAGTGTACTTTTTAATGTATTATGTTAGTATCGGAATCGGATCGGAGGGCCAAAAAACCTGATCGGGACATCCCTAATTTATTTACACTGTTCCCATAGTTTAGGAGTACTATTTACACAGTGAGGCACGTATCATAGAACAATTACACTCCATCTTTTTTATTATGTGTGAAATAACAATAGATGTGCAATAATTGAATGTACATAATTGAACATAAATAATATTTCATTTTTAGAGCATACAAACATTACAGTGAATAATAATAAAAAGCAAATACATAAATAAAATGAAATGATAAAAATAGATGTAATAATAGTGTCACAGGGGTGTGTCTGAGGAGCAGCTTGTTGTAAATATGTCAAGTTTGAACGGCTTTTGTATTGGTGCTTTTGTTTGTGCTGTTTACAGTTGTGTTTGTAATATTTCAGAGGCAATATAAATAAAAAGGTTTATCATATAGTTCAAATGTGGCCAGCAGGGGGCGCTGAGAGCAGGTGGAATCAGTGTTCACAGATCTGGGTCTCATTTCTCTTTCCTCGCTTCCTTCTCCTTGATTCCTCGATTCAGTGGGAAATAGGTGAGGAAGTCCCACCCACAGAGGAGGCACAGGGAGGAGAGGATATAAACTCCTCAATGAGACCAATAAAGTTTGATGATTTGATCTGATGTCTGCTCCTGAAGCCTCCCTCAGGTTTACTCCTTCCATCTTTGGTTTTCTTTGGGAGACCACTTAATCTGCCAGCAGAAAAATGGAGAATTGAGGAGAGGAATCAAGGAGAAGGAAGCGAGGAAAGAGAATTGAGACGCAGCGTAGATTCCTCTCCTCGAATAAAGACATTTTTGTGCTGCCAGCTGACAGTAACAAAGTCTTCTAAGTAACAACACATGATGTTTTCTCTCCACACACAGATCCACAGCCTCAGTGTTCAGTGCTGTGTCCATGAAGAGTGACCGGTCTAGACGTGAACCTCTAACCTTCAGTCCTGAACCTGCTCCTCCAGACTCACTGTAAGAACAAATGTCACACTAACATAACATGACATATAAAGACAAATGAGCGTTACAGTTGTGCGTTATGTAATGCTAAAGGGTAAAGTGTTGTAGAATTCAGCAGAGTGAGCAGTTCAAAATGGCTCCTTTTCTACTTGAGGATGATCTGGAGATGTTCCTCACACTTCAGGGAGAAACATCTTCATTGCAAACCAAAAGATTCCTCATATCCATTTAGAAAGAATTAGAAAATGATATGTGTGTCAAATCAGATACAAATACATAGATTTTTATTTCCAAATGTAACCCCTGAACTTTGAGCCGTGCTGCAGAGATGTGGCCACTCCTGAAGGTTTGGTGAGTTTTATAAAGAAGGATTGGTAACAGGTGACATCAGCATCTGCACCGTTTTGGAGTCTCTCAACAGCAGAAGGGGCTTGAGCGTACAGTCGTTTTAAAATTTCACATCATCACAAAGTACAGTATAAAACATTTTCAAATAAACAAATAAAGTTACAGTGTTCCTGCCCCTAAACAGTGAAAACAAACACAAAATATGTGAAGGAGCAGAGCGACAAACACAAATGTTCAAATAGTTTCATATTGTCAACATAAAGATTTTGTCACCTGTAGAAGAGGATCCACAACTTTTACTCATGTAACAGTACTACTACTTCAACAGAAATATGACTGGAGTAGGATTAAAAGTATACTGCTAAAAATGTACTTCAAATTAAATGTAGGACTAAATATAAATGTAACCGAGTACTGCACACCTTTATGACGTCTGTAACATGAGGGGGAGTTGTACAGTTGTAGGGAGTATTATCTGTGACATAAGGTGAGTTGTTGTACAGTTGTAGGGAGTATTATCTGTGACATAAGGTGAGTTGTTGTACAGTTGTAGGGAGTATTATCTGTGACATAAGGTGAGTTGTTGTACAGTTGTAGGGAGTATTATCTGTGACATAAGGTGAGTTGTTGTACAGTTGTAGGGAGTATTATCTGTGACATAAGGTGAGTTGTACAGTTGTAGGGAGTATTATAGTATGAATGTAGTCCTGTATCTCTCACTGTTGGAGAGCAGCTGTAGGAGCCTCTGTCCCTCTATTCTCCTTATTCTGGAAGAAGGAATGGAGGAATACTGGGTAGTTGAATTTGTCAACTCTTCCTTAATGTCAGGATGTGTCCCAAATGCTCTTAAACATGCAGTGGTGCAGCCCATTTTAAAGAAGAGCAATCTTGATTCCTCACGGATGGCAAATTTTAGGCCCATCTCGAAACTCCCTTTTATATCTAAAATTTTAGAGAAAATTGTTTTAAGCCAGCTGCAGTCGCACCTCGATATGAATAGTGTCACTGAAAAGCTCCAGTCAGGTTTTAAGTCCAAGCACAGCACAGAAACCGCTCTTTTAAAGGTTTTTAATGATTTGCTTTTAATCTCAGATTCTGGCCGACCTTCTGCACTAGTGCTCTTGGACTTAACTGCAGCTTTTGATACAGTGGACCATGCCATCCTTTTGGCTCGCCTGGAACAAGTGGGCATCAGGGGCACCGCACTGAAATGGTTCCAGTCCTATCTAACAGACCGGACCTTCTCTGTTCAGTTAGGGCAGTTCACCTCCGTGGTGTCCAAGCTTAAGTGTGGTGTTCCCCAAGGAAGTATACTGGGCCCTGCTTTATTTGGCCTTTATATGCTTCCTTTGGGGTCAATATTTGAAAGGCATAATATTTCGTATCATTGTTATGCGGATGATGTGCAAATCTACCTGCCACTTCAGACCAGTTGCTCTGTTCAAGCTCTGGTAAACTGCTTAAAGGAAGGTCAGGAATGGATGCAGTCAAACTTTCTTAATCTTAACAAGCTGAAGACTGAAGTCATTGTTTTTGGTCATTCTGACCTATTGAACTGTGACAGTGCCATAGGCCCACTGAGCTCCTATGAAAAGGACTATTCTAGAAATCTTGGTGTCATCTTTGATTGTAATTTTAAATTTGAAAAGCAAGTCAGCTCTGTTCTTAAATCAAGTTTTTATCAGCTAAGGGTTTTAAGCAAAATTAAATCGTACATTCCACATCTGCACTTTGAAAAGGCCATTCATGCATTTGTGACATCACAGCTCGATTATTGCAATTCGTTGTACGCTGGCATTGACCAGGCCCAGCTTAGGCGCCTACAGGGGGTCCAGAATGCAGCTGCTCGACTTTTAACATCACTCCTCTTCTCAAATCCCTGTTCAGTTTAGAATCCATTTTAACATTTTAATGATTGTTTTTAAGAGTCTTAATGGCATAGCACCGGTGTATTTATTTGAACTCCTTCAGCCCCAGATCCCATCCAGAGGTCTGCGTTCTGCTGACCAGCACCTCCTGGTTGTCCCTAGGACCAGACTGAAGACCACAGGGGATAGGGCCTTCTCTGTGGCCGCTCCACGACTGTGGAACACTTTACCTTTGCACATTAGAACTGCACAATCACTGGAGCACTTTAAATCCCTGCTCAAGACGCACCTTTTCTCATTGGCCTTTACTCCGAGTTAGGAAGAGACACCTTGGCACCTTCTTACTGTTGATGTTGTTGTTGTTTTATTATTGTTATTATTATTATTATTATTATTATTATTATTATTATTATTATTATTTATTTTTATTTTTATTATTATTATTATTATTATTGTCACCATTGTTATTATTGTTGTTATTTTAACTCTACCTGATTTTTTATGTCACCTTTAATGTTGTTCAGCACTTTGGTCAGCTTTGGCTGTTTTAAATGTGCTATACAAATAAAATTGATTGATTGATTGATTGATATTCTGGAAGTTGCTGTGGGCGCCGCCTTCATCATTCAGGCTGTATTATTTTGTATGGAGCTGTCGATTTTTATAGCAAATAAGTTCAAAACAGACAATAAAGCTGTTTTAAAGACTCAGAGAATGGGTGCAGTGGGACTTGTTGGTGCACATGAACATTTTACACAAATGAACCGACTTTATAGCAGTCGGCATATATTTATTTACACTATTCCCATAGTTTAGGAGTACTATTTACACATTGAGGCACGTATCATAGAACAATTACTTTTTTATTATGTGTGACAACAGATGTGCAATAATTGAATGTACATAATTGAGCATAAATAATGTTTCATTTTTAGAGCATACAAACATTACAGCGTGTGCTGCTGTCTTGGCCAGGACTCCCTTGAAAAAGAGGATTAGTAATCTCAATGGGACTTTCCTGGTTAAATAAAGGTTAAATAAAAAAATAAATAAACAGTGAATAATAATAAAAAGCAAATACAGTGGTACCTCACCTTACGAAAGACCCTACATACGAAAAATCCAAGTTACGAAACGCCTTCACGTCAAATTTTGGTCTCTAGATATGAATGAAATTTCAAGTTACGAAACGTGAAATCTCCAATCCAACTTTATTTATAAAGCACTTTAAAAACAACAAATCTCAAAAATTCAATTAATGTGCGCTCAGATGCGCGCTCAGATGCGCGCTCAGATGCGCGCTCAGATGCACGCCCCGAAACGTAAATACACTTTATCAACACACACGGGGTTAGGGTCCAGAGGTGGCCCGCGGTGGGAGAGGTCCACGAGGTAGGACAACTTTGTATTTTGCAATTGTTCTACATGTTTTAGGGCTGTACATGCCTCACCACACACATTCTACGCTTTTCTCAGACTGGAGTTGGGCTTTCCTCGCATTTCTCTCTCGTTTGAACACTCGAACTTTCATAGATTTTCAATGGAATGTGTTGATAGTGAAGCGTGGGGGGGGCACGGCTCAATATAGCGCCGAACGTGCGAGGGGAGCGGAGACACAGGATTAATATCAACAACACATCATCAGTATGGTAAAACTCACCTGTCTCATGACGGTCTAAACCCCGCTCACGTTCCCTTAGTGAGTGAACAATCCAACGCTTGGTGAATTCTGCTTCACAATGATGGAAGAGCCGACATCGAAGGATCAAAAAGCGACGTCCATAAGGCGCAAGGCCGCACTACACCGGGGCTGCGGGATGGAGCCGCGGCGCCCGGGCCGTGCCTCCTCCTCGGGGCCGAGCACGCGCGGGCCGAGCACAGGGTTATTTATTCCTGGTCCGGTTCTGGTTTAGTCCAGGTCCAGTTCTGGTCTAGACCTGGTTTAGTTCTGGTCTAGACCTGGTTTAGTTCTGGTCTAGACCTGGAAGTCACATAGAAGCAGAGCCGGCCCCGAGCGAGACCCCGCGGTCTTGCTCGCCGATAGAGCACCTTTCTCGGCCTGTTAGCTCACAGTGTCGGCCCCCCGGCTCTGGAGGTCAGATAGAAGCAGACCCCGCCCCGCCCCGCTCTTATTCCCGCTGAAAGAGCGTCTTTCTCGGCCTCTTAGCTCTAGCACGGAACGCACAAGGAGCGCGGACACGAGCAACGCGCTCATCCAACGGCACTGCCATGTTATAATAATAACAGGTCCAATCCAGGTTTAGTTCTGGCCAGACCTGGTTTATTCCACGTTCTTTTAGTCCTGGTCTAGTCTCTTAGCCCGTCAGGACGCAGAACACAATGTTACACTATAAAAAGAAATGTTACACTATAAAAAAAAACCTTGGAACGGATCAGGCTTTTTCCATTGAAATAGCTACTCAACTTACGAATTTTTCACGTTACGAAACCACTTCTGGAACGAATTAATTTTGTAAGGTGAGGTACCACTGTACATCAATAAAATGAAATGATAAAAATAGATGTAATAATAGTGTCACAGGGGTGTGTCTGAGGAGCAGCTTGTTGTAAATATGTCAAGTTTGAACAGCTTTTGTATTGGTGCTTTTGTTTGTGCTGTTTACAGTTGTGTTTGTAATATTTCATAGGCAATATAAATAAAAAGGTTTATCATATAGTTCAAATGTGGCCAGCAGGGGGCGCTGAGAGCAGGTGGAATCAGTGTTCACAGATCTGGGTCTCATTTCTCTTTCCTCGCTTCCTTCTCCTTGATTCCTCGATTCAGTGGGAAATAGGTGAGGAAGTCCCACCCACAGAGGAGGCACAGGGAGGAGAGGATATAAACTCCTCAATGAGACCAATAAAGTTTGATGATTTGATCTGATGTCTGCTCCTGAAGCCTCCCTCAGGTTTACTCCTTCCATCTTTGGTTTTCTTTGGGAGACCACTTAATCTGCCAGCAGAAAAATGGAGAATTGAGGAGAGGAATCAAGGAGAAGGAAGCAAGGAAAGAGAATTGAGACGCAGCGTAGAGTCCTCTCCTCGGATAAAGACATTTTTGTGCTGCCAGCTGACAGTAACAAAGTCTTCTAAGTAACAACACATGATGTTTTCTCTCCACACACAGATCCACAGCCTCAGTGTTCAGTGCTGTGTCCATGAAGAGTGACCGGTCTAAAGGTCTCCCTCCAGACTTCAGCGCTGAACCTGCTCCTCCAGACTCACTGTAAGAACAAATGTCACACTAACATAACATGACATATAAAGACAAATGAGCGTTACAGTTGTGCGTTATGTAATGCTAAAGGGTAAAGTGTTGTAGAATTCAGCAGAGTGAGCAGTTCAAAATGGCTCCTTTTCTACTTGAGGATGATCTGGAGATGTTCCTCACACTTCAGGGAGAAACATCTTCATTGCAAACCAAAAGATTCCTCATATCCATTTAGAAAGAATTAGAAAATGATGTGTGTGTCAAATCAGATACAAATACATAGATTTTTATTTCCAAATGTAACCCCTGAACTTTGAGCCGTGCTGCAGAGATGTGGCCACTCCTGAAGGTTTGGTGAGTTTTATAAAGAAGGATTGGTAACAGGTGACATCAGCATCTGCACCGTTTTGGAGTCTCTCAACAGCAGAAGGGGCTTGAGCGTACAGTCGTTTTAAAATTTCACATCATCACAAAGTACAGTATAAAACATTTTCAAATAAACAAATAAAGTTACAGTGTTCCTGCCCCTAAACAGTGAAAACAAACACAAAATATGTGAAGGAGCAGAGCGACAAACACAAATGTTCAAATCGTTTCATATTGTCAACATAAAGATTTTGTGACCTGTAGAAGAGGATCCACAACTTTTACTCATGCGTGAAAAGTCCCTCAGTCGTCCAGGTAGAATCCATGATCAAAGGAGAAGTTCAATTTGTCAACTGGACAAAGTTTGTTTGGTTGAAAACGTTTCGCCGCTCATCCGAGAGCGATCCATGGAGCGATCCATTGTCAGACACGCCTCCCGGCAGCTAGATATAAGCAGGGTCTAACCAGTACAATAACCAGAGCTGACGAAGCCTCTCGGATGAGCGGCGAAACGTTTTCAACCAAACAAACTTTGTCCAGTTGACAAATTGAACTTCTCCTTTGATCAACTTTTACTCATGTAACAGTACTACTACTTCAACAGAAATATGACTGGAGTAGGATTAAAAGTATACTGCTAAAAATGTACTTCAAATTAAATGTAGGACTAAATATAAATGTAACCGAGTACTGCACACCTTTATGACGTCTGTAACATGAGGGGGAGTTGTACAGTTGTAGGGAGTATTATCTGTGACATAAGCTGAGTTGTTGTACAGTTGTAGGGAGTATTATCTGTGACATAAGCTGAGTTGTTGTACAGTTGTAGGGAGTATTATCTGTGACATAAGGAGAGTTGTTGTACAGTTGTAGGGAGTATTATCTGTGACATAAGGTGAGTTGTACAGTTGTAGGGAGTATTATAGTATGAATGTAGTCCTGTATCTCTCACTGTTGGAGAGCAGCTGTAGGAGCCTCTGTCCCTCTATTCTCCTGAATCTGGAAGAAGGAATGGAGGAATACTGGGTAGTTGAATTTGTCAACTCTTCCTTAATGTCAGGATGTGTCCCAAATGCTCTTAAACATGCAGTGGTGCAGCCCATTTTAAAGAAGAGCAATCTTGATTCCTCACGGATGGCAAATTTTAGGCCCATCTCGAAACTCCCTTTTATATCTAAAATTTTAGAGAAAATTGTTTTAAGCCAGCTGCAGTCGCACCTCGATATGAATAGTGTCACTTAAAAGCTCCAGTCAGGTTTTAAGTCCAAGCACAGCACAGAAACCGCTCTTTTAAAGGTTTTTAATGATTTGCTTTTAATCTCAGATTCTGGCCGACCTTCTGCACTAGTGCTCTTGGACTTAACTGCAGCTTTTGATACAGTGGACCATGCCATCCTTTTGGCTCGCCTGGAACAAGTGGGCATCAGGGGCACCGCACTGAAATGGTTCCAGTCCTATCTAACAGACCGGACCTTCTCTGTTCAGTTAGGGCAGTTCACCTCCGTGGTGTCCAAGCTTAAGTGTGGTGTTCCCCAAGGAAGTATACTGGGCCCTGCTTTATTTGGCCTTTATATGCTTCCTTTGGGGTCAATATTTGAAAGGCATAATATTTCGTATCATTGTTATGCGGATGATGTGCAAATCTACCTGCCACTTCAGACCAGTTGCTCTGTTCAAGCTCTGGTAAACTGCTTAAAGGAAGGTCAGGAATGGATGCAGTCAAACTTTCTTAATCTTAACAAGCTGAAGACTGAAGTCATTGTTTTTGGTCATTCTGACCTATTGAACTGTGACAGTGCCATAGGCCCACTGAGCTCCTATGAAAAGGACTATTCTAGAAATCTTGGTGTCATCTTTGATTGTAATTTTAAATTTGAAAAGCAAGTCAGCTCTGTTCTTAAATCAAGTTTTTATCAGCTAAGGGTTTTAAGCAAAATTAAACCGTACATTCCACATCTGCACTTTGAAAAGGCCATTCATGCATTTGTGACATCACAGCTCGATTATTGCAATTCGTTGTACGCTGGCATTGACCAGGCCCAGCTTAGGCGCCTACAGGGGGTCCAGAATGCAGCTGCTCGACTTTTAACATCACTCCTCTTCTCAAATCCCTGTTCAGTTTAGAATCCATTTTAACATTTTAATGATTGTTTTTAAGAGTCTTAATGGCATAGCACCGGTGTATTTATTTGAACTCCTTCAGCCCCAGATCCCATCCAGAGGTCTGCGTTCTGCTGACCAGCACCTCCTGGTTGTCCCTAGGACCAGACTGAAGACCACAGGGGATAGGGCCTTCTCTGTGGCCGCTCCACGACTGTGGAACACTTTACCTTTGCACATTAGAACTGCACAATCACTGGAGCACTTTAAATCCCTGCTCAAGACGCACCTTTTCTCATTGGCCTTTACTCCGAGTTAGGAAGAGACACCTTGGCACCTTCTTACTGTTGATGTTGTTGTTGTTTTATTATTGTTATTATTATTATTATTATTATTATTATTTATTTTTATTTGTATTATTATTATTATTATTATTGTCACCATTGTTATTATTGTTGTTATTTTAACTCTACCTGATTTTTTATGTCACCTTTAATGTTGTTCAGCACTTTGGTAAGCTTTGGCTGTTTTAAATGTGCTATACAAATAAAATTGATTGATTGATTGATTGATTGATTGATTGATATTCTGGAAGTTGCTGTGGGCGCCGCCTTCATCATTCAGGCTGTATTATTTTGTATGGAGCTGTCGATTTTTATAGCAAATAAGTTCAAAACAGACAATAAAGCTGTTTTAAAGACTCAGAGAATGGGTGCAGTGGGACTTGTTGGTGCACATGAACATTTTACACAAATGAACCGACTTTATAGCAGTCGGCATATATTTATTTACACTATTCCCATAGTTTAGGAGTACTATTTACACAGTGAGGCACGTATCATAGAACAATTACTTTTTTATTATGTGTGACAACAGATGTGCAATAATTGAATGTACATAATTGAGCATAAATAATGTTTCATTTTTAGAGCATACAAACATTACAGCGTGTGCTGCTGTCTTGGCCAGGACTCCCTTGAAAAAGAGGATTAGTAATCTCAATGGGACTTTCCTGGTTAAATAAAGGTTAAATAAAAAAATAAATAAACAGTGAATAATAATAAAAAGCAAATACAGTGGTACCTCACCTTACGAAAGACCCTACATACGAAAAATCCAAGTTACGAAACGCCTTCACGTCAAATTTTGGTCTCTAGATATGAATGAAATTTCAAGTTACGAAACGTGAAATCTCCAATCCAACTTTATTTATAAAGCACTTTAAAAACAACAAATCTCAAAAATTCAATTAATGTGCGCTCAGATGCGTGCTCAGATGCGCGCTCAGATGCGCGCTCAGATGCACGCCCCGAAACGTAAATACACTTTATCAACACACACGGGGTTAGGGTCCAGAGGTGGCCCGCGGTGGGAGAGGTCCACGAGGTAGGACAACTTTGTATTTTGCAATTGTTCTACATGTTTTAGGGCTGTACATGCCTCACCACACACATTCTACGCTTTTCTCAGACTGGAGTTGGGCTTTCCTCGCATTTCTCTCTCGTTTGAACACTCGAACTTTCATAGATTTTCAATGGAATGTGTTGATAGTGAAGCGTGGGGGGGGCACGGCTCAATATAGCGCCGAACGTGCGAGGGGAGCGGAGACACAGGATTAATATCAACAACACATCATCAGTATGGTAAAACTCACCTGTCTCATGACGGTCTAAACCCCGCTCACGTTCCCTTAGTGAGTGAACAATCCAACGCTTGGTGAATTCTGCTTCACAATGATGGAAGAGCCGACATCGAAGGATCAAAAGGCGACGTCCATAAGGCGCAAGGCCGCACTACACCGGGGCTGCGGGATGGAGCCGCGGCGCCCGGGCCGTGCCTCCTCCTCGGGGCCGAGCACGCGCGGGCCGAGCACAGGGTTATTTATTCCTGGTCCGGTTCTGGTTTAGTCCAGGTCCAGTTCTGGTCTAGACCTGGTTTAGTTCTGGTCTAGACCTGGTTTAGTTCTGGTCTAGACCTGGAAGTCACATAGAAGCAGAGCCGGCCCCGAGCGAGACCCCGCGGTCTTGCTCGCCGATAGAGCACCTTTCTCGGCCTGTTAGCTCACAGTGTCGGCCCCCCGGCTCTGGAGGTCAGATAGAAGCAGACCCCGCCCCGCCCCGCTCTTATTCCCGCTGAAAGAGCGTCTTTCTCGGCCTCTTAGCTCTAGCACGGAACGCACAAGGAGCGCGGACACGAGCAACGCGCTCATCCAACGGCACTGCCATGTTATAATAATAACAGGTCCAATCCAGGTTTAGTTCTGGCCAGACCTGGTTTATTCCACGTTCTTTTAGTCCTGGTCTAGTCTCTTAGCCCGTCAGGACGCAGAACACAATGTTACACTATAAAAAGAAATGTTACACTATAAAAAAAAACCTTGGAACGGATCAGGCTTTTTCCATTGAAATAGCTACTCAACTTACGAATTTTTCACGTTACGAAACCACTTCTGGAACGAATTAATTTTGTAAGGTGAGGTACCACTGTACATCAATAAAATGAAATGATAAAAATAGATGTAATAATAGTGTCACAGGGGTGTGTCTGAGGAGCAGCTTGTTGTAAATATGTCAAGTTTGAACAGCTTTTGTATTGGTGCTTTTGTTTGTGCTGTTTACAGTTGTGTTTGTAATATTTCATAGGCAATATAAATAAAAAGGTTTATCATATAGTTCAAATGTGGCCAGCAGGGGGCGCTGAGAGCAGGTGGAATCAGTGTTCACAGATCTGGGTCTCATTTCTCTTTCCTCGCTTCCTTCTCCTTGATTCCTCGATTCAGTGGGAAATAGGTGAGGAAGTCCCACCCACAGAGGAGGCACAGGGAGGAGAGGATATAAACTCCTCAATGAGACCAATAAAGTTTGATGATTTGATCTGATGTCTGCTCCTGAAGCCTCCCTCAGGTTTACTCCTTCCATCTTTGGTTTTCTTTGGGAGACCACTTAATCTGCCAGCAGAAAAATGGAGAATTGAGGAGAGGAATCAAGGAGAAGGAAGCAAGGAAAGAGAATTGAGACGCAGCGTAGAGTCCTCTCCTCGGATAAAGACATTTTTGTGCTGCCAGCTGACAGTAACAAAGTCTTCTAAGTAACAACACATGATGTTTTCTCTCCACACACAGATCCACAGCCTCAGTGTTCAGTGCTGTGTCCATGAAGAGTGACCGGTCTAAAGGTCTCCCTCCAGACTTCAGCGCTGAACCTGCTCCTCCAGACTCACTGTAAGAACAAATGTCACACTAACATAACATGACATATAAAGACAAATGAGCGTTACAGTTGTGCGTTATGTAATGCTAAAGGGTAAAGTGTTGTAGAATTCAGCAGAGTGAGCAGTTCAAAATGGCTCCTTTTCTACTTGAGGATGATCTGGAGATGTTCCTCACACTTCAGGGAGAAACATCTTCATTGCAAACCAAAAGATTCCTCATATCCATTTAGAAAGAATTAGAAAATGATGTGTGTGTCAAATCAGATACAAATACATAGATTTTTATTTCCAAATGTAACCCCTGAACTTTGAGCCGTGCTGCAGAGATGTGGCCACTCCTGAAGGTTTGGTGAGTTTTATAAAGAAGGATTGGTAACAGGTGACATCAGCATCTGCACCGTTTTGGAGTCTCTCAACAGCAGAAGGGGCTTGAGCGTACAGTCGTTTTAAAATTTCACATCATCACAAAGTACAGTATAAAACATTTTCAAATAAACAAATAAAGTTACAGTGTTCCTGCCCCTAAACAGTGAAAACAAACACAAAATATGTGAAGGAGCAGAGCGACAAACACAAATGTTCAAATCGTTTCATATTGTCAACATAAAGATTTTGTGACCTGTAGAAGAGGATCCACAACTTTTACTCATGCGTGAAAAGTCCCTCAGTCGTCCAGGTAGAATCCATGATCAAAGGAGAAGTTCAATTTGTCAACTGGACAAAGTTTGTTTGGTTGAAAACGTTTCGCCGCTCATCCGAGAGCGATCCATTGTCAGACACGCCTCCCGGCAGCTAGATATAAGCAGGGTCTAACCAGTACAATAACCAGAGCTGACGAAGCCTCTCGGATGAGCGGCGAAACGTTTTCAACCAAACAAACTTTGTCCAGTTGACAAATTGAACTTCTCCTTTGATCAACTTTTACTCATGTAACAGTACTACTACTTCAACAGAAATATGACTGGAGTAGGATTAAAAGTATACTGCTAAAAATGTACTTCAAATTAAATGTAGGACTAAATATAAATGTAACCGAGTACTGCACACCTTTATGACGTCTGTAACATGAGGGGGAGTTGTACAGTTGTAGGGAGTATTATCTGTGACATAAGCTGAGTTGTTGTACAGTTGTAGGGAGTATTATCTGTGACATAAGCTGAGTTGTTGTACAGTTGTAGGGAGTATTATCTGTGACATAAGGAGAGTTGTTGTACAGTTGTAGGGAGTATTATCTGTGACATAAGGTGAGTTGTACAGTTGTAGGGAGTATTATAGTATGAATGTAGTCCTGTATCTCTCACTGTTGGAGAGGAGCTGTAGGAGCCTCTGTCCCTCTATTCTCCTGAATCTGGAAGAAGGAATGGTGGAATACTGGGTAGTTGAATTTGTCAACTCTTCCTTAATGTCAGGATGTGTCCCAAATGCTCTTAAACATGCAGTGGTGCAGCCCATTTTAAAGAAGAGCAATCTTGATTCCTCACGGATGGCAAATTTTAGGCCCATCTCGAAACTCCCTTTTATATCTAAAATTTTAGAGAAAATTGTTTTAAGCCAGCTGCAGTCGCACCTCGATATGAATAGTGTCACTGAAAAGCTCCAGTCAGGTTTTAAGTCCAAGCACAGCACAGAAACCGCTCTTTTAAAGGTTTTTAATGATTTGCTTTTAATCTCAGATTCTGGCCGACCTTCTGCACTAGTGCTCTTGGACTTAACTGCAGCTTTTGATACAGTGGACCATGCCATCCTTTTGGCTCGCCTGGAACAAGTGGGCATCAGGGGCACCGCACTGAAATGGTTCCAGTCCTATCTAACAGACCGGACCTTCTCTGTTCAGTTAGGGCAGTTCACCTCCGTGGTGTCCAAGCTTAAGTGTGGTGTTCCCCAAGGAAGTATACTGGGCCCTGCTTTATTTGGCCTTTATATGCTTCCTTTGGGGTCAATATTTGAAAGGCATAATATTTCGTATCATTGTTATGCGGATGATGTGCAAATCTACCTGCCACTTCAGACCAGTTGCTCTGTTCAAGCTCTGGTAAACTGCTTAAAGGAAGGTCAGGAATGGATGCAGTCAAACTTTCTTAATCTTAACAAGCTGAAGACTGAAGTCATTGTTTTTGGTCATTCTGACCTATTGAACTGTGACAGTGCCATAGGCCCACTGAGCTCCTATGAAAAGGACTATTCTAGAAATCTTGGTGTCATCTTTGATTGTAATTTTAAATTTGAAAAGCAAGTCAGCTCTGTTCTTAAATCAAGTTTTTATCAGCTAAGGGTTTTAAGCAAAATTAAATCGTACATTCCACATCTGCACTTTGAAAAGGCCATTCATGCATTTGTGACATCACAGCTCGATTATTGCAATTCGTTGTACGCTGCCATTGACCAGGCCCAGCTTAGGCGCCTACAGGGGGTCCAGAATGCAGCTGCTCGACTTTTAACATCACTCCTCTTCTCAAATCCCTGTTCAGTTTAGAATCCATTTTAACATTTTAATGATTGTTTTTAAGAGTCTTAATGGCATAGCACCGGCGTATTTATTTGAACTCCTTCAGCCCCAGATCCCATCCAGAGGTCTGCGTTCTGCTGACCAGCACCTCCTGGTTGTCCCTAGGACCAGACTGAAGACCACAGGGGATAGGGCCTTCTCTGTGGTCGGTCCACGACTGTGGAACACTTTACCTTTGCACATTAGAACTGCACAATCACTGGAGCACTTTAAATCCCTGCTCAAGACGCACCTTTTCTCATTGGCCTTTACTCCGAGTTAGGAAGAGACACCTTGGCACCTTCTTACTGTTGATGTTGTTGTTGCTTTATTATTGTTATTATTATTATTATTATTATTATTATTATTATTATTATTATTATTATTATTATTATTATTATTATTATTATTTATTTTTATTTTTATTATTATTATTATTATTATTATTGTCACCATTGTTATTATTGTTGTTATTTTAACTCTACCTGATTTTTTATGTCACCTTTAATGTTGTTCAGCACTTTGGTAAGCTTTGGCTGTTTTAAATGTGCTATACAAATAAAATTGATTGATTGATTGATTGATTGATTGATTGATTGATTGATTGATATTCTGGAAGTTGCTGTGGGCGCCGCCTTCATCATTCAGGCTGTATTATTTTGTATGGAGCTGTCGATTTTTATAGCAAATAAGTTCAAAACAGACAATAAAGCTGTTTTAAAGACTCAGAGAATGGGTGCAGTGGGACTTGTTGGTGCACATGAACATTTTACACAAATGAACCGACTTTATAGCAGTCGGCATATATTTATTTACACTATTCCCATAGTTTAGGAGTACTATTTACACAGTGAGGCACGTATCATAGAACAATTACTTTTTTATTATGTGTGACAACAGATGTGCAATAATTGAATGTACATAATTGAGCATAAATAATTCATTTTTAGAGCATACAAACATTACAGCGTGTGCTGCTGTCTTGGCCAGGACTCCCTTGAAAAAGAGGATTAGTAATCTCAATGGGACTTTCCTGGTTAAATAAAGGTTAAATAAAAAAATAAATAAACAGTGAATAATAATAAAAAGCAAATACAGTGGTACCTCACCTTACGAAAGACCCTACATACGAAAAATCCAAGTTACGAAACGCCTTCACGTCAAATTTTGGTCTCTAGATATGAATGAAATTTCAAGTTACGAAACGTGAAATCTTCAATCCAACTTTATTTATAAAGCACTTTAAAAACAACAAATCTCAAAAATTCAATTAATGTGCGCTCAGATGCGCGCTCAGATGAGCGCTCAGATGCGCGCTCAGATGCACGCCCCGAAACGTAAATACACTTTATCAACACACACGGGGTTAGGGTCCAGAGGTGGCCCGCGGTGGGAGAGGTCCACGAGGTAGGACAACTTTGTATTTTGCAATTGTTCTACATGTTTTAGGGCTGTACATGCCTCACCACACACATTCTACGCTTTTCTCAGACTGGAGTTGGGCTTTCCTCGCATTTCTCTCTCGTTTGAACACTCGAACTTTCATAGATTTTCAATGGAATGTGTTGATAGTGAAGCGTGGGGGGGGCACGGCTCAATATAGCGCCGAACGCGCGAGGGGAGCGGAGACACAGGATTAATATCAACAACACATCATCAGTATGGTAAAACTCACCTGTCTCATGACGGTCTAAACCCCGCTCACGTTCCCTTAGTGAGTGAACAATCCAACGCTTGGTGAATTCTGCTTCACAATGATGGAAGAGCCGACATCGAAGGATCAAAAAGCGACGTCCATAAGGCGCAAGGCCGCACTACACCGGGGCTGCGGGATGGAGCCGCGGCGCCCGGGCCGTGCCTCCTCCTCGGGGCCGAGCACGCGCGGGCCGAGCACAGGGTTATTTATTCCTGGTCCGGTTCTGGTTTAGTCCAGGTCCAGTTCTGGTCTAGACCTGGTTTAGTTCTGGTCTAGACCTGGTTTAGTTCTGGTCTAGACCTGGAAGTCACATAGAAGCAGAGCCGGCCCCGAGCGAGACCCCGCGGTCTTGCTCGCCGATAGAGCACCTTTCTCGGCCTGTTAGCTCACAGTGTCGGCCCCCCGGCTCTGGAGGTCAGATAGAAGCAGACCCCGCCCCGCCCCGCTCTTATTCCCGCTGAAAGAGCGTCTTTCTCGGCCTCTTAGCTCTAGCACGGAACGCACAAGGAGCGCGGACACGAGCACCGCGCTCCTCCAACGGCACTGCCATGTTATAATAATAACAGGTCCAATCCAGGTTTAGTTCTGGCCAGACCTGGTTTATTCCACGTTCTTTTAGTCCTGGTCTAGTCTCTTAGCCCGTCAGGACGCAGAACACAATGTTACACTATAAAAAGAAATGTTACACTATAAAAAAAAACCTTGGAACGGATCAGGCTTTTTCCATTGAAATAGCTACTCAACTTACAAATTTTTCACGTTACGAAACCACTTCTGGAACGAATTAATTTTGTAAGGTGAGGTACCACTGTACATCAATAAAATGAAATGATAAAAATAGATGTAATAAGTGTCACAGGGGTGTGTCTGAGGAGCAGCTTGTTGTAAATATGTCAAGTTTGAACTGCTTTTGTATTGGTGCTTTTGTTTGTGCTGTTTACAGTTGTGTTTGTAATATTTCAGAGGCAATATAAATAAAAAGGTTTATCATATAGTTCAAATGTGGCCAGCAGGGGGCGCTGAGAGCAGGTGGAATCAGTGTTCACAGATCTGGGTCTCATTTCTCTTTCCTCGCTTCCTTCTCCTTGATTCCTCGATTCAGTGGGAAATAGGTGAGGAAGTCCCACCCACAGAGGAGGCACAGGGAGGAGAGGATATAAACTCCTCAATGAGACCAATAAAGTTTGATGATTTGATCTGATGTCTGCTCCTGAAGCCTCCCTCAGGTTTACTCCTTCCATCTTTGGTTTTCTTTGGGAGACCACTTAATCTGCCAGCAGAAAAATGGAGAATTGAGGAGAGGAATCAAGGAGAAGGAAGCGAGGAAAGAGAATTGAGACGCAGTGTAGATTCCTCTCCTCGAATAAAGACATTTTTGTGCTGCCAGCTGACAGTAACAAAGTCTTCTAAGTAACAACACATGATGTTTTCTCTCCACACACAGATCCACAGCCTCAGTGTTCAGTGCTGTGTCCATGAAGAGTGACCGGTCTATAGGTCTCCCTCCAGACTTCAGTCCTGAACCTGCTCCTCCAGACTCACTGTAAGAACAAATGTCACACTAACATAACATGACATATAAAGACAAATGAGCGTTACACTTGTGCGTTATGTAATGCTAAAGGGTAAAGTGTTGTAGAATTCAGCAGAGTGAGCAGTTCAAAATGGCTCCTTTTCTACTTGAGGATGATCTGGAGATGTTCCTCACACTTCAGGGAGAAACATCTTCATTGCAAACCAAAAGATTCCTCATATCCATTTAGAAAGAATTAGAAAATGATGTGTGTGTCAAATCAGATACAAATACATAGATTTTTATTTCCAAATGTAACCCCTGAACTTTGAGCCGTGCTGCAGAGATGTGGCCACTCCTGAAGGTTTGGTGAGTTTTATAAAGAAGGATTGGTAACAGGTGACATCAGCATCTGCACCGTTTTGGAGTCTCTCAACAGCAGAAGGGGCTTGAGCGTACAGTCGTTTTAAAATTTCACATCATCACAAAGTACAGTATAAAACATTTTCAAATAAACAAATAAAGTTACAGTGTTCCTGCCCCTAAACAGTGAAAACAAACACAAAATATGTGAAGGAGCAGAGCGACAAACACAAATGTTCAAATAGTTTCATATTGTCAACATAAAGATTTTGTGACCTGTAGAAGAGGATCCACAACTTTTACTCATGTAACAGTACTACTACTTCAACAGAAATATGACTGGAGTAGGATTAAAAGTATACTGCTAAAAATGTACTTCAAATTAAATGTAGGACTAAATATAAATGTAACCGAGTACTGCACACCTTTATGACGTCTGTAACATGAGGGGGAGTTGTACAGTTGTAGGGAGTATTATCTGTTACATAAGGTGAGTTGTTGTACAGTTGTAGGGAGTATTATCTGTGACATAAGGTGAGTTGTACAGTTGTAGGGAGTATTATCTGTGACATAAGGTGAGTTGTTGTACAGTTGTAGGGAGTATTATCTGTGACATAAGGTGAGTTGTACAGTTGTAGGGAGTATTATCTGTGACATAAGGTGAGTTGTTGTACAGTTGTAGGGAGTATTATCTGTGACATAAGGAGAGTTGTTGTACAGTTGTAGGGAGTATTATCTGTGACATAAGGTGAGTTGTACAGTTGTAGGGAGTATTATAGTATGAATGTAGTCCTGTATCTCTCACTGTTGGAGAGCAGCTGTAGGAGCCTCTGTCCCTCTATTCTCCTTATTCTGGAAGAAGGAATGGAGGAATACTGGGTAGTTGAATTTGTCAACTCTTCCTTAATGTCAGGATGTGTCCCAAATGCTCTTAAACATGCAGTGGTGCAGCCCATTTTAAAGAAGAGCAATCTTGATTCCTCACGGATGGCAAATTTTAGGCCCATCTCGAAATTTTATATCTAAAATTTTAGAGAAAATTGTTTTAAGCCAGCTGCAGTCGCACCTCGATATGAATAGTGTCACTGAAAAGCTCCAGTCAGGTTTTAAGTCCAAGCACAGCACAGAAACCGCTCTTTTAAAGGTTTTTAATGATTTGCTTTTAATCTCAGATTCTGGCCGACCTTCTGCACTAGTGCTCTTGGACTTAACTGCAGCTTTTGATACAGTGGACCATGCCATCCTTTTGGCTCGCCTGGAACAAGTGGGCATCAGGGGCACCGCACTGAAATGGTTCCAGTCCTATCTAACAGACCGGACCTTCTCTGTTCAGTTAGGGCAGTTCACCTCCGTGGTGTCCAAGCTTAAGTGTGGTGTTCCCCAAGGAAGTATACTGGGCCCTGCTTTATTTGGCCTTTATATGCTTCCTTTGGGGTCAATATTTGAAAGGCATAATATTTCGTATCATTGTTATGCGGATGATGTGCAAATCTACCTGCCACTTCAGACCAGTTGCTCTGTTCAAGCTCTGGTAAACTGCTTAAAGGAAGGTCAGGAATGGATGCAGTCAAACTTTCTTAATCTTAACAAGCTGAAGACTGAAGTCATTGTTTTTGGTCATTCTGACCTATTGAACTGTGACAGTGCCATAGGCCCACTGAGCTCCTATGAAAAGGACTATTCTAGAAATCTTGGTGTCATCTTTGATTGTAATTTTAAATTTGAAAAGCAAGTCAGCTCTGTTCTTAAATCAAGTTTTTATCAGCTAAGGGTTTTAAGCAAAATTAAACCGTACATTCCACATCTGCACTTTGAAAAGGCCATTCATGCATTTGTGACATCACGACTTGATTATTGCAATTCGTTGTACGCTGGCATTGACCAGCTTAGGCGCCTACAGGGGGTCCAGAATGCAGCTGCTCGACTTTTAACATCACTCCTCTTCTCAAATCCCTGTTCAGTTTAGAATCCATTTTAACATTTTAATGATTGTTTTTAAGAGTCTTAATGGCATAGCACCGGTGTATTTATTTGAACTCCTTCAGCCCCAGATCCCATCCAGAGGTCTGCGTTCTGCTGACCAGCACCTCCTGGTTGTCCCTAGGACCAGACTGAAGACCACAGGGGATAGGGCCTTCTCTGTGGCCGCTCCACGACTGTGGAACACTTTACCTTTGCACATTAGAACTGCACAATCACTGGAGCACTTTAAATCCCTGCTCAAGACGCACCTTTTCTCATTGGCCTTTACTCCGAGTTAGGAAGAGACACCTTGGCACCTTCTTGCTGTTGATGTTGTTGTTGTTTTATTATTGTTATTATTATTATTATTATTATTATTATTTATTTTTATTTTTATTATTATTATTATTATTATTATTGTCACCATTGTTATTATTGTTGTTATTTTAACTCTACCTGATTTTTTATGTCACCTTTAATGTTGTTCAGCACTTTGGTAAGCTTTGGCTGTTTTAAATGTGCTATACAAATAAAATTGATTGATTGATTGATTGATTGATTGATATTCTGGAAGTTGCTGTGGGCGCCGCCTTCATCATTCAGGCTGTATTATTTTGTATGGAGCTGTCGATTTTTATAGCAAATAAGTTCAAAACAGACAATAAAGCTGTTTTAAAGACTCAGAGAATGGGTGCAGTGGGACTTGTTGGTGCACATGAACATTTTACACAAATGAACCGACTTTATAGCAGTCGGCATATATTTATTTACACTATTCCCATAGTTTAGGAGTACTATTTACACAGTGAGGCACGTATCATAGAACAATTACTTTTTTATTATGTGTGACAACAGATGTGCAATAATTGAATGTACATAATTGAGCATAAATAATTCATTTTTAGAGCATACAAACATTACAGCGTGTGCTGCTGTCTTGGCCAGGACTCCCTTGAAAAAGAGGATTAGTAATCTCAATGGGACTTTCCTGGTTAAATAAAGGTTAAATAAAAAAATAAATAAACAGTGAATAATAATAAAAAGCAAATACAGTGGTACCTCACCTTACGAAAGACCCTACATACGAAAAATCCAAGTTACGAAACGCCTTCACGTCAAATTTTGGTCTCTAGATATGAATGAAATTTCAAGTTACGAAACGTGAAATCTTCAATCCAATCCAACTTTATTTATAAAGCACTTTAAAAACAACAAATCTCAAAAATTCAATTAATGTGCGCTCAGATGCGCGCTCAGATGAGCGCTCAGATGCGCGCTCAGATGCACGCCCCGAAACGTAAATACACTTTATCAACACACACGGGGTTAGGGTCCAGAGGTGGCCCGCGGTGGGAGAGGTCCACGAGGTAGGACAACTTTGTATTTTGCAATTGTTCTACATGTTTTAGGGCTGTACATGCCTCACCACACACATTCTACGCTTTTCTCAGACTGGAGTTGGGCTTTCCTCGCATTTCTCTCTCGTTTGAACACTCGAACTTTCATAGATTTTCAATGGAATGTGTTGATAGTGAAGCGTGGGGGGGGCACGGCTCAATATAGCGCCGAACGTGCGAGGGGAGCGGAGACACAGGATTAATATCAACAACACATCATCAGTATGGTAAAACTCACCTGTCTCATGACGGTCTAAACCCCGCTCACGTTCCCTTAGTGAGTGAACAATCCAACGCTTGGTGAATTCTGCTTCACAATGATGGAAGAGCCGACATCGAAGGATCAAAAAGCGACGTCCATAAGGCGCAAGGCCGCACTACACCGGGGCTGCGGGATGGAGCCGCGGCGCCCGGGCCGTGCCTCCTCCTCGGGGCCGAGCACGCGCGGGCCGAGCACAGGGTTATTTATTCCTGGTCCGGTTCTGGTTTAGTCCAGGTCCAGTTCTGGTCTAGACCTGGTTTAGTTCTGGTCTAGACCTGGTTTAGTTCTGGTCTAGACCTGGAAGTCACATAGAAGCAGAGCCGGCCCCGAGCGAGACCCCGCGGTCTTGCTCGCCGATAGAGCACCTTTCTCGGCCTGTTAGCTCACAGTGTCGGCCCCCCGGCTCTGGAGGTCAGATAGAAGCAGACCCCGCCCCGCCCCGCTCTTATTCCCGCTGAAAGAGCGTCTTTCTCGGCCTCTTAGCTCTAGCACGGAACGCACAAGGAGCGCGGACACGAGCACCGCGCTCCTCCAACGGCACTGCCATGTTATAATAATAACAGGTCCAATCCAGGTTTAGTTCTGGCCAGACCTGGTTTATTCCACGTTCTTTTAGTCCTGGTCTAGTCTCTTAGCCCGTCAGGACGCAGAACACAATGTTACACTATAAAAAGAAATGTTACACTATAAAAAAAAACCTTGGAACGGATCAGGCTTTTTCCATTGAAATAGCTACTCAACTTACGAATTTTTCACGTTACGAAACCACTTCTGGAACGAATTAATTTTGTAAGGTGAGGTACCACTGTACATCAATAAAATGAAATGATAAAAATAGATGTAATAATAGTGTCACAGGGGTGTGTCTGAGGAGCATCTTGTTGTAAATATGTCAAGTTTGAGCTGCTTTTGTATTGGTGCTTTTGTTTGTGCTGTTTACAGTTGTGTTTGTAATATTTCATAGGCAATATAAATAAAAAGGTTTATCATATAGTTCAAATGTGGCCAGCAGGGGGCGCTGAGAGCAGGTGGAATCAGTGTTCACAGATCTGGGTCTCATTTCTCTTTCCTCGCTTCCTTCTCCTTGATTCCTCGATTCAGTGGGAAATAGGTGAGGAAGTCCCACCCACAGAGGAGGCACAGGGAGGAGAGGATATAAACTCCTCAATGAGACCAATAAAGTTTGATGATTTGATCTGATGTCTGCTCCTGAAGCCTCCCTCAGGTTTACTCCTTCCATCTTTGGTTTTCTTTGGGAGACCACTTAATCTGCCAGCAGAAAAATGGAGAATTGAGGAGAGGAATCAAGGAGAAGGAAGCGAGGAAAGAGAATTGAGACGCAGTGTAGATTCCTCTCCTCGAATAAAGACATTTTTGTGCTGCCAGCTGACAGTAACAAAGTCTTCTAAGTAACAACACATGATGTTTTCTCTCCACACACAGATCCACAGCCTCAGTGTTCAGTGCTGTGTCCATGAAGAGTGACCGGTCTAAAGGTCTCCCTCCAGACTTCAGTCCTGAACCTGCTCCTCCAGACTCACTGTAAGAACAAATGTCACACTAACATAACATGACATATAAAGACAAATGAGCGTTACACTTGTGCGTTATGTAATGCTAAAGGGTAAAGTGTTGTAGAATTCAGCAGAGTGAGCAGTTCAAAATGGCTCCTTTTCTACTTGAGGATGATCTGGAGATGTTCCTCACACTTCAGGGAGAAACATCTTCATTGCAAACCAAAAGATTCCTCATATCCATTTAGAAAGAATTAGAAAATGATGTGTGTGTCAAATCAGATACAAATACATAGATTTTTATTTCCAAATGTAACCCCTGAACTTTGAGCCGTGCTGCAGAGATGTGGCCACTCCTGAAGGTTTGGTGAGTTTTATAAAGAAGGATTGGTAACAGGTGACATCAGCATCTGCACCGTTTTGGAGTCTCTCAACAGCAGAAGGGGCTTGAGCGTACAGTCGTTTTAAAATTTCACATCATCACAAAGTACAGTATAAAACATTTTCAAATAAACAAATAAAGTTACAGTGTTCCTGCCCCTAAACAGTGAAAACAAACACAAAATATGTGAAGGAGCAGAGCGACAAACACAAATGTTCAAATAGTTTCATATTGTCAACATAAAGATTTTGTCACCTGTAGAAGAGGATCCACAACTTTTACTCATGTAACAGTACTACTACTTCAACAGAAATATGACTGGAGTAGGATTAAAAGTATACTGCTAAAAATGTACTTCAAATTAAATGTAGGACTAAATATAAATGTAACCGAGTACTGCACACCTTTATGACGTCTGTAACATGAGGGGGAGTTGTACAGTTGTAGGGAGTATTATCTGTGACATAAGGTGAGTTGTTGTACAGTTGTAGGGAGTATTATCTGTGACATAAGCTGAGTTGTTGTACAGTTGTAGGGAGTATTATCTGTGACATAAGGAGAGTTGTTGTACAGTTGTAGGGAGTATTATCTGTGACATAAGGTGAGTTGTTGTACAGTTGTAGGGAGTATTATAGTATGAATGTAGTCCTGTATCTCTCACTGTTGGAGAGCAGCTGTAGGAGCCTCTGTCCCTCTATTCTCCTGAATCTGGAAGAAGGAATGGAGGAATACTGGGTAGTTGAATTTGTCAACTCTTCCTTAATGTCAGGATGTGTCCCAAATGCTCTTAAACATGCAGTGGTGCAGCCCATTTTAAAGAAGAGCAATCTTGATTCCTCACGGATGGCAAATTTTAGGCCCATCTCGAAATTTTATATCTAAAATTTTAGAGAAAATTGTTTTAAGCCAGCTGCAGTCGCACCTCGATATGAATAGTGTCACTGAAAAGCTCCAGTCAGGTTTTAAGTCCAAGCACAGCACAGAAACCGCTCTTTTAAAGGTTTTTAATGATTTGCTTTTAATCTCAGATTCTGGCCGACCTTCTGCACTAGTGCTCTTGGACTTAACTGCAGCTTTTGATACAGTGGACCATGCCATCCTTTTGGCTCGCCTGGAACAAGTGGGCATCAGGGGCACCGCACTGAAATGGTTCCAGTCCTATCTAACAGACCGGACCTTCTCTGTTCAGTTAGGGCAGTTCACCTCCGTGGTGTCCAAGCTTAAGTGTGGTGTTCCCCAAGGAAGTATACTGGGCCCTGCTTTATTTGGCCTTTATATGCTTCCTTTGGGGTCAATATTTGAAAGGCATAATATTTCGTATCATTGTTATGCGGATGATGTGCAAATCTACCTGCCACTTCAGACCAGTTGCTCTGTTCAAGCTCTGGTAAACTGCTTAAAGGAAGGTCAGGAATGGATGCAGTCAAACTTTCTTAATCTTAACAAGCTGAAGACTGAAGTCATTGTTTTTGGTCATTCTGACCTATTGAACTGTGACAGTGCCATAGGCCCACTGAGCTCCTATGAAAAGGACTATTCTAGAAATCTTGGTGTCATCTTTGATTGTAATTTTAAATTTGAAAAGCAAGTCAGCTCTGTTCTTAAATCAAGTTTTTATCAGCTAAGGGTTTTAAGCAAAATTAAACCGTACATTCCACATCTGCACTTTGAAAAGGCCATTCATGCATTTGTGACATCACGACTTGATTATTGCAATTCGTTGTACGCTGGCATTGACCAGGCCCAGCTTAGGCGCCTACAGGGGGTCCAGAATGCAGCTGCTCGACTTTTAACATCACTCCTCTTCTCAAATCCCTGTTCAGTTTAGAATCCATTTTAACATTTTAATGATTGTTTTTAAGAGTCTTAATGGCATAGCACCGGTGTATTTATTTGAACTCCTTCAGCCCCAGATCCCATCCAGAGGTCTGCGTTCTGCTGACCAGCACCTCCTGGTTGTCCCTAGGACCAGACTGAAGACCACAGGGGATAGGGCCTTCTCTGTGGCCGCTCCACGACTGTGGAACACTTTACCTTTGCACATTAGAACTGCACAATCACTGGAGCACTTTAAATCCCTGCTCAAGACGCACCTTTTCTCATTGGCCTTTACTCCGAGTTAGGAAGAGACACCTTGGCACCTTCTTACTGTTGATGTTGTTGTTGTTTTATTATTGTTATTATTATTATTATTGTCACCATTGTTATTATTGTTGTTATTTTAACTCTACCTGATTTTTTATGTCACCTTTAATGTTGTTCAGCACTTTGGTAAGCTTTGGCTGTTTTAAATGTGCTATACAAATAAAATTGATTGATTGATTGATTGATTGATATTCTGTAAGTTGCTGTGGGCGCCGCCTTCATCATTCAGGCTGTATTATTTTGTATGGAGCTGTCGATTTTTATAGCAAATAAGTTCAAAACAGACAATAAAGCTGTTTTAAAGACTCAGAGAATGGGTGCAGTGGGACTTGTTGGTGCACATGAACATTTTACACAAATGAACCGACTTTATAGCAGTCGGCATATATTTATTTACACTATTCCCATAGTTTAGGAGTACTATTTACACAGTGAGGAACGTATCATAGTACAATTACTTTTTTATTATGTGTGACAATAGATGTGCAATAATTGAATGTACATAATTGAACATAAATAATTCATTTTTAGAGCATACAAACATTACAGCGTGTGCTGCTGTCTTGGCCAGGACTCCCTTGAAAAAGAGGATTAGTAATCTCAATGGGACTTTCCTGGTTAAATAAAGGTTAAATAAAAAAATAAATAAACAGTGAATAATAATAAAAAGCAAATACATAAATAAAATGAAATGATAAAAATAGATGTAATAATAGTGTCACAGGGGTGTGTCTGAGGAGCAGCTTGTTGTAAATATGTCAAGTTTGAACGGCTTTTGTATTGGTGCTTTTGTTTGTGCTGTTTACAGTTGTGTTTGTAATATTTCAGAGGCAATATAAATAAAAAGGTTTATCATATAGTTCAAATGTGGCCAGCAGGGGGCGCTGAGAGCAGGTGGAATCAGTGTTCACAGATCTGGGTCTCATTTCTCTTTCCTCGCTTCCTTCTCCTTGATTCCTCGATTCAGTGGGAAATAGGTGAGGAAGTCCCACCCACAGAGGAGGCACAGGGAGGAGAGGATATAAGCCGTTTTCCAATTCAGCGACTGCACGCTTGTGAGCGTCCTTGGAGGGGGATGTGCGTCATATCCAGCGCGACAAGCGCCGTTCCATTCGTTTTTTTCCCCCTGCACCGTTAAGATGAGCTCTGAACGGCGCCGTCGTTTCCATGGAAATCGGGGCGTGGACCAAGCGTGCAAACATGCACGCTTCACACACTTAAAAGCCCCAGCATGCACAGCGCGGGAGGATATATGACTACAAAGACCGACTCGCCAGCGACATCCACATGTGACAGTTGCGACGTCACTATAAAATGATAAAAGGAGAAGTTCAATTTGTCAACTGGACAAAGTATGTTTGGTTGAAAACGTTTCGCCGCTCATCCGAGAGGCTTCGTCAGCTCTAATAAGAATACTGGTAAGACACTTGCTTATATCTTGCTGCAGGGAGGAGCTAACAAGCTAACTACTTTCCGAAACTATCTCATTGGTTTCCGTCTTTTGTTTCTCTGGCATCTAGATAACGATCCCTATTCATCTATTATCTAGACGCCAGAGAAACAAAAGACGGAAACCAATGAGATAGTTTCGGAAAGTAGTTAGCTAGTTAGCTCCTCCCTGCAGCAAGATATAAGCAAGTGTCTTACCAGTATTCTTATTAGAGCTGACGAAGCCTCTCGGATGAGCGGCGAAACGTTTTCAACCAAACATACTTTGTCCAGTTGACAAATTGAATTTCTCTTTTTATCATAGATTCTACCTGGACGACTGAG
This sequence comes from Paratrypauchen microcephalus, assembly GCA_036785185.1. Taxonomy (NCBI): domain Eukaryota; kingdom Metazoa; phylum Chordata; class Actinopteri; order Gobiiformes; family Gobiidae; genus Paratrypauchen; species Paratrypauchen microcephalus. The sequence goes on from JAVJIX010000367.1 coordinate 47,104, forward strand.
GGACTTTTCACGCGTCACTATAAAATATACGTACTGGTTCACCTCACCTACAACTATGCTACATGAAACTCTTCATAAACTACGCTAAACATGTGTGACAGTAGCCGTAACGGCATAGTTCACAGCACCTGTATTACCGTTCACATGCTTTTCCCCTTACACTTCTATATTTCCTTTGCTGTTGTAATTCTGGATATTCTACAGTGTCGCCATGTCCAACGTTTAAGCTGCGCACTGTTCGCACATTCTCAGCGCACAAGAAAACTTATGCAGCGCACTGTAAATCAGGGATGAAAGAGCTTTTAGCGGATCTCCGCTTTTTATTCAGCCGCGGGGTCATTTTTTTAATATCTGCAAAGTGCGAGCCGCGCGGGGGGGGGGGGGTGCATTTCGGATGTCGCGCTCAGGGAGTTAGTGTGTTTGCTCAGACACATGAAAAATTAGGGGGAACATTGGCCATGTCCCAATTCCAAGTATTACTAGTCGCAATAAAATAATATTTTTTTCTTTAGGGAACAAGGAGCAGACCACCCGGCTCATTGAGCTGAGGCGGGACTTGTTCCATTTCGCAGACGGCCATGGGAGAAACGTAGTGCACTAAGGACCGAGCGAGTATGCGCTGTCTCGACTGCAGACCGACACCACACTCACAAGCGTGCCGTCGCTGGATTGGAAAACAACTATAAACTCCTCAATGAGACCAATAAAGTTTGATGATTTGATCTGATGTCTGCTCCTGAAGCCTCCCTCAGGTTTACTCCTTCCATCTTTGGTTTTCTTTGGGAGACCACTTAATCTGCCAGCAGAAAAATGGAGAATTGAGGAGAGGAATCAAGGAGAAGGAAGCGAGGAAAGAGAATTGAGACGCAGCGTAGATTCCTCTCCTCGGATAAAGACATTTTTGTGCTGCCAGCTGACAGTAACAAAGTCTTCTAAGTAACAACACATGATGTTTTCTCTCCACACACAGATCCACAGCCTCAGTGTCCAGTGCTGTGTCCATGAAGAGTGACCGGTCTAAAGGTCTCCCTCCAGACTTCAGTCCTGAACCTGCTCCTCCAGACTCACTGTAAGAACAAATGTCACACTAACATAACATGACATATAAAGACAAATGAGCGTTACACTTGTGCGTTATGTAATGCTAAAGGGTAAAGTGTTGTAGAATTCAGCAGAGTGAGCAGTTCAAAATGGCTCCTTTTCTACTTGAGGATGATCTGGAGATGTTCCTCACACTTCAGGGAGAAACATCTTCATTGCAAACCAAAAGATTCCTCATATCCATTTAGAAAGAATTAGAAAATGATATGTGTGTCAAATCAGATACAAATACATAGATTTTTATTTCCAAATGTAACCCCTGAACTTTGAGCCGTGCTGCAGAGATGTGGCCACTCCTGAAGGTTTGGTGAGTTTTATAAAGAAGGATTGGTAACAGGTGACATCAGCATCTGCACCGTTTTGGAGTCTCTCAACAGCAGAAGGGGCTTGAGCGTACAGTCGTTTTAAAATTTCACATCATCACAAAGTACAGTATAAAACATTTTCAAATAAACAAATAAAGTTACAGTGTTCCTGCCCCTAAACAGTGAAAACAAACACAAAATATGTGAAGGAGCAGAGCGACAAACACAAATGTTCAAATAGTTTCATATTGTCAACATAAAGATTTTGTCACCTGTAGAAGAGGATCCACAACTTTTACTCATGTAACAGTACTACTACTTCAACAGAAATATGACTGGAGTAGGATTAAAAGTATACTGCTAAAAATGTACTTCAAATTAAATGTAGGACTAAATATAAATGTAACCGAGTACTGCACACCTTTATGACGTCTGTAACATGAGGGGGAGTTGTACAGTTGTAGGGAGTATTATCTGTGACATAAGGTGAGTTGTTGTACAGTTGTAGGGAGTATTATCTGTTACATAAGGTGAGTTGTTGTACAGTTGTAGGGAGTATTATCTGTGACATAAGGTGAGTTGTTGTACAGTTGTAGGGAGTATTATCTGTGACATAAGGTGAGTTGTTGTACAGTTGTAGGGAGTATTATCTGTGACATAAGGTGAGTTGTTGTACAGTTGTAGGGAGTATTATCTGTGACATAAGGTGAGTTGTTGTACAGTTGTAGGGAGTATTATCTGTGACATAAGGTGAGTTGTACAGTTGTAGGGAGTATTATCTGTGACATAAGGTGAGTTGTTGTACAGTTGTAGGGAGTATTATAGTATGAATGTAGTCCTGTATCTCTCACTGTTTGAGAGCAGCTGTAGGAGCCTCTGTCCCTCTATTCTCCTTATTCTGGAAGAAGGAATGGTGGAATATTCTGGAAGTTGCTGTGGGCGCCGCCTTCATCTGCTATAAAGTCGGTTCATTTGTGTAAAATGTTCATGTGCACCAACAAGTCCCACTGCACCGATTCTCTGAGTCTTTAAAACAGCTTTATTGTCTGTTTTGAACTTATTTGCTATAAAAATCGACAGCTCCATACAAAATAATACAGCCTGAATGATGAAGGCGGCGCCCACAGCAACTTCCAGAATATCAATCAATCAATCAATCAATCAATTTTATTTGTATAGCACATTTAAAACAGCCAAAGCTGACCAAAGTGCTGAACAACATTAAAGGTGACATAAAAAATCAGGTAGAGTTAAAATAACAACAATAATAACAATGGTGACAATAATAATAATAATAATAATAAAAATAAAAATAAAAATAAATAATAATAATAATAATAATAATAATAATAATAATAACAATAATAAAACAACAACAACATCAACAGCAAGAAGGTGCCAAGGTGTCTCTTCCTAACTCGGAGTAAAGGCCAATGAGAAAAGGTGCGTCTTGAGCAGGGATTTAAAGTGCTCCAGTGATTGTGCAGTTCTAATGTGCAAAGGTAAAGTGTTCCACAGTCGTGGAGCGGCCACAGAGAAGGCCCTATCCCCTGTGGTCTTCAGTCTGGTCCTAGGGACAACCAGGAGGTGCTGGTCAGCAGAACGCAGACCTCTGGATGGGATCTGGGGCTGAAGGAGTTCAAATAAATACACCGGTGCTATGCCATTAAGACTCTTAAAAACAATCATTAAAATGTTAAAATGGATTCTAAACTGAACAGGGATTTGAGAAGAGGAGTGATGTTAAAAGTCGAGCAGCTGCATTCTGGACCCCCTGTAGGCGCCTAAGCTGGGCCTGGTCAATGGCAGCGTACAACGAATTGCAATAATCGAGCTGTGATGTCACAAATGCATGAATGGCCTTTTCAAAGTGCAGATGTGGAATGTACGATTTAATTTTGCTTAAAACCCTTAGCTGATAAAAACTTGATTTAAGAACAGAGCTGACTTGCTTTTCAAATTTAAAATTACAATCAAAGATGACACCAAGATTTCTAGAATAGTCCTTTTCATAGGAGCTCAGTGGGCCTATGGCACTGTCACAGTTCAATAGGTCAGAATGACCAAAAACAATGACTTCAGTCTTCAGCTTGTTAAGATTAAGAAAGTTTGACTGCATCCATTCCTGACCTTCCTTTAAGCAGTTTACCAGAGCTTGAACAGAGCAACTGGTCTGAAGTGGCAGGTAGATTTGCACATCATCCGCATAACAATGATACGAAATATTATGCCTTTCAAATATTGACCCCAAAGGAAGCATATAAAGGCCAAATAAAGCAGGGCCCAGTATACTTCCTTGGGGAACACCACACTTAAGCTTGGACACCACGGAGGTGAACTGCCCTAACTGAACAGAGAAGGTCCGGTCTGTTAGATAGGACTGGAACCATTTCAGTGCGGTGCCCCTGATGCCCACTTGTTCCAGGCGAGCCAAAAGGATGGCATGGTCCACTGTATCAAAAGCTGCAGTTAAGTCCAAGAGCACTAGTGCAGAAGGTCGGCCAGAATCTGAGATTAAAAGCAAATCATTAAAAACCTTTAAAAGAGCGGTTTCTGTGCTGTGCTTGGACTTAAAACCTGACTGGAGCTTTTCAGTGACACTATTCATATCGAGGTGCGACTGCAGCTGGCTTAAAACAATTTTCTCTAAAATTTTAGATATAAAAGGGAGTTTCGAGATGGGCCTAAAATTTGCCATCCGTGAGGAATCAAGATTGCTCTTCTTTAAAATGGGCTGCACCACTGCATGTTTAAGAGCATTTGGGACACATCCTGACATTAAGGAAGAGTTGACAATTTCAACTACCCAGTATTCCTCCATTCCTTCTTCCAGAATAAGGAGAATAGAGGGACAGAGGCTCCTACAGCTGCTCTCCAACAGTGAGAGATACAGGACTACATTCATACTATAATACTCCCTACAACTGTACAACAACTCACCTTATGTCACAGATAATACTCCCTACAACTGTACAACTCCCCCTCATGTTACAGACGTCATAAAGGTGTATTACGTGTTACGTGTGTAGAATCCCTCAGTCGTACAGGTAGAATCCATGTCAAAAGGAGAAATTCTATTTGTCGACTGGACAAAAGTTTATTTGGTGGAATCCGTTTTGCAGCTCATCCTGCTTCTTCAGTTCTGGTCAGACGCTGGTGGACACTGCCTATATCTGCCTGAAGGGAGGAACTAACTACCGTGAAATTACTTTGAAACTACCACACCTATGTATTTGTTTACAGTTTTTAGTACAGTTTGTTGTTAGTTAGGTGAGCCTATTAAATATGCAGTGGGAGTGGGGGTCTTTTTAGCAGAAACATTCAGGACCATAATGGGTGTTTTCACACCTCTGGCTGCCCTATTGTTTGTATATTCTGTTTTTTATTTATACATTCCTACAGCCAAAGTTTTCATGTGACTGTTGGTCTAATGCCTTTCTCTGACCTCTCAGGGCCTTTCAGAAAATATTAGAATGAAGTATAATATTGAAGATCACTTTATGCCACAGACAATGGCCCGACAGCAGGATTATCCCAGAGTAAACATAAATGAACCATATTGTGAATAAAACGGTTAGAGATAAAGAGCACAATGAAACATTTTGGTGAGTCAGTATCTAAAATGTGTCATAATTATGTGAAGTATTTGACCCTCTACAGCTGATGCACTTCAAAAAACAAGTGAAAATCAAAAGGTACATCTGGATAATGAGCTAAAATAATTTTTCTCCATTATTGAACAGTTTGTCAACTCAGTAATTATATTCCGATGATACAGTGTGTTTAAGAGAGCCCTAAGTGGCTTTTTATCTTTTACAAAAATGCTCTGGTCAAGTGTTTTCTGAAAATAAAAAAAAATGCAAATGTGAACAGGGCCTAGTACTCAATTTAATTCAAGATCTCCTTACTGCAGTAGCATTAGTCAAGGATTCCTCCGTTCAATAACACAAATGTTCGAGTCATTTAGATACTTCACTACCGAGCATCGTTTCAGCCTACCTGCCTTGAATGTCACTTTTTGCTGCCTGGAGAATCAGATTTCCAGGGTGATTAAATCAAAACAAGATTAGATGAGTTTATCATTTGTCTGTTAAACAACAGTAGATGTGGTAAAAGTCATATAGCCTCCATTCAGAATGTCTGATTTACCAGCCTAACTGCTGGGGGAAGAAGCTGTAGAGCATTAGTTACACTAATTCTATAGAGCAAGAGTCAGAGCTCTGCACTAAAGAAACGGTGTCAGTAGAAGTTAAAACTTGATGAAATCAAAGTCTTTTACACAAAGCTGACAGTAACAAAGTCTTCTAAGTAACAACACATGATGTTTTCTCTCCACACACAGATCCCAACACACTGACATGGCAAATGAACAGCTGCTCCACCGCACTACACAAGGTGAGTGTATTTTACAATGTTTATGAGGACACACAGAACACATGTTACCTGATACATCTGTGTTCCTCTCACAGCAGGTGAAGAGCTTCAGGAGGTTCTGCAGGACCATAAGAAGAGCCTAAGCAGCAGATGTGGGAGTGTGACAGAGGGAACTGAAGGAGCAGGAAGTAGAATTCCTCTGAACAGCATCTACACTGAGCTGTACATCACAGAGGGCCTCAGTGAAGAGGTCACAGCCCGACATGAGGAGAGGAGGCTGGAGGAACTCTCCAAGAACACTGTCCAGGAACTCTCCAAGAAGACTGTCCAGGAACTCTCCATCAGGTGTCAGGACATCTTTAAAGCACTGCCCAGTGAGGAGCAGCAGGGGGCGCCACAGCAGAAGAAGCAGAGAACCATCAGAGCGGTGCTGACCTGCGGTGTGGCCGGAGTGGGGAAGACCTTCTCAGTCCTGAAGTTCTCTCTGGACTGGGCCCAGGGCTCAGAGAACCAGGAGCTGGATCTGGTGCTGCCCCTGTCCTTCAGAGAGCTGAACCTGGTCAGAGGGGGGCGCTACAGTCTGATGGAGCTGATACAGGTGTTCTATCCAGTGCTGAAAAAACAGGTGACACTCATTTATCTGCTTATTTATGTATGTATTTATTTAATCTCAGCTGCTTCCTTTAAGGTCCTGTCTACTAGAATCACATACAAATGAATGAATTAAAGTTGGGACATTAAATACAAATGGACTAAATAACCCAGTTAAGAGAAAACGTATTATCCAAAAAATGAAAAAGAAGGAGTAGAGAGATGTTTTCTCCAGGAAACTCAAGTCTTTGCCTCTTCCTTTACTTCAGGTGTAGTGATTTGAATTGTATGTTTAAGAAAGAAAAAGATAAAGAGGGGAAGATTTGTGCTGGTGAGAGGTGAAACTGAAGGACAATATTTAACTCTCATTATGTTTATAATCTTCCAGGGGAGCAAACAGAATGTTCTAGTAACTGAGACAAAAGGCAGTGCAATAATGGGAGGTGATTTCAACCTTGTGATGAACCCAAGGGGAGACACACAAAGTCAAGTTAAGCAAAAACCAAATCAAGCAGTGAAATGAATAAAAACATTTGGGGTTAATAGACGTAGTTTGGTGTTGCTGACCCCCTCAAGAGAAAGCATTTACATTCAACTCTGAAGCACATCAGGTATATTCCCGGCTTCATTACCTTTTCACCTTTAAGTGAAATGTTAAAAGTCACAAAATGCCAAATCCACCCAATAAATATTGCAGAGCATGCTTAAGTGACATTGGAAGTAAACTGAAAAGAAATCTTGTGGAGAATGGATTAATTAATTCATTAATTCATTAACATAGGTCATTGATTATATGTGTCCAACGGCAGGAAAACCAATACCAAGTCGTCGCGGAGGCGTTTTGAGTTATTCACAGATTCTGAAAGTTCAGGTTCTAAGCTTTCCAATGGTGTCTTACATGTGAAAATCTGACAAGATTTTAAAAAGTTATCTCTATTTGAAAGCAGCCATAGCAGATCCCAGAAATTCCAGAAACAGCCTCTCAAAGTTTGGTCTCCGTATCATTCGCCAGAAACAAGCATTTTTTAAATTACTCACTGTTGCTGTTATCTGAAACATGGAGAGGCTTCTTCATGATCTCAACTAGCACATTCTGCAAAAAAACAAAAATCACAAATTTTGAAAACAAAAAAAAACCCACAAAAAACGCATTTCCTGAGAATCTGTAAAGCCGACATGCGCCCTCAGCTTCCGTGGTGGGACACATATTGTATTGGTAATACAGTGGTACCTCACCTGATGAAATTAATTCGTTACAGAAGTGGTTTCGTAATGTGAATTTTTCGTAAGTTGAGTAGCTATTTCAATGGAAAAAGCCTGATTCGTTCGAAGGCCCCGATCCAAGTTTTTTTTTAATAGTGTAACTTTTTTTATAGTGTAGCACTGTGTTCTGCGTAGAGACTGTAGACCCAGGACTAAACCTGGACTATACCAGGTCTAGACCAAGGTCTAAACCTGGACTGGACCAGGACTAAACCTGGACTAAACCAGGACTAGACCTGGTGGATTAAAGCGCCGCGTGCGGGTCTATTTCCTGGTTTCATGCTAGCTCTGCTATTAGCAGCAGCACCGGTGGACCTCACGAGTCACGGCTGAGGCGAGCAGCGACTGTGGGGGGGGGATGGGGCAGAGAAGTGTGCGCGCGGACACGTGTGATAGCGCAGCATGACCCGGCGCGGGGCTGCGAGCACGAGACCCGTGCTCAAACCGTGACCTGTTCTAGAGGAGGCACGGTTTGAGCACGGGTCTCGTGCTCGCAGCCCCGCGCCGGGTCATGCTGCGCTATCACACGTGTCACTTCTCCACCCTCCCCCTTCCCCCCACGCTTCACTATTAATACATTTTGTTGAAAATCTATGAAAGTTTGAGTGTTTAAACGAGAGACAAATGTGAGAAAAGTTTAAATCCAGTCTGAGAAAAGCGTATAATGTATGTGGCTGAGCGCACATTATTTGAATTTTTGAAATTTCGCATTTCGTATCAAGAGACCAAAATTTACCGTGAAGGCGTTTCGTAACTTGGAATTTTTGTTTGTTGGGTCTTTCGTAAGGTGAGGTACCACTGTATTTCTCCACATTTGTTGAGTGGTGCCCCAAAACTCTACTTCTAGTCAGTGAGCTGAAGTGTTGTTCTGTGAATCCCCTTTTCAAACCGCACATGTTTGTATCTGCGTCTGGATTGTTTTGTTCTTGTGTGAATTGTATGTGCAGGTTTGAAATAAATGACTAAAACTTAACAAAGAAATATAATTTACTAAAACAAAATTTTGCCGATATCTCCAAGTGAGAAGTTACTTCAATAAAAACAGGACACACACCATCTGCTCAGAAATGATATAATAAATTCATATCAAAAAGAAAACCAAGGAGTGATTGGAGAGCTGAATAAAATACTCCAGGAATTCCATAACCAAGAACGCTCCAACACCAACGAGAAATGGGAAAAAGAGTTTCAGAAGTACTTAACCATGAGGAGTGCTGCCAAAGTATAAAAGCGATCTTTTCCCACATACAGTTGCCGTACTGGCAGGAGTTTGCCTGGAAATTCCATTTAAGGTTTTTTAAAACACCCAAAACAATTTGTCAGTTTTCCAAAAACAAAGACATGGTGGAATGTTGGAGAGAATGTGGTGAAAAAGAAGCAGACTGTGTACATATCATTTTGCTTGCCCGATATGAAAAAAACAAACAAACTACTAGACAGAAGTTCTACTAAAAATCAAACAAACATGAGGAAATAAAGGTTGATTTGGAGAAGAAAATTGACTATTACAGACGCCTCCCAGATAAATGAACAGAAGAGAACAACACCTTTTTTATGTTTGGAGGAACAGATTTAAAACAGATGAGCAAAAACTGGAGGACAGTTAAAGCGCCTCATGTAAAAATCTTATAAGATTAAATATAAAGAAGAAGAACTGAAAAGAAAATGGGTTCTCTTTAACCTAAATGAATCACAAACAGAAAAGGAAAACAATAATGCAAAAATATGAGTATAAAAATATGTTGATGGGATTAAGCATATGCACAAAAACTAAAAGAGAAACTAAAGGAAATCAAACACTTCACTAAATGTGTAAAACAACAGAGGTTAAGGGAGAAATAAATAAATAAAATAAATAAATTATAAAAATGAATAGAACATAATTATTATAATAGAATAGTAAGTAACATTGTAAAATAATGTACACAAAACAAAACAACCAGCAGCTTTATTTATTATTATTATTATTATTATTATTATTATTATTATTATTATTATTATTATTATTTTCTATGTGAGTGAGTGATTTTTTTCTGTGTGAAAATCTGACATAGAAAAGTATTTTAAAAAAAGAGAGAAATGTGAGTAATGTTTAGAATAGATTAGACACTGAGTGAAATCCTTTGTCCGTGAGTGTGTTTCCATGTGTGGATAAACCTGATCACATTGAAATGTCTCCTCTTGTTCCATGCTCTTCTTGTGTCCACAGACGCTCACAGCACACACTCTGTCCGCCTCTAAACTCCTGTTCATCTTCGACGGCCTCGACGAGAGCAGACTGTCTCTGGACTTTAACTGTGAGCTCATCTCTGAGGTCACACAGAGGTCAGAGGTCAGCGTGCTGTTAGTAAACCTCATCAAAGGCGCTCTGCTTCCTACTGCCCTTATATGGATCACCTCCAGACCAGCAGCAGCCAATCAGATCCCAGCGCAGTGTGTGCACAGGGTGACAGAGGTCAGGGGCTTCATCACTGACCATCAGAAGGAGCAGTACTTCAGGAAGAGGTTCACAGATGAAGAACAGTGTGAGAAAGTCCTGTCCCACATCAGAAGCTCCCGCAGCCTCCACAACATGTGCCAGATCCCAGTCTTCTGCTGGGTCACATCCACAGTCCTGGACCACATGTTGAAAACCAATCAGAGCGGAGCGATGCCCCAGACACTCAGCGACATGTACGCCCACTTCCTGTTAGTGCAGACCAACAGGAAGAGGAAGTACCAACCTCAATCTCAGACCAGACCAGACGACAACCAACCACAATCTGAGGCCGGTCCAGAGACAGAGAGAAGAAGACTTATGCCAGAGACAACACTGGTGCTGACAAAGACAGAAACAGATGTCCTCCTGAAGCTGGGCAGACTGGCCTTTGAACATCTGCAGACAGGAAACATCATGTTCTACGAGGAAGACCTGGAGCAGGTGGGTCTGGACGTGACCGAGACCTCGGTCTACTCAGGACTTTGTACAGAGATCTTTAAACGAGAGAGTGTCCTCTTCAACGAATCAGTCTACTGCTTTGTCCACCTGAGCGTCCAGGAGTTTATGGCAGCGGTTTACCTGCTCCACTGCTTTGGAAGTGACACACATGTCGTTCAGAGGTTTCTTGATGAAGAGACAATTGAAAAATTAAGTGCAAGTGAGTTTCTCAAACGATCTCTTTCCAAATCCTTGGGGAGTTCAAACGGCCACCTGGACCTGTTTGTGCGCTTCCTTCATGGCCTCAGTCTGGACTCCAACCAGAGACTTTTAGGAGGTCTGCTGAGTCCAGTAAACCAATCAGAAATCACCAAAGTCATTCAAAACCTGAAACAGATGAGCTCAGAGGAAATCTCTCCAGACAAAAGCATCAACATCTTCCACTGTCTGATGGAAATGAAGGACCAGTCGCTCCTGCAGCAGATCCAGGACCTCCTGAAGTCTAGAGGAGGATCACAGAAGGAACTGTCTGAGTTCGAGTGCTCGGCTCTGGCCTACATGCTGCAGATGTCAGAGCAGGTCCTGGAGGAACTGGACCTAGATAAGTACAACACGTCTGATGGAGGTCAACACAGACTGATCCCAGCGGTGAGGAACTGCAGGAAGGCTCGGTCAGTCGTCATTCACAAACAGCAGCTTCACAGACGTGTGTTAGGACTAATCAAACACATTTAAATTAAACATCTCCCTACAGGTTTGAGGGCTGTGGACTCTCAGAGACTCACTGTGAACTGGTGGCCTCAGCTCTGAAGTCCAGCCCCTCCCATCTGAAAGAACTCGATCTGAGTCTTAATGACCTGAGTGACTCAGGAGTGTCTGTGCTGTGTGCTGGACTGCAGAGTCCTCACTGTCAACTCTCCACTCTCAGGTCAGTCTCCTCTGTTTAAGCACAAAGCGCACTATTAAACACACTGTTAAGTGTTTAGTGGGATACAGATCATTTCAATAGAATCACCAAAGCTTTGTTCTAGTGTCATTATCATTTCTCATGAAGAGCACCATCGTCTCTTCACTTATTTATTCTTTTATTCTCAAACATCTTTTTAGTTTTCCTTTTCAGAAATGATGCATTGTTACTGTGAGCGAGGTCACCTCTCCACAGATCTGACCTGTAATTTGGCCTCGTGGTGTCATCTGCTTATTTCCAAGGAGAGAGACGTGTGTTTAATACTGTGTGCTTTAACTCTATGTTTTAATTGTATTTAACTTTGTTTATGTTTTGTATTTGTTTATTGTGTAAGGCGACCTTGAGTGTCCAGAAAGACACTTTCTTTTTTCATATTGGCTATCGGCTTTAAATCTCCAGCTTAGGCCCATATTTTGTGTTGTGGTCGATCTGCTGCGGAAAAAAAACATCCAAATGTTTATTTGAACTCTTTAATATGAAGAGAAAAGTGCACAGATTGTGACTACACTGCTCTGTTACGGCTGTGTGATTAAAAACACACGGCCCATAAATATGGGTCGAGTTTATCGTTGTCGGTTTCTCCAGATTCTAAACATTTGGTGTCCTCACCATGAAAATACCCATATGGGCTGATGTGTCGTTTTTAATGCCCAGTGTGGAACATTCCATTGTGACACACACAGTAACACACAGCAGATACAAGTAATGGGAAATGTAAAAAAATAAAAGTGGAAATAAATAAATGTAGCAAATTAATAAAAGTCTACATACATAAATTATTAAAATAATTTTAAATGTGACAAAATAAAAGTAAAAATAAAAATGTAGAAATAAATGTGTAAATAAATACATGTTGAAATGAATAAATGAGTAAAATACATTTGAGAAAAATGTGTAAATAAATAATTATAAATAAAATAATATGTTTAAAAATAAATGTACAAATTAATAAAAAGTAAAGTAAAAAGTATAGATCCATACAAAATGTACAAACAAGCATGTTTTAGCTTTTTATTTCCCAGAATGCATTAATGTGTAAAAGCATTGATTTATTAACACTTTTATATTTGTTTTCACCAGTTCATTTAATGATGTCACTTTTGGTCCTCCAGAATTATTGGTGTTTTGTTGCTAAAAAACAAAACAAAACAAACTTTTAAAAACATGTGTTCTTATGTGAGTGGGCACTAACCCTAACCCTGACCTGTTACTTGCCCTGGAGGTGTTAGCTGCTTGTCTCCACGGCGATAGTTGAAGATAAGACTTTATTGATCTCACAGGAGAAATGTACTAATTTACTTTAGTTTAATTCCTGGAACGCACTCATGAAGAAGTGAACTAGGTCTAGACCTGGTCTAGACCTGGTCTAGTCCTGGTCTAGTCCTGGTTTAGACCTGGTTTAGACCTGGTTTAGTCTACGTTTAGTCTTGGTCTAGTCCTGGTCTAGTTCCGGTCTGGTCTCGGTCTGGTCCCGGTCTGGTCCCGGTCTGGTCCTCATGTCTTAGTCCCGGTCTGGTCCTCATGTCTTAGTCCCGGTCTGGTCCCAGTCTGGTCCCGGTCTGGTCCTCATGTCTTAGGTCGTTTTCACACCAGGAAAGTCCGATAGTTCACTTGCTTTGGTCCGGACCAAATTTTTTTTTTTTTTTTGGTGCGGTTCTTTCACACTGCAGTTTTTCCCCAACTGAACTAACATCTATAAACAAAAGCACATGTGCTGAGGTCGCTCAGACATTGGACAGAATGAGCCCTGTCGGTGTCCAAACACAGAAGGAGGAGAATAACGGTGTTACCTGCTGTTTTCAGTCTAACCTTAGCGATATGGTTTACTCAGTTTTTACAGTTTGCACAAATGTTTGAGCAGCATCGTGAGATTTACACTATTTTACAATCAATTTACAAACGACGAAGACACAGGGCAAGACGACTACGGAGGACAGAACTCATGTGAGCATCAAGTTCTGACTCTTCAGGCTCTTCACACAAAACATAAGTAAGACTCATAAGGTTCGTTTAGTTTAGTTTAGTTTCATCAGCCTCGGTTTCCCATAATGCTCGACATACGACGGGAGCTCGTTAAGTACAAAAAGCAACTTGTGTCGGATCGAGTCCGGTCTGCATTCTCACCTCAAACGAACCGCACCAGGATTCGTATGGAACCGGACCGAGACCGACCTTTTTAGGTGGTCTCGGTTCTGTTTGCTCCAGATCGACACTTTTGTTTTTTATTCACACCAGAACAAAAGGTCCGAATCAAAGGAGCAAACGAACTCTGGTTCGTTTAAAACAAACCAAACAAGGTGTGAAAACCACCTTAGTCCCGGTCTGGTCCCGGTCTAGTCCTCATGTCTTAGTCCTGGTCTGGTCCCGGTCTGGTCCCGGTCTGGTCCCGGTCTGGTCCTCATGTCTTAGTCCTGGTCTGGTCCCGGTCTGGTCCCGGTCTGGTCCCGGTCTGGTCCTCATGTCTTAGTCCTGGTCTGGACTTCCTACAGATCCAGTGCCTCATGTCTCGGCTCCTCGTGCATCCAGCGGGACTCCCGGAGCCCCCCCGGAGCCCCCCCGGAGCCCCCCCGGGTCCCCCCCGGGTCCCCCCTCTATAACATCTATATAAATGTGTCAAACTGAACACATTCTGTCCTGTACAGGAGACACGGAGGAGAAACAATCAGGACGCACAACACAATGTTCAGACACTAGAAAAAAAAGTTGAAATTTAAAAAAATATATTAAAAATCTGCGAAACAGCGATGCCGCGAAAAGTGACCTGTGACAGAGCGAGGGCCCAGTGTGTGGTGACAGGCCTATTTCTATGGACGTGAACCACATCATGGATTCTTTATTCACATGTGTTCAAGGTTTGAACTAAAGTCATGTTTTGTTGAAATGACTTGAAGCTGTGGGGACTTGGTGCAGTGAATGACAAATAGTGTGTTAACAATGGAGAAAAAGTGTCATATAAGATGTATAACCACATCATGTGTTCTTTATTCAGATTGGAGCTCTGTGGTTTGTCAGAGATGAGCTGTTCTTCTCTGGCCTCAGCTCTGAAGTCCAACCCCTCACATCTCACACACCTGGATCTGAGCAGTAACCCAGACCTGTGTGATTCAGGAGTGTCTGATCTGTGTGGTTTTCTGCAGAGTCCAGACTGTCGACTGGAGACTCTCAGGTCAGTTCACTGTCTCTTACTTGTGTCATGTTTCAGAGCTTTCACTAAAGAGCTCGGCCATAATCAGCTCTAGTATTTACTCTGGACTTGGACTCAGAGGTGGACAAGAATTATATTAAAACAAAGTACACTAGAACTTTTCTGGTGGGGTTCTGCCACCTGCTGGTCTCCATGGAGATGCTTTTGTGTTGTGTGGAATGTTCCACAGTATAGACTTACACTTATTTATCACACATCTATTCAGTTATTGGTGTTTCATTGTTAAAAATACATTTAGAAGCCTCAGTAAGATCGTAAATGCAGTCGGCTCATTTATTCTATTGGATCAATGTTCAAATTTAAGTAAACAGTAAATTAATTAATACATTCTGAAAGTAGTAATTTAATTTAATTTAATTTTTGAAAATGTTTAAAACAAAACTGAATAATTTATTGTAAAAGACAATTGGTTGTTTAAATATATTGTAAAAATGTATTTCAATCTGGACATTAAAGGAGAACTAATGTAAAAAGTGTCTATTATTTAGCAATTAAGAACTATTTACTTATTAACTGAAGCAAAATAAAATAAAACAAAGTTGTCATTTTCTTTCATTTTTGTATTTAAAATAGTATAGAAAATTGGTTATTTTTTAGATTAAAATATATATATATTTAAATGTTACATTATTCAAAAAAATGTCAAATTAAGTTAATATGTAAAATCTATATTAATAAATAACATTATAAATAAAATGTACTACTTAAAACAGTAGGAGATGAAAATCCTAATTAAAACGTCATTATTTCATGTTTGTTTACTTTAAAGTCTTCGACCTGCTGAAGAAGCAGAAAAACTCAGTAAAAATCTTGAAGCTGAGTTGAGCCTTGAGTTTGTTTTTCTGGGTTTTTCAAGTTGGACTTTCATTGATCAGTGAAAGACTTGACACTGGAACGCACTCATGAAGAAGTGAACTATTCCATGAAAAGAAAAGTGTTGTGGATTTATTTGTCAAAGCAGAAAAGACGTGACACCATGTTCAGTAATGCTTTTCATATGTTTGTATTATTATTAATGATATATTATCACGTCTTTATTTGGTTATTCACAATGTCTCCATGAGGACAATCCATATTTCTATGTCGGCCTGTCACGCTAACACATTTGAAGTATGATATATCGCTGAAGAAAATACAGACGATAATATTGAAACTCACTTATGCCTCTGACACAAAAACCCAAGAGCAGATTTAATCCACAAAAATATTCTAAATTACAATATTGTTTAAAAAAAACAAACCTACAGCTCAGATCTTATTGTATCTCCAGAAAATAAACACACATTTCCCAGCAGTGCAAAGAAAAAGTACTCATGATAAATACTGAGCCCAAAAATCTAGTTCCAGCTTTCATATATTGATCGATAAGTGGATATAGTAATTATGGTGACAGGCCTATTTCTATGGACGTGAACCACATCATGGATTCTTTATTCACAGGTGTTCAAGGTTTGAACTAAAGTCATGTTTTGTTGAAATGACTTGAAGCTGTGGGGACTTGGTGCAGTGAATGACAAATAGTGTGTTAACAATGGAGAAAAAGTGTCATATAAGATGTATAACCACATCATGTGTTCTTTATTCAGATTGGAGAGCTGTGGTTTGTCAGAGATGAGCTGTTCTTCTCTGGCCTCAGCTCTGATGTCCAACCCCTCACATCTCACAGAACTGGATCTGAGCCGTAACCCAGACCTGTGTGATTCAGGAGTGTCTGATCTGTGTGGTTTTCTGCAGAGTCCAGACTGTCGACTGGAGACTCTCAGGTCAGTTCACTGTCTCTTACTTGTGTCATGTTTCAGAGCTTTCACTAAAGAGCTCGGCCATAATCAGCTCTAGTATTTACTCTGGACTTGGACTCAGAGGTGCCTCCTGGACGCCTCCCTCGGGAGGTGTTCAGGGCAGGTCCCACCGGGAGGAGGGACTCTGTCTCCCGGCTGGCCTGGGAACACCTTGGGGTCCCCTCAGAGGAGCTGGAGGAAGTGTCCGGGGTGAAGGAAATCTGGGAGTCTCTGCTTAGACTGTTGCCCCAGTGACACGGCCCCGGATAAGAGGAAGAACATGGATGGATTCATACATTTTTAGGTGGTTTATTGTGCTCTCCCACAGTGCAAAAAAGGTGTCAAACGTGTGTGAAAAAATATTTACAGTGAAAAGACTGCAGACTTCCCCTTTAAGTAGTGATGTTACGAGACGTGCCGAGGCTTTGAAGTGTGTGTCGAGTAATGAAGGGGGTGTTTCCACGAAGCGCGTTCGAAGCCTCGCTGCCCGGCTGTACCACGTGATCGCTTCAGGAAGCGGTTCGGATTATTGCCGCGAGCTATTCCAGCTGTACAGACCCTCAGGCTCCATTCAGAATGTGGGATTTGAAGGAGAGTTCAGTTGAGAGTTTGGAGAGTTTAGGGAGAGAGATTTAGGAGCGTGAGGAGAGTAGGAGAGGTGATAGGATGGAGCCAGCGAGGAAGAGGAGGTTTTCCCCTGTGTGGGAACACTTTGATCTGAAAACCAAAAACTGTTGAGAAACTCTTGTTTCTGAATAAAAATGAATAAAATTTCCCCTGTCCTGTACATCATTGTCCAAGTTACATAAGCATAATCTGTGTCCTTTTGCTAGTTCCACAAACACTTTCACTGTCCTCTGTCCGATTACGCCATTTTCAGAAACCGGCCATATTATGAACATTTACACACAGAATACAAACAAAATGTATTATACACATATGTGATAATATATGTATAGAAATTATTTGGTCACACATGTTTTGTAATGTCATTCCCAACAGACACAAAAACACAAACACATTCTGTGGTTCAGGTACAGCTGCTGTGATTACACACTTGGCCAGTAGGTGGGTTCATGCGCACATGAAGCTTCGAGAAATGAACCCTTTCAATGCCTCATGAGGTTCATTTCACCATCACGACCTTTAAGTCTTTCAGTCTTTGGCTCTCGCTCTTTCTCTCCGTGCACGTTACCTCCACTGTAACCAAAACAAGACTGCAGAGTGCAGCTGTACACCCCCATCCCCCTCCCACATTACAGAACATTCATTAAAGCTCATTTACACCATTCCACTATTAAATGGTGAATATTTCTGGTGCCAAAAGGTGAGCACGTACAGTCGCTTTCATGCAACGGCAATAAATAATATACAAAGCTTCAAATATACAGAGAATACAAATAATTGCCCGTGTAAATTACTCATGGCTCATATGAACCCCGGAACCTGCGAGGATTTAAACTCCCGGTGTGGATGTGTCCGGTAGATCGCACCGCGGGAGGAGGGAGAAGGCGGCAGCGCGGGCGTGAGTAAAAATGATCGGGTTTAGCGTGATTTGGATGGGCAAAACTGGCGCTTCTAAGTGTGCACCCTGAGTCGCAGCAGAACACGCTGGTGAGGTTATGGGAGTTAGTTTATGGTTGATAATGAAAAGGGTTCGGCGGAGCAGCAGATAAGGAAACGGGTAGGGCTGGGTTCAAAAGATCGATCCATGATACGATATCGATTCATTATCAAAAAATACGATATCGATTCAAAAATTTGCGGATCGATCTTTTCCAAATGGTTATAGGCGCTATTTTCTCGACCGTGGAAGGAGAGCTATAAAAGGCGGGTGCCGGTGAACGAAACTGAAACTTGTGAGATGGCTGGAGCTGCACAGCTAAAACCACCTCCTGGTTTGAAGGCTGATGTGTCTCTGTGTATATTCCTCTTACACATACACAGATAAATGCACAAACACATATGGGGCTGTCCCTGTCAATGGTGACAGTTTTTACTTTAAAGAGACAATTCAGCAATATGTAAGTAGATCGATATCGAATCGGATCGGATCGAATCGTGGATCGAATCGCATCGTGGCCTTGTGAATCGAAATTGAATCGATCCAGGAAATCAGGATCGATACCCAGCCCTAGAAACGGGCGTCTTCACGTGCTCTCCCCGGGGACAACGCTCCGTCACATTTTTATAAATAAACTCGCCGTTCAAAGACCCCGCACGCCAAATTTAAAATGCGCGCGCATTGAATTGCCGCTCATAATTTATTGCGTTAATTTTTATAACACGTTAATTTGCAGCGTAATTAATTAATCTAATTAATGCGTTAAACTGATTCTAATTCTAACCAAAAGTATTGATGATTTAAATGGCATTAAGTCCAAAAATGCTGAATAAACATTCAGTTGTGTTTCATGTTTTATTATTGCCATATTTGATTTCTTTTATTATATATTTATAATATATAAGCACAATCTATATTTGTATGGACTTTAACCACATCATGTGTTCTTTATTCAGATTGGAGGACTGTGGTTTGTCAGAGATGAGCTGTTCCTCTCTGGCCTCAGCTCTGAAGTCCAACCCCTCACATCTCACAGAACTGGATCTGAGCTATAACAAACACCTGTGTGATTCAGGAGTGTCTGATCTGTGTGGTTTTCTGCAGAGTCCAGACTGTCGACTGGAGACTCTCAGGTCAGTTCACTGTCTCTTACTTGTGTCATGTTTCAGAGCTTTCACTAAAGAGCTCGGCCATAATCAGCTCTAGTATTTACTCTGGACTTGGACTCAGAGGTGGACAAGAATTATATTAAAACAAAGTACACTAGAACTTTTCTGGTGGGGTTCTGCCACCTGCTGGTCTCCATGGAGATGCTTTTGTGTTGTGTGGAATGTTCCACAGTATAGACTTACACTTATTTATCACACATCTATTCAGTTATTGGTGTTTCATTGTTAAAAATACATTTAGAAGCCTCAGTAAGATCGTAAATGCAGTCGGCTCATTTATTCTATTGGATCAATGTTCAAATTTAAGTAAACAGTAAATTAATTAATACATTCTCAAAGTAGTAATTTAATTTAATTTAATTTTTGAAAATGTCTAAAACAAAACTGAATAATTTATTGTAAAAGACAATTGGTTGTTTAAATATATTGTAAAAATGTATTTCAATCTGGATATTAAAGGAGAACTAATGTAAAAAGTGTCTATTATTTAGCAATTAAGAACTATTTACTTATTAAATGAAGCAAAATAAAATAAAACAAAGTTGTCATTTTCTTTCATTTTTGTATTTAAAATGGTATAGAAAATTGGTTATTTTTTAGATTAAAAAAAAATATATATATATATAAAATCTATATTGATAAATATTATTATTAATAAAATATTTTAATTAAAATACTAAAACGTCATTATTTCATGTTTGTTTACTTTAAAGCAGGCATGTCCAAACTATGGCCCGTGGGCCAAATGTGTCCCTCAGGGTTCCAGGTGAATTGGTCCAAATGACCTTGAGCAGAACTTTTGACTGCAAGTTTTTTGAAAATCTACCTTGATAAGACAATATTTAATATTTATTGTGTGGTTTTGAGGATTTTGAATGAATAAAGGACTGAAGCTCATTCTAACGTGTTAAACATGCAGATATTTACATTATTGACTGTCCTGAGCACCAGTCTGTGGCCCTCGATCGGCCCTCTGCTTCGTCTGTGTTTACACATGTGGCCCTTGATGAAAAAAGTTTGGACACCCCTGGTTTAAAGGCTTCGACCTGCTGAAGAAGCAGTAAAAATCTTGAAGCTGAGTTGAGCCTTGAGTTTGTTTTTCTGGGTTTTTCAAGTTGGACTTTCATTGATCAGTGAAAGACTTGACACTGGAACGCACTCATGAAGAAGTGAACTATTCCATGAAAAGAAAAGTGTTGTGGATTTATTTGTCAAAGCAGAAAAGACGTGACACCATGTTCAGTAATGCTTTTCATATGTTTGTATTATTATTAATGATATATTATCACGTCTTTATTTGGTTATTCACAATGTCTCCATGAGGACAATCCATATTTCTATGTCGGCCTGTCACGCTAACACATTTGAAGTATGATATATCGCTGAAGAAAATACAGACGATAATATTGAAACTCACTTATGTCTCTGACACAAAAACCCAAGAGCAGATTTAATCCACAAAAATATTCTAAATTACAATATTGTTTAAAAAAAACAAACCTACAGCTCAGATCTTATTGTATCTCCAGAAAATAAACACACATTTCCCAGCAGTGCAAAGAAAAAGTACTCATGATAAATACTGAGCCCAAAAATCTAGTTCCAGCTTTCATATATTGATCGATAAGTGGATA
This sequence comes from Paratrypauchen microcephalus, assembly GCA_036785185.1. NCBI lineage: Eukaryota > Metazoa > Chordata > Actinopteri > Gobiiformes > Gobiidae > Paratrypauchen > Paratrypauchen microcephalus. Next base: position 67,972 of record JAVJIX010000367.1, read on the forward strand.
TAGTAATTATGGTGACAGGCCTATTTCTATGGACGTGAACCACATCATGGATTCTTTATCCACATGTGTTCAAGGTTTGAACTAAAGTCATGTTTTGTTGAAATGACTTGAAGCTGTGGGGACTTGGTGCAGTGAATGACAAATAGTGTGTTAACAATGGAGAAAAAGTGTCATATAAGATGTATAACCACATCATGTGTTCTTTATTCAGATTGGTGAACTGTCGTTTGTCAGAGATGAGCTGTTCTTCTCTGGCCTCAGCTCTGAAGTCCAACCCCTCACATCTCACACACCTGGATCTGAGCCATAACGAACACCTGTGTGATTCAGGAGTGTCTCATCTGTGTGGTTTTCTGCAGAGTCCAGACTGTCGACTGGAGACTCTCGGGTCAGTTCACTGTCTCTTACTTGTGTCATGTTTCAGAGCTTTCACTAAAGAGCTCGGCCATAATCAGCTCTAGTATTTACTCTGGACTTGGACTCAGAGGTGCCTCCTGGACGCCTCCCTCAGGAGGTGTTCGGGGCACGTCCCACCAGGAGGAGGGACTCTGTCTCCCGGCTGGCCTGGGAACACCTTGGGGTCCCCCCGGAGGAGCTGGAGGAAGTGTCCGGGGTGAAGGAAATCTGGGAGTCTCTGCTTAGACTGTTGCCCCCGTGACACGGCCCCGGATAAGAGGAAGAACATGGATGGATTAATACATTTTTAGGTGGTTTATTGTGCTCTCCCACAGTGCAAAAAAAGGTGTCAAACGTGTGTGAAAAAATATTTACAGTGAAAAGACTGCAGACTTCCCCTTTAAGTAGTGATGTTACGAGACGTGCCGAGGCTTTGAAGTGTGTGTCGAGTAATGAAGGGGGTGTTTCCACGAAGCGCGTTCGAAGCCTCGCTGTCTGGCTGTACCACGTGATCGCTTCAGGAAGCGGTTCGGATTATTGCCGCGAGCTATTCCAGCTGTACAGACCCTCAGGCTCCATTCAGAATGTGGGATTTGAAGGAGAGTTGAGTTGAGAGTTTGGAGAGTTTAGGGAGAGAGATTTAGGAGCGTGAGGAGAGTAGGAGAGGTGATAGGATGGAGCCAGCGAGGAAGAGGAGGTTTTCCCCTGTGTGGGAACACTTTGATCTGAAAACCAAAAACTGTTGAGAAACTCTTGTTTCTGAATAAAAATGAATAAAATTTCCCCTGTCCTGTACATCATTGTCCAAGTTACATAAGCATAATCTGTGTCCTTTTGCTAGTTCCACAAACACTTTCACTGTCCTCTGCCCGATTACGCCATTTTCAGAAACCTGCCATATTATGAACATTTACACACAGAATACAAACAAAATGTATTATACACATATGTGATAATATATGTATAGAAATGATTTGGTCACACATGTTTTGTAATGTCATTCCCAACAGACACAAAAACACAAACACATTCTGTGGTTCAGGTACAGCTGCTGTGATTACACACTTGGCCAGTAGGTGGTTTCATGCGCACATGAAGCTTTGAGAAATGAACCCTTTCAATGCCTCATGAGGTTCATCTCACCATCACGACCTTTAAGTCTTTCAGTCTTTGGCTCTCTCTTTCTCTCCGTGCACGTTACCTCCACTGTAACCAAAACAAGACTGCAGAGTGCAGCTGTACACCCCCATCCCCCTCCCACATTACAGAACATTCATTAAAGCTCATTTACACCATTCCACTATTAAATGGTGAATATTTCTGGTGCCAAAAGGTGAGCACGTACAGTCGCTTTCATGCAACGGCAATAAATAATATACAAAGCTTCAAATATACAGAGAATACAAATAATTGCCCGTGTAAATTACTCATGGCTCATATGAACCCCGGAACCTGCGAGGATTTAAACTCCCGGTGTGGATGTGTCCGGTAGATCGCACCGCGGGAGGAGGGAGAAGGCGGCAGCGCGGGCGTGAGTAAAAATGATCGGGTTTAGCGCGATTTGGAGGGGCAAAACTGGCGCTTCTAAATGTGCACCCTGAGTCGCAGCAGAACACGCTGGAGAGGTTATGGGAGTTAGTTTATGGTTGATAATGAAAAGGGTTCAGCGGAGCAGCAGATAAGGAAACGGGCGTCTTCACGTGCTCTCCCCGGGGACAACGCTCCGTCACATTTTTATAAATAAACTCGCCGTTCAAAGACCCCGCACGCCAAATTTAAAATACGCGCGCGTTGAATTGCCGCTCATAATTAATTGCGTTAATTTTTATAACACGTTAATTTACAGCGTAATTAATTAATCTAATTAATGCGTTAAACTGATTCTAATTCTAATCAAAAGTATTAATGATTTAAATGGCATTAAGTCCAAATATGCTGAATAAACATTCAGTTGTGTTTCATGTTTTATTATTGCCATATTTGATTTCTTTTATTATATATTTATAATATATAAGCACAATCTATATTTGTATGGACGTGAACCACATCATGTGTTCTTTATTCAGATTGGACGGCTGTGGTTTGTCAGAGATGAGCTGTTCCTCTCTGGCCTCAGCTCTGAAGTCCAACCCCTCACATCTCACAGAACTGGATCTGAGCCGTAACACAGACCTGTGTGATTCAGGAGTGTCTGATCTGTGTGGTTTTCTGCAGAGTCCAGACTGTCGACTGGAGACTCTCAGGTCAGTTCACTGTCTCTTACTTGTGTCATGTTTCAGAGCTTTCACTAAAGAGCTCGGCCATAATCAGCTCTAGTATTTACTCTGGACTTGGACTCAGAGGTGGACAAGAATTATATGAAAACAAAGTACACTAGAACTTTTCTGGTGGGGTTCTGCCACCTGCTGGTCTCCATGGAGATGCTTTTGTGTTGTCTGGAATGTTCCACAGTATAGACTTACACTTATTTATCACACATCTATTCAGTTATTGGTGTTTCATTGTTAAAAATACATTTAGAAGCCTCAGTAAGATCGTAAATGCAGTCGGCTCATTTATTCTATTGGATCAATGTTCAAATTTAAGTAAACAGTAAATTAATTAATACATTCTGAAAGTAGGAATTTAATTGAATTTAATTTAATTTAATTTTTGAAAATGTTTAAAACAAAACTGAATAATTTATTGTAAAAGACAATTGGTTGTTTAAATATATTGTAAAAATGTATCTGGACATTAAAGGAGAACTAATGTAAAAAGTGTCTATTATTTAGCAATTAAGAACTATTTACTTATTAAATGAATCAATGTAAAATAAAACAAAGTTGTCATTTTCTTTCATTTTTGTATTTAAAATAGTATAGAAAATTGGTTATTTTTTAGATTAAAAAATATATATATTTAAATGTTACATTATTCAAAAAAATGTCAAATTAAGTTAATATGTAAAATCTATATTAATAAATAACATGATAAATAAAATGTACTACTTAAAACAGTAGGAGATGAAAATCCTAATTAAAACGTCATTATTTCATGTTTGTTTACTTTAAAGGCTTCGACCTGCTGAAGAAGCAGAAAAACTCAGTAAAAATCTTGAAGCTGAGTTGAGCCTTGAGTTTGTTTTTCTGGGTTTTTCAAGTTGGACTTTCATTGATCAGTGAAAGACTTGACACTGGAACGCACTCATGAAGAAGTGAACTATTCCATGAAAAGAAAAGTGTTGTGGATTTATTTGTCAAAGCAGAAAAGACGTGACACCATGTTCAGTAATGCTTTTCATATGTTTGTATTATTATTAATGATATATTATCACGTCTTTATTTGGTTATTCACAATGTCTCCATGAGGACAATCCATATTTCTATGTCGGCCTGTCACGCTAACACATTTGAAGTATGATATATCGCTGAAGAAAATACAGACGATAATATTGAAACTCACTTATGTCTCTGACACAAAAACCCAAGAGCAGATTTAATCCACAAAAATATTCTAAATTACAATATTGTTAAAAAACAAACAAACCTACAGCTCAGATCTTATTGTATATCCAGAAAATAAACACACATTTCCCAGCAGTGCAAAGAAAAAGTACTCATGATAAATACTGATCCCAAAAATCTAGTTCCAGCTTTCATATATTGATCGATAAGTGGATATAGTAATTATGGTGACAGGCCTATTTCTATGGACGTGAACCACATCATGGATTCTTTATTCACATGTGTTCAAGGTTTGAACTAAAGTCATGTTTTGTTGAAATGACTTGAAGCTGTGGGGACTTGGTGCAGTGAATGACAAATAGTGTGTTAACAATGGAGAAAAAGTGTCATATAAGATGTATAACCACATCATGTGTTCTTTATTCAGATTGGTGGACTGTGATTTGTCAGAGATGAGCTGTTCTTCTCTGGCCTCAGCTCTGAAGTCCAACCCCTCACATCTCACACACCTGGATCTGAGCCGTAACAAACACCTGTGTGATTCAGGAGTGTCTGATCTGTGTGGTTTTCTGCAGAGTCCAGACTGTCGACTGGAGACTCTCAGGTCAGTTCACTGTCTCTTACTTGTGTCATGTTTCAGAGCTTTCACTAAAGAGCTCGGCCATAATCAGCTCTAGTATTTACTCTGGACTTGGACTCAGAGGTGCCTCCTGGACGCCTCCCTCGGGAGGTGTTCGGGGCACGTCCCACCGGGAGGAGGGACTCTGTCTCCCGGCTGGCCTGGGAACACCTTGGGGTCCCCCCGGAGGAGCTGGAGGAAGTGTCCGGGGTGAAGGAAATCTGGGAGTCTCTGCTTAGACTGTTGCCCCCGTGACACGGCCCCGGATAAGAGGAAGAACATGGATGGATTCATACATTTTTAGGTGGTTTATTGTGCTCTCCCACAGTGCAAAAAAGGTGTCAAACGTGTGTGAAAAAATATTTACAGTGAAAAGACTGCAGACTTCCCCTTTAAGTAGTGATGTTACGAGACGTGCCGAGGCTTTGAAGTGTGTGTCGAGTAATGAAGGGGTGTTTCCACGAAGCGCGTTCGAAGCCTCGCTGCCCGGCTGTACCACGTGATCGCTTCAGGAAGCGGTTCGGATTATTGCCGCGAGCTATTCCAGCTGTACAGACCCTCAGGCTCCATTCAGAATGTGGGATTTGAAGGAGAGTTCAGTTGAGAGTTTGGAGAGTTTAGGGAGAGAGATTTAGGAGCGTGAGGAGAGTAGGAGAGGTGATAGGATGGAGCCAGCGAGGAAGAGGAGGTTTTCCCCTGTGTGGGAACACTTTGATCTGAAAACCAAAAACTGTTGAGAAACTCTTGTTTCTGAATAAAAATGAATAAAATTTCCCCTGTCCTGTACATCATTGTCCAAGTTACATAAGCATAATCTGTGTCCTTTTGCTAGTTCCACAAACACTTTCACTGTCCTCTGCCCGATTACGCCATTTTCAGAAACCTGCCATATTATGAACATTTACACACAGAATACAAACAAAATGTATTATACACATATGTGATAATATATGTATAGAAATGATTTGGTCACACATGTTTTGTAATGTCATTCCCAACAGACACAAAAACACAAACACATTCTGTGGTTCAGGTACAGCTGCTGTGATTACACACTTGGCCAGTAGGTGGTTTCATGCGCACATGAAGCTTCGAGAAATGAACCCTTTCAATGCCTCATGAGGTTCATCTCACCATCACGACCTTTAAGTCTTTCAGTCTTTGGCTCTCGCTCTTTCTCTCCGTGCACGTTACCTCCACTGTAACCAAAACAAGACTGCAGAGTGCAGCTGTACACCCCCATCCCCCTCCCACATTACAGAACATTCATTAAAGCTCATTTACACCATTCCACTATTAAATGGTGAATATTTCTGGTGCCAAAAGGTGAGCACGTACAGTCGCTTTCATGCAACGGCAATAAATAATATACAAAGCTTCAAATATACAGAGAATACAAATAATTGCCCGTGTAAATTACTCATGGCTCACATGAACCCCGGAACCTGCGAGGATTTAAACTCCCGGTGTGGATGTGTCCGGTAGATCGCACCGCGGGAGGAGGGAGAAGGCGGCAGCGCGGGCGTGAGTAAAAATGATCGGGTTTAGCGCGATTTGGATGGGCAAAACTGGTGCTTCTAAGTGTGCACCCTGAGTCGCAGCAGAACACGCTGGAGAGGTTATGGGAGTTAGTTTATGGTTGATAATGAAAAGGGTTCGGCGGAGCAGCAGATAAGGAAACGGGCGTCTTCACGTGCTCTCCCCGGGGACAACGCTCCGTCACATTTTTATAAATAAACTCGCCGTTCAAAGACCCCGCACGCCAAATTTAAAATGCGCGCATTGAATTGCCGTTCATAATTAATTGCGTTAATTTTTATAACACGTTAATTTGCAGCGTAATTAATTAATCTAATTAATGCGTTAAACTGATTCTAATTCTAATCAAAAGTATTGATGATTTAAATGGCATTAAGTCCAAAAATGCTGAATAAACATTCAGTTGTGTTTCATGTTTTATTATTGCCATATTTGATTTCTTTTATTATATATTTATAATATATAAACACAATCTATATTTGTATGGACTTTAACCACATCATGTGTTCTTTATTCAGATTGGTGGACTGTGATTTGTCAGAGATGAGCTGTTCCTCTCTGGCCGCAGCTCTGAAGTCCAACCCCTCACATCTCACAGAACTGGATCTGAGCTATAACACAGACCTGTGTGATTCAGGAGTGTCTCGTCTGTGTGGTTTTCTGCAGAGTCCAGACTGTCGACTGGAGACTCTCAGGTCAGTTCACTGTCTCTTACTTGTGTCATGTTTCAGAGCTTTCACTAAAGAGCTCGGCCATAATCAGCTCTAGTATTTACTCTGGACTTGGACTCAGAGGTGGACAAGAATTATATTAAAACAAAGTACACTAGAACTTTTCTGGTGGGGTTCTGCCACCTGCTGGTCTCCATGGAGATGCTTTTGTGTTGTGTGGAATGTTCCACAGTATAGACTTACACTTATTGATCACACATCTATTCAGTTATTGGTGTTTCATTGTTAAAAATACATTTAGAAGCCTCAGTAAGATCGTAAATGCAGTCGGCTCATTTATTCTATTGGATCAATGTTCAAATTTAAGTAAACAGTAAATTAATTAATACATTCTGAAAGTAGTAATTTAATTTAATTTAATTTAATTTCATTTTTGAAAATGTTTAAAACAAAACTGAATAATTTATTGTAAAAGACAATTGGTTGTTTAAATATATTGTAAAAATGTATTTCAATCTGGACATTAAAGGAGAACTAATGTAAAAAGTGTCTATTATTTAGCAATTAAGAACTATTTACTTATTAAATGAAGCAATATAAAATAAAACAAAGTTGTCATTTTCTTTCATTTTTGTATTTAAAATGGTATAGAAAATTGGTTATTTTTTAGATAAAAAAAAAAATATATATATATATATATATATATATATATATATAATCTATATTGATAAATATTATTATTAATAAAATATTTCAATTCAAATACTAGGAGATTAAAATACTAATTAAAACGTCATTATTTCATGTTTGTTTACTTTAAAGCAGGCATGTCCAAACTATGGCCCGTGGGCCAAATGTGTCCCTCAGGGTTCCAGGTGAATTGGTCCAAATTACCTTGAGCAGAACTTTTGACTGCAAGTTTTTTGAAAATCTACCTTGATAAGACAATATTTAATATTTATTGTGTGGTTTTGAGGATTTTGAATGAATAAAGGACTGAAGCTCATTCTAACGTGTTAAACATGCAGATATTTACATTACTGACTGTCCTGAGCTCCAGTCTGTGGCCCTCGATCGGCCCTCTGCTTCATCTGTGTTTACACATGTGGCCCTTGATGAAAAAAGTTTGGACACCCCTGGTTTAAAGGCTTCGACCTGCTGAAGAAGCAGAAAAACTCAGTAAAAATCTTGAAGCTGAGTTGAGCCTTGAGTTTGTTTTTCTGGGTTTTTCAAGTTGGACTTTCATTGATCAGTGAAAGACTTGACACTGGAACGCACTCATGAAGAAGTGAACTATTCCATGAAAAGAAAAGTGTTGTGGATTTATTTGTCAAAGCAGAAAAGACGTGACACCATGTTCAGTAATGCTTTTCATATGTTTGTATTATTATTAATGATATATTATCACGTCTTTATTTGGTTATTCACAATGTCTCCATGAGGACAATCCATATTTCTATGTCGGCCTGTCACGCTAACACATTTGAAGTATGATATATCGCTGAAGAAAATACAGACGATAATATTGAAACTCACTTATGTCTCTGACACAAAAACCCAAGAGCAGATTTAATCCACAAAAAATATTCTAAATTACAATATTGTTAAAAAAGGGTTAGGGTTAGATCAGCTCAGATCTTATTGTATATCCAGAAAATAAACACACATTTCCCAGCAGTGCAAAGAAAAAGTACTCATGATAAATACTGAGCCCAAAAATCTAGTTCCAGCTTTCATATATTGATCGATAAGTGGATATAGTAATTATGGTGACAGGCCTATTTCTATGGACGTGAACCACATCATGGATTCTTTATTCACATGTGTTCAAGGTTTGAACTAAAGTCATGTTTTGTTGAAATGACTTGAAGCTGTGGGGACTTGGTGCAGTGAATGACAAATAGTGTGTTAACAATGGAGAAAAAGTGTCATATAAGATGTATAACCACATCATGTGTTCTTTATTCAGATTGTGGGACTGTGGTTTGTCAGAGATGAACTGTTCTTCTCTGGCCTCAGCTCTGAAGTCCAACCCCTCACATCTCACACACCTGGATCTGAGCTGTAACCCACACCTGCGTGATTCAGGAGTGTCTGATCTGTGTGGTTTTCTGCAGAGTCCAGACTGTCGACTGGAGACTCTCAGGTCAGTTCACTGTCTCTTACTTGTGTCATGTTTCAGAGCTTTCACTAAAGAGCTCGGCCATAATCAGCTCTAGTATTTACTCTGGACTTGGACTCAGAGGTGCCTCCTGGACGCCTCCCTCGGGAGGTGTTCGGGGCACGTCCCACCGGGAGGAGGGACTATGTCTCCCGGCTGGCCTGGGAACACCTTGGGGTCCCCCCGGAGGAGCTGGAGGAAGTGTCCGGGGTGAAGGAAATCTGGGAGTCTCTGCTTAGACTGTTGCCCCCGTGACACGGCCCCGGATAAGAGGAAGAACATGGATGGATTAATACATTTTTAGGTGGTTTATTGTGCTCTCCCACAGTGCAAAAAAGGTGTCAAACGTGTGTGAAAAAATATTTACAGTGAAAAGACTGCAGACTTCCCCTTTAAGTAGTGATGTTACGAGACGTGCCGAGGCTTTGAAGTGTGTGTCGAGTAATGAAGGGGGTGTTTCCACGAAGCGCGTTCGAAGCCTCGCTGCCCGGCTGTACCACGTGATCGCTTCAGGAAGCGGTTCGGATTATTGCCGCGAGCTATTCCAGCTGTACAGACCCTCAGGCTCCATTCAGAATGTGGGATTTGAAGGAGAGTTCAGTTGAGAGTTTGGAGAGTTTAGGGAGAGAGATTTAGGAGCGTGAGGAGAGTAGGAGAGGTGATAGGATGGAGCCAGCGAGGAAGAGGAGGTTTTCCC
>JAVJIX010000367.1:92500-165000 GCA_036785185.1 Paratrypauchen microcephalus
AAGGTGGGAAACACCTCCGAAGGTTGCGGAGAATGACCGAGCCAAGATCCTGTGGGACTTCCAGATACAGACTGACAGAATGGTGATGGTGAACCAACCAGACATAGTGGTGGTGGATAAGCAACAGAACAGAGCCGTGGTGGTGGACATCTCAACACCGAGAGATGGAAACATCAGGAAAAAGGAACACGAGAAACTAGAGAAATACCAGGGGCTCAAGGAAGAGCTGGAGAAGGCCTGGAAGGTGAAGGCATCAGTGGTGCCCGTGGTGATCGGAGCACTCGGGGCTGTAACCCCCAAACTGGAGGAGTGGCTACAACAGATCCCAGGAAAAACATCAGACATAAGATAAGATAAGATAAGATAAGACTTTATTGATCTCACACAGGAGAAATTTACTTGTCACAGTAGCTCCAGGTAGGGACAGTTTGAACAAGAAGACAAGTGCATGCAGCAAGAATGGCATAAAGATAAGTAATAATAATAAAAGAAAAAAAAAAGTAATAAATCTAATAATAATAATAGTAGTGATAATAATAAAAAACAGTGACAGGGAGAGTATTGAAAAAATTGGAAAAACGATATTGCACGATAGGAGTATTGAAAAAACAACAATATTGCACATTGGGAAAACGATATTGCACGTTTAGACTCTACAGTGGAGTTGTACAGTCTGATGGCGGTGGGGATGAAGGATCTGCGGTAGCGCTCCTTCTTGCACTGGGGGTGCCTCAGTCGGCTGCTGAAGGAGCTGCTCAGCTCCTCTACAGTCCGGTGCAGAGGGTGAGAGGTGTCGTCCATGATGGACGTGAATTTGGCCAGCACCCTCCTCTCAGCCACCTCCTCTACAGAGTCCAGAGGACAGCCCAGGACAGAGCTGGCCCTCCTGACCAGCTTATTCAGTCTCTTCCTGTCCCGTTCTGTGCTGCTCGGGGCCCAGCAGACGACAGCGTAGAGGAGAGCAGAGGCCACCACAGAGTCATAAAAAGTCTTGAGCAGAGGCCTGCACACTCCAAAGGACCTCAGTCTCCTCAGGAGGTGGAGGCGACTTTGGCCCTTCTTGTACAGGGCGTCGGTGTTGTGGGACCAGTCCAGTTTATTGTTGAGGTGAACACCCAGGTACTTGAAACTGTCCACAGTCTCTATGTCCTGCCCCTGGATGTTCACCGGTGAGTGAGGTAGTGGTCTCCTCCTGAAGTCCATCACCAGCTCCTTTGTCTTACTGGTGTTCAGGCTCAGGTGGTTGCGCCCACACCAGTCTACAAAGTCTCTGGTGACCGAGCGGTACTCCAGCTCGTTCTCCTCAGACACACAGCCCACAATGGCCGAGTCGTCAGAGAACTTCTGGAGATGGCAGCTGTCCGTGTTGTATGTGAAGTCCGAGGTGTATATGGCGAAGAGGAAGGGTGAGAGGACAGTACCCTGGGGGGCCCCCGTGCTGCAGACTACCACCTCTGACTCACAGCCGCGCAGCCGCACGTACTGTGGACGGTCATTGAGGTAGTCGATGGTCCAGGCAGCAAGATGTCCATCAACTCCCGCATCCTCTAGCTTCCCCCGCAGCAGCGCCGGCCTGATGGTGTTGAAGGCGCTGGAGAAGTCAAAGAACATGACTCTCACAGCACTCCCGGCGGTCTCTAGGTGGGTGAGCGCCCGCTGCAGAAAGTAGATGACGGCGTCCTCTACTCCTACGTTTGGCTTGTAGGCAAACTGCAGCGGGTCCAGGGTGGGGCTCACCACAGAGCGGAGGTGGCTGAGGATCACCCTCTCCATGGTCTTCATGAGGTGGGAGGTCAAGGCGACTGGTCTGTAGTGGGCCGGTTCCCTGGCGTTTGTTGTTTTGGGAACCGGGACCACACAGGAGGTCTTCCACAGGACGGGGACCTTCTCCAGGCTGAGGCTCAGGTTGAACATGTAGCAGAGAACCTCACAGAGCTGGTCTGCACAGGTTCTCAGCAGCCTGGGGCAGATACCGTCAGGTCCTGTGGACTTCCTCTGGTTGAGCCGCCTAAGTTCCCTCCTCACTTCGTCTGGTGTGAGGGAGGGGGGGGGGGGGGGGGGGGACTGGGGTGGACTGCAGGGGCTGGTGGAGGTGGAGGGTGGAGGGGGGCTGGTGCTGGGTTGGGTCCGTGTGAAGGGGAAGGGGGATGTGGCTACTGGCCCGGGAAGGTGTGAAGAGGAGGAGGGAGTCGGCAGAGGGGCAGGTGGGGTGGGGGGCGAGTCAAAAACCTGTTAAAATAACAGTTTAATTCGTCCGCCCAGCGCTGATCACCATCAGCTGTCCCTCTGCCACTCTGTCCGAAACCAGACATGCTCCTCAGTCAGTCCCGTGCGTTGTTTTGGGCCAGCTGCTCCTCCATCCTCCTCCCATAGTCCTTTTTGGCCCGTCGGATCCTCCATTGAAGCTCCCTCTGGACCCTTTTCTGCTCCTCTCTGTCCCCTGAGTTGAAAGCCCTCTTCTTCTGGTTCAGGAGGGCTTTAAGCTCAGGGGTGACCCAGGGATGGTTGTTGGAGAAACACCGTACCCTCCTGGTTGGTACAGTGTTCTCCATGCAGAAGTTAATGTAGTCTGTAATGCAATGGGTCAGGCCGTTGATGTCATCTCCGTAAGAGCCGCTGAACATGTCCCAGTCAGTGTTCTGGAAACAGTCCCTCAGACTCTCACAGTCCTCTTCAGTCCAAAGCTTCACAGACCGCTTCTGCGCAGGTCCTCTTCGCACCCTGGGTGTGTATTCCGGGAGCAGGTAGACCAGACAGTGGTCTGAGCGTCCGAGCGGGGGGAGGGGGGCGGAGGTGTAAGCGTCTTTGATATTTGCGTAAAAAAGGTCCAGAGTCTTATTGTCTCTCGTGGGGCACGTGATGTATTGCTTGAATGTAGGGAGAGTAGTGGATAGAGAGTTGTGGTTAAAGTCCCCCGTGATTAGAACGAGAGCACGCGGGTGGTCTGTCTGCAGTCTCGTCACTACAGTATGGAGCTGCTCGCATGCGGCCCCGCCATCCGCCGATGGAGGAATATAAACACAAAGTACGATGACATGTGAATATTCTCGTGGCAAATAGTAGGGCCGCATACCCACAGCAAGAAGTTCGATGTCCCGGGAGCACAGCTGATCTTTCACATGTACGTTCCCGGGGTGACACCAGCGTTCATTAATAAAAACAAGCAGGCCACCTCCTCTTGTTTTTCCGCTTCCCAACACCGTCCGGTCCGCGCGCTTTGTGGTAAATCCATTCAGTGAAATGATATTGTCCGGTATATTCCCATTCAACCACGTCTCCGTAAAACATATGATGCTGCAGCTCCGGTATTCCCTCCGCTGCCGAGTCAGCGCAATCAGCTCCTCCGTCTTATTGCAGATGGACCGCACATTCCCCGTGATTACCGCAGGTAGATTCGGTAAACCCGGTCCCCGTTTCTTTCGTCCACCTCTGCATCCTCTTCTCTTCCTCCTCTGTATCTCCGCTGGTACTTCAGGTTTCCCGGCGTAGAGTAGAGAAGGCCCGCGTAGACTGAGCAGCTGATCGCGCATATGTGATGCGCTCCGTGGTTGAGTGCGACAGTCCCTTGCACATTTCCTTGTACGGATTTACAAAGTGCAGAAAAATACTACAGCTGACGATAAAGCTGTAGTAAGAGTAGGCTTCCCAGGTGCACAACTGCACCTGGTTTTACCTACTCTAAAGAAAAAACGAGGAAAACGTCTATTTACAGGTAAAAAGAGGAAAAAAATGTAAGGTAGGGTCGGAGCTCTGTAACAGGCAGCCGGCCTCTCCGGCGCCATCTTTAGAAAAAAGTGCAGTCCAGAAAAGTGCAGTCCAGAAAAGTGCAGCACAGGAACAGCAAAGATACTGCGCAGAACTCCAGAAAGAAAGAAGTTTACCGCACACTCGCTTGACTCTACTCTCTTTATTAGGCTTAGCGAACAACGCGTTTCGCTTCTACAGCGTCATCAGGTTCAGGTAGAAGTGAAACGCATTGTTCACTGGAATTATTCAATGTTCCTGTTGTTACCGGCACCTGGAAGCTGTGCATGGAGTTTTGAACTTTTGAAATAATGCGCAGAACTCTCAAGCTCCCAGGGCTCTGGTCGACGACCCGAGCTGGATGAGAGTGAGAGACCAACCACCGTGGAAGGTGAGGAGCACATTTTTATTTATGGTGATGTTTATTAATGATTTGTTCAGATTGGTGTTTAAGCCTCATATTTATTCATGCACCCCAAAAACCTGACCTTAAATTACAGAGTAAAGTGTAGGTGTGTTTTCCCTCAATGTGCAACTGTGTGTGTTTTCCTAACTTTGAGGGGTGCTTTAAAAACTGTGAGGTGCTTTAAAAACTGTGAGGTGCATTAAAAACTGTGAGGTGCATTAAAAACTGTGAGGTGCTTTAAAAACTGTGGTGCTTTAAAAACTGTGAGGTGCTTTAAAAACTGTGAGGTGCTTTAAAAACTGTGGTGCTTTAAAAACTGTGAGGTGCTTTAAAAACTGTGAGGTGCTTTAAAAACTGTGAGGTGCATTAAAAACTGTGAGGTGCATTAAAAACTGTGAGGTGCTTTAAAAACTGTGAGGTGCTTTAAAAACTGTGAGGTGCATTAAAAACTGTGAGGTGCATTAAAAACTGTGAGGTGCTTTAAAAACTGTGGTGCATTAAAAAACTGAGGTGCTTTAAAAACTGTGAGGTGCATTAAAAAGTGTGATGTGCATTAAAAAGTGTGAGGTGCTTTAAAAAGTGTGAGGTGCTTTAAAAACTGTGGTGCCTTAAAAAACTGAGGTGCTTTAAAAACTGTGATGTGCATTAAAAAGTGTGATGTGCATTAAAAAGTGTGAGGTGCTTTAAAAAGTGTGAGGTGCTTTAAAAACTGTGAGGTGCATTAAAAACTGTGAGGTGCTTTAAAAACTGTGAGGTGCTTTAAAAACTGTGAGGTGCTTTAAAAACTGTGAGGTGCATTAAAAACTGAGGTGCTTTAAAAACTGAGGTGCTTTAAAAACTGTGAGGTGCATTAAAAAGTGTGAGGTGCTTTAAAAACTGTGTGGTGCATTAAAAACTGTGTGGTGCTTTAAAAACTGTGAGGTGCTTTAAAAACTGTGAGGTGCTTTAAAAAGTGTGAGGTGCTTTAAAAACTGTGAGGTGCTTTAAAAACTGTGAGGTGCTTTAAAAACTGTGAGGTGCTTTAAAAACTGTGAGGTGCTTTAAAAACTGTGAGGTGCTTTAAAAACTGTGAGGTGCTTTAAAAACTGTGAGGTGCTTTAAAAACTGTGGTGCTTTAAAAACTGTGAGGTGCTTTAAAAACTGTGAGGTGCTTTAAAAACTGAGGTGCTTTAAAAACTGTGGTGCATTAAAAACTGAGGTGCATTAAAAACTGTGAGGTGCTTTAAAAACTGTGAGGTGCTTTAAAAACTGAGGTGCATTAAAAACTGTGAGGTGCATTAAAAACTGTGAGGTGCTTTAAAAACTGTGGTGCATTAAAAAAACTGAGGTGCTTTAAAAACTGTGGTGCTTTAAAAACTGTGAGGTGCATTAAAAAGTGTGATGTGCATTAAAAAGTGTGAGGTGCTTTAAAAAGTGTGAGGTGCTTTAAAAACTGTGAGGTGCATTAAAAACTGAGGTGCTTTAAAAACTGTGAGGTGCATTAAAAACTGAGGTGCTTTAAAAACTGAGGTGCTTTAAAAACTGTGCGGTGCATTAAAAACTGTGAGGTGCTTTAAAAACTGTGAGGTGCTTTAAAAACTGTGAGGTGCTTTAAAAAGTGTGAGGTGCTTTAAAAACTGTGAGGTGCTTTAAAAACTGTGAGGTGCTTTAAAAACTGTGAGGTGCTTTAAAAACTGTGGTGCTTTAAAAACTGTGAGGTGCTTTAAGAACTGTGAGGTGCTTTAAAAACTGTGAGGTGCTTTAAAAACTGTGGTGCTTTAAAAACTGTGAGGTGCTTTAAAAACTGTGAGGTGCTTTAAAAACTGAGGTGCTTTAAAAACTGTGAGGTGCTTTAAAAACTGTGAGGTGCTTTAAAAACTGTGGTGCTTTAAAAACTGTGAGGTGCTTTAAAAACTGTGAGGTGCTTTAAAAACTGAGGTGCTTTAAAAACTGTGGTGCATTAAAAACTGAGGTGCATTAAAAAAACTGAGGTGCTTTAAAAACTGTGGTGCTTTAAAAACTGTGAGGTGCATTAAAAAGTGTGATGTGCATTAAAAAGTGTGAGGTGCTTTAAAAAGTGTGAGGTGCTTTAAAAACTGTGAGGTGCTTTAAAAACTGTGGTGCTTTAAAAACTGTGAGGTGCTTTAAAAAGTGTGAGGTGCTTTAAAAACTGTGGTGCTTTAAAAACTGTGAGGTGCTTTAAAAACTGTGAGGTGCTTTAAAAACTGTGAGGTGCTTTAAAAACTGTGGTGCTTTAAAAACTGTGAGGTGCTTTAAAAACTGTGAGGTGCTTTAAAAACTGTGAGGTGCTTTAAAAAGTGTGAGGTGCTTTAAAAACTGTGGTGCTTTAAAAACTGTGAGGTGCATTAAAAACTGTGAGGTGCTTTAAAAACTGTGAGGTGCTTTAAAAACTGTGAGGTGCATTAAAAACTGTGAGGTGCATTAAAAACTGTGAGGTGCTTTAAAAAGTGTGAGGTGCTTTAAAAACTGTGAGGTGCATTAAAAACTGTGAGGTGCATTAAAAACTGTGAGGTGCTTTAAAAACTGTGAGGTGCATTAAAAAGTGTGAGGTGCATTAAAAAATGTGAGGTGCATTAAAAACTGTGAGGTGCATTAAAAACTGTGGTGCTTTAAAAAGTGTGAGGTGCATTAAAAAATGTGAGGTGCTTTAAAAAGTGTGAGGTGCTTTAAAAAGTGTGAGGTGCATTAAAAATGTGAGGTGCATTAAAAAATGTGAGGTGCATTAAAAAATGTGAGGTGCATTAAAAAGTGTGAGGTGCTTTAAAAACTGTGAGGTGCATTAAAAAAATGAGGTGCTTTAAAAACTGTGAGGTGCATTAAAAACTGTGAGGTGCTTTAAAAACTGAGGTGCTTTAAAAACTGTGAGGTGCTTTAAAAACTGTGAGGTGCATTAAAAACTGTGAGGTGCATTAAAAACTGTGAGGTGCTTTAAAAACTGTGAGGTGCTTTAAAAACTGAGGTGCTTTAAAAACTGTGAGGTGCATTAAAAACTGTGAGGTGCTTTAAAAACTGTGAGGTGCTTTAAAAACTGTGGTGCATTAAAAACTGTGGTGCTTTAAAAACTGTGAGGAGCTTTAAAAACTGTGAGGTGCTTTAAAAACTGTGAGGTGCTTTAAAAACTGTGAGGTGCTTTAGGGTTAGGGGGTTTGGGCACATAAGAAGTGGGATAGGTCCTTGTTTTGCCAAATGTAATTTTGATTTGATTGTTTATAAATGGATTCTTGTTTTTATTTATTTGTGTTTGTTATTTTTATTATATTCGTTTTTATTCCTCCATTTATTCATTTTTGCTCTGAAATTTTAACAAAGTAAAAGTGTAAAATATAAAGTTTTAATCCGATAGAAATCAATGCCTTTTTCCACCTGTGTCTTGTGCACTGCAAACACCTGAGAGCACAAAAGCTCCAGAAACAGCGTCACCTGAAAACCAGAGCTCAGTTTGACTAAACTCCTTCTTCTTCATTAAAACACAAGACACATGTGTTTAATGCCATGCTGTGGAACATTCCTGGATAAGATACCACGGCTAAAAGAGTCATATAGGACGTGCTTAAAATGATCTTTTACCATTACGTTTCATTCTATCATGTATTTCATATTGTATTGATTATCATGTATTGATTAGGTTGTATTTCCAGGTTTGTACGTGGCCCGGGGCTGCAGTTCCTCCGCGCTCCACCAGGCCGCAGCAGCCGCGGCGGAGGCGGGCTTGTGGTCGTTGTTTTCGGGAGGGCGTTCCTCTGAGGACTCGGTCAGCGCCACGGTTCTGTCGATCTGTCGCCTCACGCACATCTGAGACTCTTTTACCCGGTCGTAAACCCCCCTACTCGGTCACTCTCTGCTCGGATCCGCGGTGTGGTCGGTGGTCGGGGCGCGTCTGCCTTTCTCCAGCCCCGGAGGGAGGGCCCAGACCCGGGCAGAGGAGACGGACCAGGCCGCAGACATGGAGGCCCGCCGCAGGACGGTACGAGGGGGCTGGGGGGGTCGGACTCTCGCTTTCTTCGATCCAAACAAAACCAGAATTCGCTTTTTCGCGTTTTCGCCCTTCACACGAGAAGTAAACACTAATATGCTAATGAAGCTAACAGGCTAATGCTATTGTTTGTGCTTAATTCAGAACTCTGTTTGTGTTGGAGCTTTGTGCTGTTGGACCACACTGTGCACGCCAAAGCTGCCCACATTCTGCTATTACTATGTTATTACGATGTTATTATGATATTATTACTCTATTATTACAATATTATTACACCCAAAGGGGGCAGAGTATTAGAAATGTTCTCAAGTAACACTATCGGTACGGTAGCTGAGTGGCTAGCACTCATGCTTCACAGCAAGAAGGTTCCGGGTTCGATCCCCGGGTCGCCTGGGCCTTTCTGTGTGGAGTTTGCATGTTCTCCCCGTGTCTGGGTGGGTTTCCTCTGGGCACTCCGGTTTCCCCCACCAACCCAAAACATGCACCAGGTAAAATCCTCCTGCTGAGGTCCTGACCAAACCGAAGCAAGAAGATCATGGAGATGGTCCCCGGGCGCAGAAGTGTGCTGCTCACTGCTCCTGATATATGTATATATAGGATGGGTTAAAATGCAGAGAAGAATTTCTCCAGTGTGAGATTTTGATCTTCTTGATCATCTTCTTGATCTTCTTCTTCTTCTTGATCTTCTTCTTCTTCTTGATCTTCTTCTTCTTCTTCTTGATCTTCTTGATCTTGATCTTCTTGATCTTCTTGATCTTGATCTTCTTGATCTTCTTGATCTTGATCTTCTTGATCTTCTTGATCTTGATCTTCTTGATCTTCTTGACCTTCTTGATCTTCTTGATCTTCTTCTTCTTCAGATATGTGTTTTGTGCATTTATTACAAAAAGAGCGCACACAGCTATGACAGCGCAGCAGGATGAAATGGAACTCATGAAAACAGCAGGATGAACAGATTAACGTGACAGATGAATGAATGGTTTGCTACACCCCAACCCTGACTCTCTCCTCTGTGTGACAGGTGAGCGCGCGCTTTTACACGCACACACTTCCGTACGTGCACACACCCACACTCACGTGACCCACCGCCTCTGCCGCACACACACACACAAACGCACCGTGCACCTCATCTCAGTTATGTCTCCTACACAGAAGGAAGTTGGTCGGTGTTCAATATGTCGCCGATGATTGGTCAAAATTAGTAAAAATTGCGGAAAAGTTGCGGTGATTGGTCAAAATTGCAACACCGCCCTGAATTCGTGGGGATTGGCTGAAGTTGCGTTGAAGTTGCAAATCGCAACATCGCGAGTTCCTGGAGGGTCTGGATATCAGTACTTTAAAGGCCTTATATTACACTGTTTTCTGTTCTAATGTCATTTCCTCATCACAGACTTCACATATTCAGCACAAGTTCTCTCAAACTGAAAACCCTCTGTTCCACCTTGTGATGTCATCATGTGCTGATACAGGAAGTGCTCCACTGTGTTTTTAAACTCCACACACCTTCACTAGAATCATGTGGATCATTTCAGTCCTGGAGTCGCCGATCTCGACTGAACTAAAGGGAAAAGTTCTCTGTTCACTTGATGACATCACGAGGTGGAACAGAGCGTTTGGAGCTTTGGAGATGTTACAGACGAATAATAAAGAGTTCCTCAAACATGTGAATGAAACAAACACGACTCCAGATGTGTTTGTGGAGGACACAGCTTTAGAACATGATGTAAAACTCACAATAATCTTTTTTTGTCTAATGTAGAATGTTTGTTTTGCCAGTCCAATAAATTAAAACCAAAAGTCATGACCCAAAGATGATCCAAAGGAGTAATTACTTTGAGGTAATATAAGAGTTATGTAATCTTACAAAACATAGTGCACAAACTGTATTAAAGCTGCTCTCTGTAACTTTTCTGCGGGATGGTTTGCCTAATGTTCCACAGTACGGCATTACACTTATTTATTGCATCTTTTCCATTACACGTGTTTAGGTAACATGGGGATCTAAATATGTTATGTAAAATGTACATAACAGGCTGAAAAAAAACATCTGATTGTGATTTCCGTCATTTTTGTGATTTTTTTTTTTTTTTTATATAAGGAAGGATTCGAAGCACCGCGAACAGTGCATTTATGCCACAAAGTTTAAAAAAAAAAAAAAAAAAGCTAAATGGTCAACTATTGTGTGGTCCTAGGCTGTCAGAATAGAGCGGACAGAGAAAAACACCTGCAGTTCTATCGTTTACCTAAAGTAGTGACATCCAGGGTGAACAGAGCGATTATCAAAGGGAAGGACGAGACTGTGGATCGCCAGTCTCCAACAGAACTTAGATGGGAAAAATCTCTCCGCTCATTTCACCGCCGGTAGGTATTTCATACTGTGCATTGTGATTGCTAATTTTGAACCAGTTTGTAACTAGGGGTGTGCAAAATAATCGTCATGACAATGCATCGTGATGCTAACTTTCACAATATACTGCATCGATTCTTGATGCCAAATATCGATTATTAATTTAAAAAACGGAAAAGCAGCGGGCTGTGTTTACACGCTGGAGCGGTTTTTAGAGCAACATGTGCGTTCACGCTGCGCTGTGCGTGCCCAATGCGCTCCTGTCTGCCGAAATACGGAAGTCTGAGAAGGACATCTGCACCCTTACTGAGTGTGACATAACGGCTGCTGAGGAGGTCGTCGCTGCAGTGAAACCTGTGAAAGTAGCTCCACTCGCAATATCAGAGGAGACCAGTCCAACGCCGTCTATTGTAGCACCACTCCGTCCTCAACTCGTCCACGAGCTCCAAGACAATCCGACTGATTCCATCTTGACAAGGGAAATTAAAACCACAATGTGCCAGGATCAACCCAAAACATGCACCATAGGTACTCCAGCTTAGGTCCTGACCAAGCCGAAGCAAGAAGATCATGGAGATGGTCCCCGGGCGCCCTAATGTGTGCTGCCCACTGCTCCTAATATATGTATATATATATAGGATGGGTTAAAATGCAGAGAAGAATTTCTCCAGTGTGAGATCAATAAAGTTCACTTCTTCTTCTTCTTAACAAGAGGTATTTGAGTGAAAAAGAGGCTCTGTATAAGAGCTTTCCTTTCCGAGGACGAGAGTTAAGATGTTTACACTGGAGTAACTGCAGAAGCCATCAGGACCAAGTGGGCATTACAGGTAACATTAACAACAATACAATTCAAGTGTCATTTAACAATATAAATTCATATTTAACGTTTAAAAGCATAAATAAGTAATGATAAAAGGAGAAATTCAAGTAATGATAAAAGGAGAATTTCAATAAGTAATAAATAAATACATATTAATACATAAATTAATGAATAAATAAATCTATCGTAGGTAAATGCAGTTGTCATCGGAAATAGATATTCACAATTTGATTGTGTTGAACTGATTTGGACTTCAGGCAGTATCAAGGAAAGATGGCAGCCTTTTTCTTATTGGTTTGGTTTATTTGTTTTTGTTATTCAATAAATTCAGTTCTGAATTGAGTCGCTCAGAGTTCTGTATCAGTTGAAGACACGACCCAGATACACAGACACTGATATTTAAGTCATCCTCTTTTTTATGTCGAATATATTGCAATGCATCGCAATAATTCAAGTATCGTGATGCATCGTGATAGTATCACATCGTGGCATATGAATCGTGATTCGAATTGAATCATGACTTCTTTGCCAATACCCACCCCTAACACACACACAGTTATCACACACAGCTATTCCGCACTTTCCTCACACAGATTTCTCCTCAGTATAATATATAATATAATTAATATAACATAACAAAATTAATATAATGAATACAATATAATATAATAGCGCTAAAATAGAATAGTGATATGACAAACACATTTCATGACATGACTTACCAAGAGCAAAGATGAGATTCTGTCCAGCAAATCCGACAGAGCTCCGAGATTAACTGTTGTCCAGGATAAGTCATTCACGTCGCCTCTATTGAAAATGCCGATCGTGTATCTCTACAAAGTCCCATGTAAAGTGTGTCTTTGTACGTTGTATTCATCGTAAATACCACGGAGGGTGAACGATCGATTTAAAAGTGATTAAATGTTGCGTTATACTAACTTCCTTTACTATTGTCTTCTGTAGTTTCCCGTGTTCCCGATGCGAGCGATTCTTGGTAGGAGCTAAGTGCTGTCATTGCTCATATCGTGGTAGCAACTCCTGCCGTGTGATTGGTCAATTCCTGGTAGCAACTCGGGCAGACATTGGTCAAATGGTGGTAGTGTGAGCTGGACTCGCAGCCGGCCGCAGAGAGGGAGGGGGTGAATCCTCTCTCTCTCTCTCTCCTCTTTCTTTCTCTCTTCCTTTTCCTGGCGTCAGTGTAGGCTCCAGGAAGTCTCTGCTCTGCAGTAGTAGTACTTTCTGCAGTAGTAGTAGTACTTGTAGGTAGTACAGTGTAGGCTCCAGGAAGTCTCTGCTCTGCAGTAGTAGTACTTTCTGCAGTAGTAGTAGTACTTGTAGGTAGTACAGTGTAGGCTCCAGGAAGTCTCTGCGCTGCGCATTGCCCCGTGTGGAAGGGAATGTAGTGCACGTGCCTCTCGACAAATGAAAAAAGAATCGTTTGGACTCGATTATATGAAATTTGAGATCGTTTGACACCAAAATCAAAACCGTGATGAAATTCGATTAATTGCACACCCTGATTAGTAGTAGTACTTTCTGCAGTAGTAGTACTTTCTGCAGTAGTAGTACTTTCTGCAGTAGTAGTACTTTCTGCAGTAGTAGTACTTTCTGCAGTAGTAGTACTTTCTGCAGTAGTAGTACTTTCTGCAGTAGTACTCTGCTGCCCGTCTCCTCACACACACCCGCTCCCGTGAACATATCACCCCTGTCCTCCAGAACCTCCACTGGCTCCCCATCCCTCAGCGCATACACTTCAAAGTTCTCCTTATCACCTTCAAAGCCCTCCATAACCTGGCCCCAGCCGACCTCGCAGACCTGCTCCACCGCCACACCCCATCCCGCTCTCTCCACCGCCACACCCCATCCTGCCCTCTCCACCGCCACACCCCATCCCGCTCTCTCCACCGCCACGCCCCATCCCGCCCTCTCCACCGCCACACCCCATCCCGCTCTCTCCACCGCCACACCCCATCCCCCCACACCCCATCCCGCTCTCTCCACCGCCACACCCCATCCCGCTCTCTCCACCCCCACACCCCATCCCGACACCATCCCGCTCTCTCCACCGCCACACCCCATCCCGCTCTCTCCCCCGCCACACCCCATCCCGCTGTCTCCACCGCCACACCCCATCCCGCTCTCTCCACCGCCACACCCCATCCCGCTCTCTCCACCGCCACACCCCATCCCGCTCTCTCCACCGCCACACCCCATCCCGCTCTCTCCACCGCCACACCCCATCCCGCTCTCTCCACCGCCACACCCCATCCCGCTCTCTCCGCTCCTCCCATTCAAACCTCTTGTCCCTCCCCTGCAGGACCAAGCTCCGAACCTGGGGAGACAGAGCCTTTTCTATTGCTGCCCCCACCCTCTGGAACACTCTACCTCAACACCTCCGAGACTGCACAGACCTCCACCATCTTCAAAAAAAACCTCAAGACCCATCTGTTTAAAGCTGCTTTTAATGTTTAAATTATTTGCTATTTTAATTCATTTTGTTTTATTTTTGACTGTTTTATGGACTTATTTTATTGTATTGTTCTGTGAAGCGTCTTTGAGTGTCATGAAAAGCGCTGTATAAATAAAATGTATTATTATTATTATTATTAGTAGTAGTAGTAGTAGTAGTAGTACTTTCTGCAGTAGTAGTAGTAGTACTTTCTGCAGTAGTAGTAGTACTTTCTGCAGTAGTAGTAGTACTTTCTGCAGTAGTAGTAGTACTTTCTGCAGTAGTAGTAGTACTTTCTGCAGTAGAAGGCCCGGTTTGGCTGAGTGAACGCTGGCGCGTCCTGCTGCCGCTGCTCGCCAATTCCCGATCAAGGTTCGATTTTGAGTTTTATGCTCGCTCAAAATCACATCTTTCATTGAATTTGGACATGCATACAAGCCATTTTGTAAACGGCAAGTGAACCTGGCTCAATTCTTAGCCTACCTTTGGCTGTCAGCTTGTCACTCGCTCCCCAGCAACAAAGTTCGCGGTGTCTGGCGGAATTATGTGGATCTACAAACTGCACGCCTTAACAGCGATCATCTGGGCGGTTTTCTCCGTAATCCACAGTCCAGTGACGGGTCTCCGACAGCACTGCGCCGCTGAGTTCCGGCGGCTCCGCTTCCATCTGTTCGAGCCACCGCCTTTAGCGTTACATCTGGAACCGGAGATCCGTTACCAGCCCCGCCGGAGATATGTACATCGAGGGTCCCGTCGGAGCTTACGGATTGACAGATCCACCCAGATCAACTCCATCTGGTCTGAATCTCGGCGTCCTTCACGTAGCTCCAGCCGTAACGTGAACCACAGCGTGTTAGCCTACCTGCCGAGGTCGGCCAACGCTAACTCAGCTATCAAACAGGAATACGCCACTGTCAACTTTGGTCTTCTAAATATCCGCTCGCTCACGGGGAAGGGACAGCTCGTCCAAGACCTCATCCACGATCGCAAGTTGGATTTCTTATGCTTGGCGGAAACGTGGCAACATCCAGATGACTTTTCTCAGCTGAACGACAGCTGCCCACCGGGCTATGTTTACATCTGCCAGCCGAGAGTCTCGGGCCGCGGAGGAGGGACTCTTCCGGGACAGCGGGAAAGTCTCACCTGTGAGTACGCCTGGCTTCACAGCGTTTGAATCATTGTGGCGCAAATATCAGGACCTACACCAACAATTATTGCAACGGTTTACCGGCCACCCAAGCCAAATCCTGACTTTTTAACTGACTTTGCCTCTTTTCTCACTCACCTTTCATCTCTCTCCCCAAACATTATAGTATTGGGTGATTTTAATATTCATGTGGACAATTTTAACAGTGTCATCACCAAAGATTTTTTATCCTGCTTGGACAGTTTTGGACTTCAACAACACATTAATTTTCCTACTCACTCCAAAGGGCACATTTTGGACTTACTCTGTTGTTCCGGACTCACACCGTATAACTGTAAATCTACTGACCTTCCCATTACTGACCACATGTTAATATCCTTTAATATAAAGTTTTCATTGTCTAAAATCAACTTACCCCGCACTATATCTTTCCGTAATATCAAGAACATTGACACTACAACACTTTCCTCTGCCATCACCACTGTACCCCATTCAGACAGTCTGTGTACTCCTGATGATCTTGTTCATTTTTACAATACCAATCTGCAAAATATTTTAAATTCCCTGGCCCCCATCAAATCCAGAACAGTCACCTTCTCACTCTCAGCTCCCTGGTTCACTCCTGAACTTCGTCAGCTCAAGGCCAGGGGCCGTCAACTCGAACGACTATACAGAAAAACAGGCCTCACTGTCCACAAGGAAATGCACACAAACCATACTCTTCATTACAAAGACTCTATAAACACTGACAAATTAATCCACTTCTCTAAATTAATCACCAACAGCAAAGGGAACACAAAAACCCTGTTTTCCATTGTTAATAGCAGCACACAATCTCCCAACCTTTTCCCTGCTCATCTTCTCTCCACCGATTTCTGCAACTCCATAATGTCTTTCTTTAACAACAAAATACACAAGATTCATGATCAAATAACCCTCAATGCAAGTAGTTCAACACTCATTACAGTCCCCTGCACCCCTCCTCCCTCCACTTTTTCACAGTTTACTCTTCCCTCAGTTAGTGAAATATCAGCCCTGGTCCATAAATCCAAACCCTCAACCTGTAGATTAGACCCCCTCCCCACTTCTCTGGTTAAAGCCTGTCTTCCTTCTCTCATCTCCTTAATAACTTCTATCCTACATTCCTCTCTGACCACTGGCATTGTACCTTCCTCATTTAAAATTTCAGAAATCAATCCTATCATCAAAAAACCCGGTACAGACCCAACCGATTTTAATAACCTGCGCCCCATATCCAATCTCCCATTTCTCTCTAAAATACTTGAAAAAATTGTTGCCTCTCAACTTGACTCTCACCTCACTGAAAATAATCTGTACGAACAATTTCAATCCGGCTTCAGACCCCTCCATAGTACCGAAACAGCCTTAATTAAAATCACAAATGATCTCCTACTTGCAGCTGACAATGGACTCCTGACAATACTCATTTTACTGGATTTAAGTGCAGCTTTTGACACAATCACTCACACCATCCTCATCGACAGACTCATCTCTATTGGCATCTCACACACACCTCTCCACTGGTTCATTTTGTATCTTTCCTCCCGCTCTCAGTACATCCAACTTGGTTCATACTCCTCCCAGCACTACCCTCTTTCCTCAGGTGTCCCCCAAGGCTCAGTCCTTGGCCCCCTCCTATTCATTATCTACCTCCTTCCTCTTGGTCACATTTTCAGAAAACACAACATACACTTCCACTGTTATGCAGATGACACCCAGCTCTATATCTCCTCCAAACCATCCAACATCCTCCCACCCTCCTCCCTCACCCACTGTCTTCAGGAAATCAAATCCTGGTTCTCCTCCAACTTTCTAAAACTAAACAGCAATAAAACTGAAGTCCTACTCATTGGCACCAAATCTACACTAAACAAAATAGACAGCCTTTCAATCACTGTGGATAACTCCTCCATCTCTCCCTCCCCTCAGGTAAAGAGCCTGGGTGTCATCTTGGACAGCACTCTCTCATTCCAGTCAAACATCAACAATATCACACGCACAGCCTACTTCCACCTCAGAAATATCAACCGTCTCCGTCCTTCACTCACCCCTCACACAGCCGCCATTCTTGTCAATAGCCTGGTCACCTCACGCCTTGATTACTGCAATTCCCTCCTGTTTGGTCTCCCCCAAAAAACTATTCATAAGCTACAACTTCTGCAAAACTCTGCTGCCAGGATCATCACCAGAACTCCCTCTATTCACCACATCACCCCGGTCCTGCAGCAGCTTCACTGGCTCCCCATTCACTATCGTATTCAGTTCAAAATCCTACTCCTCACATTCAAGTCCATCCATAACCTGGCTCCCACTTATCTCACAGAACTCCTTCATGTCACCACACACACCACCACACACACCCGCTCACTCAGGTGCTCCTCCTCCGTCCTCCTCACAGTCCCTCCCGCTCACTCAGGTCCTCCTCCTCCTCCTCACAGTCCCTCACTCAGGTCCTCCTCCTCCGTCCTCCTCACACCCGCTCACTCAGGTCCTCCTCCTCCATCCACCTCACAGTCCCTCCCGCTCACTCAGGTCCTCCTCCTCCATCCACCTCACAGTCCCTCCCGCTCGTCTCAGCACCATGGGGAGCAGGGCCTTCAGCCGCTCTGCTCCCCATCTATGGAACTCACTCCCCCCAGACCTCCGGAACATTCAATCACTACCAATTTTTAAATCCAGACTCAAGACCCATCTTTTCAAAATATCTTACCCCACTTAATCATTCTCTCCCTGCTGACTGTTTCATTTTACTTGTATTGCTTTGTCCATTCTCTTAGTTTTATTTTGTATATACTGCCTGTTTTTAACTGTTTTTAACTGTTTTTAATTGATTGTCTTTGTGCGGTGTCCTTGAGTGTCTAGAAAGGCGCCTTGAAATAAAATGTATTATTATTATTACTCGTGATTTATGAATACATAACGATAAGGTATAACATGGTACTTTCAGACCATGACCTCCTGATTCTATTCCTTCTTCTAATGGCTCTGCTGTTGTGTTAAAGAACATTACTAAAGTTAATTTGCCATTCAATTTGATCACTTCCATCTTAAGTCTTCTAGCCCATTTTTTAGACTCCTGTTCCCACCCATAACTATCTTTAGCCCACGTTTTATCTGTGGTGGCAAACACGTCTCCCCATCCAGCATAAAATGTAGTCATATACCATGTATAACCTTCCCATTCATCACCTTTATATCCCCCTATAGAAAGGGTATTCTTTGGTATGTGAATCATACTTATGAATTTCAATGTATTAAAACAAACATATGGTACAGAAGAGTATCCTTCTTCCTTTTTATCACATGGATATTTTGGTATCAGGGGTGGAACTTGGGCTGGGATAGGAAATCTCGCAATCCGTCTTTTTTGTCTGTGCAGGATTGCTGGGGAAATGGTGGTGATGTTTGTCTCATTTCCTTGGACGATGGGTGTCTCCCATAGATACCATACTAGTAGGAATGTCATTACAAAGAATGTCAACAATATCCAACACATTATAGCTGTCTTTAGCCATTTTGGTATTCTATTCCTGTGATTTATTGGCATCTTTGTAGTTTATAACCTTTTTGCAATGACTTTGATGAATCCAAGTTGCTCTCTCAGCTATTTTTAGTGCTGTTGGGGTTGTTAACAATACTTGATAAGGACCTTCCCACTTAGGTGAATACCAGTGTTTTTTCTTAATGCTTTTCACCAAGATCCAGTCCCCTGGCTCCACTAACTCTTCTTCCTGTTGAGAACAGGGTTGGTCTACTTCAGTATGTTTGTTATTTTGCTTTTCAAACATTTTCCTCATGTGTGAAGCTAAGTCCATATCTTCTCCATCTTCCCATATTTGTTTAAATTGTGGTATTTTATATGGTCTACCAAATAATATCTCAAATGGAGTTAGCCCTTGTATAGCTGTAGTATTTAATTCTAACTTGACTAAATCTAAACATTTAGTCCATGGTCTTTTAGTTTCTTCCATACATTTTTTAAGTCTGGTTTTTATAGTACCATTTCTTCTCTCTACTAGTCCTGCTGACTGTGGGTGATATGAACACAAGTTTTTTTAGTTTTATATCAAATTTCTTTCCTATCAATTCTATGATTTGATTAACAAAATGTTTAGCATTATCCGATCGGATCACTTCCACTAATCCATATCTAGGTATAATTTCTTTGCATAACGCTTTCGCTACTGTTAATGCATCTGGATGTCTAGTTGGAAATATCTCTGTCCATTTTGAAAACACATCTATGATTACTAAACAATATTTCATACCTTCACTTTGATTTAGTTGAATAAAATCCATATGTATTTCTTGAAATGGGTATTGTGGTTCTGGAAATTTACCTCTAGTTGGTCTAAGATTTCCTTGTGGATTATGTTTTGCACATATTAGGCATCTTCTACAAAAAATTTTGAGTAGTTATTAAATCCATAGGTTGTATACTGCGTATTTATCATAGATACCATCCCTCCTGTTGAGACATGTGATTTACCATGGCTCAATATTGCTGCGTATCTATATAAATTCTGTGGTAGTATTGGTTTATTTTCCGGTCACATATATATGTCGTTTTTTTATTTGTGCTCCTTTTCTTTCCATAAGTTTATTTCAGTTTTAGGGCTTTGTTCTTGCATGTCTTGTAGTATTTTTTTGTTTAGTTGGGTCCCTTCCATTAAAGAATATGTATTTATTTTGTATTCTGCTGCGTCTTTAGCTGTTTTATCTGCCATTGCATTTCCTCTTGTTACTTCATCTGTTCCGGATTTGTGTGCTACACATTTACAAATAGCTATTTTATTTGGTAATTGTACTGCTTTTATTAATTCTGTTAATAATTCAGCATGAGTTACTGGTTTTCCTGTAGAAGTCTTCATTCCTCTATTTTTCCAATATTGTGCAAATACGTGAGTTGTCGCATATGCATATTGACTATCTGTATATATTGTTACGTTCTTGTCTTTAAATAATTTGCATGCTTCTGTTAGTGCTACTAATTCTGCTGCTTGTGCTGAATAATTTGGAGGTAATTTATTTGCTTTTAATACTTTATTTACTGTTGTTACTGCATACCCTGTCTGTGTTTTTCCATAATTGTCTTTTTTAGATGATCCGTCTACAAATACAGTTTCTGCTCCTTCAATTGGAGTATCTAATAAATCTTCTCTACATTTTGTTGATTGTTCTACTAATTCTTTACAATTATGTGGGATTCCGTCATCCTCAGTCGGCATTAAAGTGGCTGGATTTAAAACTGTACATCTTTCTATGGTTAAATGTGGTTGTGAATATAAATTTGTCATACATGAAAGATGTCTTGCTGGTGATAAAAATGAGTGGTTGCTCTGTAATAGTAATACTGCTACAGCGTGTGGTACTTTGAGTGTTAATGGGTGAAATAACACTACTGTTGCTGAAGCTTCTACTGCTATAGACGCTGCTACTACGGCTCTTAGACAGTGGGGCATCGCTTGCGCTACACTGTCAAGTTTAGTTGAATAGTAGGCTATAGGTCTTAGTTTGGTTCCATGCAGTTGTGTGATTACTGAAGTCATGAATATGCCTTTACAATCTACCATTTGCACGAAGGGTTTTGAATAATCCGGTAAGGCTAAACTTACACTTGAGACTAAAGTTTGTTTTAGATCACAGAATGCCTTTTCTGCTTCCTGCATCTATTTTAATTTATCTTTCATTGCTATTGGGGTCTCATATATTAGTTGACTTAATGGATGTGTTAATTCTGCATAACATGGAATCCATTGTCTGCAGTAATTCGTTAATCCTAAAAAGACATCATTTGTTTTTTGGTTTCTGGTTTTGGTGCATTCAGGATAGCTGTTTTTCTGTCGTTAGTAATTGTTCTCCCTCCATTACTGAGAGAATATCCTAAATATTTGACTTCTTGTTTACAAAATTGTACTTTATTTTTACTTGTTTTATGTCCGTTTTCTGCGAGATATTTTAATAACGCTATTGTATCTTTTTGGCATGTTTCCTTATCTGGTGATGAAATCTAAACCATCCACGTAAAGTAAGATTTGACTTCCTCCTGGAGGTGTGAATTTAGACAAATTCGAACTCATAGCCTGTGAGTAAATTGTAGGAGATTCACAGTAACCTTGTGGTAACCTGGTATAAGTATATCTTCTATTGTTATAGGTAAATGCGAATAAAAACTGACTATCTTCACGAATTGGAATTGAAAAGAAAGTATTTAAATGTCTATAACCGTAAAGTATTGTGAATTTGGTTGTAATGAATTTAGAAGTGTATGTGGATCAGGAACACATGGAGCTCTCTGAATCACTGCTTGGTTTACTGCTTGTAGATCTTGTATCATTCTCCATCCTACAGATGGCGCTGCTTTTTGTACCGGAAATGACATGTATTGGCCAAAATAATGCTTGTCTAGTCCAGTTGTGACATCCTGTCTCAGCTGTTGGTCCTGTAGTTATCCAGTCTGTACATTTGAGTTTGTGGCTGCACTATGATAAATAAACTAGGACTAAACCAGAACTGAACCAGGTCTAAACTAGGACTAAAAGAGATCTAAATTAGGTCTAAGTCAGGTCTAAACCACTTCTAAACCAGGTCTAAACCAGATTCAAACCAGGACTAAACCAGGACTAAACCAGATCTAAATCAGGTCCAAACCAGATCAATACAAAAAAAAAATTAAAAAAAAAAAATACACTCTTTTTCTTCGGGTCCCAGGAGGATATTTGATATAATATGATAATATGAAAAGCAGAATTAAACGTATAATAGTATATAGAATTGCCAGGCGGAGGCGGAGTGCAAACACGCGGCGCGCAGTGATGACGCGTGGTGATGACGCGTGGTGATGACGCGCTTTGTGTTCGGGAATCAGGCAGAGAAACGTCTGAAAATCGAAATGGCGAACGATACAAACAGAGCAGAGTTGAAACTGTCACTGGAGCAGTCTGACGATGAAGCGCCGGAGGAAATGAGCTTTGAGTCGGCGCGAAATGAAGCTCTGCGCCGCGTGAAGAACGCCCTGGACACGGCCAAAAGGTGAGCCCGGTGCGGCCAAAAGGTGAGGAGTTGTACAGTTGTAGGGAGTATGTATGAAGGTAGTCCTGTATGTGGAGTTTACGTGTTCTGCCTGTGTCTGGGTGGTCTTATTCCATATGGTAAACAACTCCAGAAGCATTACCATTTGAGAATCTGAATCTGATGTTTCTAGGGGCCTAAATTCCTCAGCTCAAATAACTATTGTAAATATTTTTTACTCTAGTAGTCTGCATAATAATCTCCATAGATCTTTTCTCTTAACTGTATTATCTCTACAGTGTTTAACTTCCCTTTAAAGTTATATTTTGTTGTCCATAATTTTAGGTATTTTATTTTGTCTTTATTTTGTTGCTCGACACTTTTATAGTCCTTACTCTGAAGTTTTGTCTGTTTGTTTCCCATTTTTGATCAATTTGGTCCAACCTTTTGTCCAAAGGGGAGCCTACAGGTTGGGATGTGTTCTTGTTCAGACAGTAATAATCAGTATTGTAGTATTTTTCACTTCAACCTGTTTTACAGGTGAAAAAATCTTGCCTCTGCATCTACAATACGTTACTGTATTATTCTGAACAGTTTATATGAATTACAGTGTTAACGGCCTGTAATTCCAGTCATACACACTTTCACACAAAACTTTTATTCCTTTGAGTACGATTTTCACGGTCTTTTATTATCTAGCCAGTAACTAACCTGTTACCCGATAAAGGGACACCGCTTCCTTCAGTAATTTACTAACTGTATGTGACTAACCTGTCACCCGTTAGAAGGATACTACTCCACCCAGTGTTTTACTACCTGCCAGTGACTCTCCCGCCACCCGATAGAGGGACACTAGTCCACATTTTTACCTAATAGAGCCTAGGATTTTTAGGGTTTTCTACACGCTATGACCCTCAGTCACACACGTTTTAAACTTAGACGTACTCACTCAGTTCTTTTAGTCTGGTTGTCTTCCTCCTTCGGTATCCCGTCAACCCTCAGACTCCAAGCGATGGTTGAGAGTCGGCCGGTAAAGGTTTCAGATGCAGTGGCCACTGTCTTTCCCGAATCTCAGACACCTCCTGGAGTCTTTAGGTGTGTTGGGATCCGGCTCGAAGGACCATCTGATGGGTGCTGGTAAAAACCCAACATATTCTGTACACAAGGAAAGGAAGACAAGAGAGATTAGGTTTTTTCACTTGCAAGTGGAGAACAGTCAGAGAGAATGCCCAGGTGACACATGCTCTTGGCCCAATCTGCTCTGAGCGTCCTGGTTCTCTGTGCCCCCAGCTTGCTATTTATTCAGTTTTTCACATCCCTAGTTTACACCCTCTGTGCTGCCCATAAAGGGGTGGGGGAAACACGTGGCAGGACAGCCGATAAAACATAATAATTAAAACAAAAACACTTGTAAGATAAATCCCAGATATGACATCTTTCACAGGGACAATGTCCCTGGGACTTAGATATTGGAGGAGCCAAGCTGTCTGCTTACGTCTCCCCTCAGATATCTGGCCTTCTGCAACTCAAAACATATGATCACAAGTCACGTACACACTTTTGAACCTTCATTTCTAAAAATCAAAGAATCACAAAAGTTAATAATATATAATTATTCCATCAAATATCTATAATAATATAATGTTTATTGAATGAATTTTAAAGACATGCATCACAATGAAGCAGCAGAAATACACTCAAATAAAACACAAATCTTTAGGAGTAATTACGTAGCAGGAGACTAAGGCGACGTTCAGACTGCAGGGCTTAATGCTCAATTCTGATTTTTTTTATGAAATCTGATTTTTTTGCGAGATCGTTCACATTTCCAATTAAATGCAGCTTGTATGTGATCTCCAGTGTGAACTTTAAATGCCCCAAAAGTGTCCTGCATGCGCCGTAGAGGACACGACGAGGTCACGTGCAGCGAGCGTGCTCAGTGTTTACGGATGTAAACATAGACGCTATGAGTGAGCGTCTGGCTTTATTAAAGTTGCTGTCCCACCGGAGCCAGAACATGTACAATACATTTGTTTTAAAGAGGAGATTAAAAAGGAGAAGAGCAAGGTTTTTGGCTATGGCGTTTTGAGGGGCAGTGGCAGAAACATCCGTACAGAGGAACGTGTTGGTGCAGAGTCGCAGACAAGAGTGGTGGGATTGCTACGTGCTTCGCCGCTTCACTGACACGGAGTTCATATACTATTTTCACATGACGAGAAGAACGTTTGTGTACATTTGTGAGCGCCGACTTGTACCACTCTCGCTGGAGGAAACACGCCCAGGTCGGATGAACGTGACCTGGTCGTGCAGACTGAAGTCGCATGTCAAAAGATCAGATATGTATCGGTTTTAGGACCACATATCCAAGTGGCCTGGGTCGCATTTGAAAAAATCTGATCTGTGTCCTTCGGACTGTCATTAGAAGATCAGATACAGGTCGCATAGGGGGGAAAAAATCGGATTTGGGTCACTTCAGACTGCAGTGTGAACGTTGCCTGACATTCCCCTTTTCATCATCAGACAAACTCTAACCCTGCGCTCCATCACGCCCCCTGCAGCCCTGACACAGCCACTGCACTGAGGAGCTCCACATAAAAGTGATGCCCCCCCCACTGCCCCATCCAGAAGATGGTGGTGGTGTTCTGTCTCAGATGCAGCAGTGACAGCAGATGGCGGTGGCGTCATCGTTGGTGTTGACCACAGGGACCGTCATCAGCTCCTCCAGACTCTGTTCTGACTCCACCTCAGCCCGAGACAAGTCCAACTGGAACCACAGCGGCTTTGTGGGCTCCACAGCCCAGAAGGCCACCGGCACCTGCCACACAACCGACAGGACAGGGACAGCGTAATATTTTTTATTCTTCACATTCATGTCATTTATGAAGTATCATCCTTAATGTACTTAAAGGTACAGTAGACCAGCTTTAGTCTGACCTGAACCCAGTCTAAACCTGGTCTAAACCCTTTCTAAATCCAGTCTAAAACCTTTCTAAATTCGGTCTTGAACTGGTCTGAACCCCGGTCTAAACTTAGTCTAAACCCAGTCTCACCCGCAGCTGCAGGTGTTGGAGCTGAAGGTCTAAAGTCCGAATGTGGTTCTGGAGGTTTGGAGTGGGATCTTCATCCAAACTGATCCAAGGAGCTTGAATTGCCGCCACACGGGCTGCCAGACCCACCACACCGTCCACGCAGCCTGTGACAGACAGATCCATGAGGCTGGGACAGATGGAGGTGTGGAAACAAGAAATAAGTCCACAAACTGAGGACTAAGGCTGCAGTACCGCTGTTGACCAGAGAGTGGCGGTCCAAGCGCTGAGTCAGGGGAAACTGGCCAATCAGATCACTCGCTTTCCGAAGGTCAGACAGGAAGCACTCCATCGCAGACAGGAAATTCACCCACAGTCGCTCACTCACCTGTCCATCAGAGGAGGGGGTGGGCTCACTGGAGGGGGCGGGGTCAGAGGAACGTGTGGGGTCATCAGAGGTCACAGGGTCATG
The DNA here is from genome assembly GCA_036785185.1 of Paratrypauchen microcephalus. NCBI lineage: Eukaryota > Metazoa > Chordata > Actinopteri > Gobiiformes > Gobiidae > Paratrypauchen > Paratrypauchen microcephalus. The sequence goes on from JAVJIX010000367.1 coordinate 117,917, forward strand.
CAGAGAGGTGGAGTCAGAGGTGGACAACAGACGAATCAGGCGGCGAGCCAAACCTGCCACAGACGAGCTCAGGGTCAGAGCTGGAACTTTGGCTGGTTCAGTTTGGAGTGTAACTGTACTGAGAGTCAGGGTCAGGGTTAGGGATTAAGGGTCAGGAGTTAGGGTATAGATATAGGGTGTGTCCGAATCTCTACCCTAGCCCCTCATTCACCACATAGGCCTGTACTCTTCAGCGCCCTCTACGGCGTGCCCTGTAGCACCCTCTATGGCCGCTCTGTAGCGCCCTCTTCAGGCGCTCTGTAGCGCCCTCTTCAGGCGCTCTGTAGCGCCCTCTACAGTGAGTCACTCACAGATTCAGACTCAGGTCACTACAGTCGGGTCATGTGTCTGTGGCTCTGGTGAAAAGTTTAAACTGTGGTAAAAGTAGATTTGTGTCATAAATAAAGATCCGATCAGACGGACACCAGTGTTCATGGAATAAGAAGAATTCCACATGTTTGTGTCACATTGGATCTCACACAAACACACCGGAGGAGCCGAGTTTGGTCTGAGATGTGGGAATTATGTGGACTTTTATAACTGGGTCTGGATGTCAGGGGGTGTTTGGGTTTTCTAGGTGTTAGAGTCGGGGTGTTTGAGGTGTGGAGGTGTTTGGGGTGTCAGGGTGTCTTGATGTCGAGGTGTTTGGGGTGTCGAGGTGTTTGGGCTGTCGAGGTGTTTGGGGTGTCGAGGTGTTTGGGGTGTTGGAGTGTTTGGGGTGTCGAGGTGTTTGGGGTGTCGAGGTGTTTGGGGTGTTGGAGTGTTTGGGGTGTCGAGGTGTTTGGGCTGTCGAGGTGTTTGGGGTGTCGAGGTGTTTGGGGTGTCAGGGTGTCTTGATGTCGAGGTGTTTGGGGTGTCGAGGTGTTTGGGCTGTCGAGGTGTTTGGGCTGTCGAGGTGTTTGGGGTGTCGAGGTGTTTGGGGTGTCAGGGTGTCTTGATGTCGAGGTGTTTGGGGTGTCAGGGTGTCTTGATGTCGGGGTGTTTGGGGTGTCATGCATGGTACCTTGGCTGATGCGGTGGGCGAGAGAGCGCGTCTCATGGAGTTCTTCTCGGAGGAAGCTGCCGTCGGCCGAACTGCCCAATGACGAGGTCAGCTGTTGGAAGCAGGAAGTGACACGGGACAGCGCCTCCTGAGCGCGCTCACACTCCACCTGCTGCCGCCGCCGTACAGACACCTCTTCCACTGAACGCCGCCACAGAGACACCGCCATGACAAGGAAAAGAGGGAGAACACGAGAAAACAAGGAGACAAGAAGGGAGGAGATGAGGAGAAGAGGAGGGAGGAGACAAGGAGTAAGGATATAAGAATAGGAGGAGATGAGGAGATGTGGAGACGAGGAGGGAGGAGACAAGGAGTAAGGATATAAGAATAGGAGGAGATGAGGAGACGAGGAGGGAGGAGGCAGGAAACAAACAGCTGGACCTAGGAGACAACAGAAGAGTTTATTAAAAATTATTTTCAGATGAATTCATAAATGACCCTAATGGTATAAAAGGGTTAGGGTTAGGGTTACAGCTATTTTACGTTAAACGGAGTATTTGCACAGATTGTATAAAGAAGTGAGTGTGATGTCACCACAGCGTTCAGCTCCAGTCAAATGAAGCTCACTGCGGTTACAAAGTGCATTTAGAGCCAGGCTCTGTATCAGGAATAGGACTTTTTTAACAGACACAAACCCTAAAATCCTGTGTAGCGGCTGCAGAAGAACGTTTCAGACCAAAATGCCGAGACTCACAGCAGCAGGTACAGAGACAGGAGCCACAAGGTCCCAATGGAAGAACGAGCTGGAAGAGCCGCCATGCTCACTTCCTGTTTGGAATGTGCCGGCTAGTGCGTTAGCTACGTCCATTTATATAAACAGTGGGGGGCACTGGATGGGGCATTAAAGAGGGGCTATTTGACTTTTATGGGGTAATAAAGAAGGGGTTATATAATATTCTAAATAGTGTGTAAATTGTGCCAAACTTTTGGACAGAATTCTCCTTTTTAGAAATCATAAAGGCCACTGCCTCATGCTTCATTCAGACCGGGGTGTCACGCACTGGACACCTCTAGTTGGATGCTTTTGTATTGATTTCAGACACTCCCGACACAAATCATGGACACCGTGGACCAACAGGAGAAAAATACTTGACACACATCCAGGGCATCCGCTGCAGTCGGCAAGTGCCTTGTTTTCCCAGGCAAGAGAGTGACTTTAGTGTATTTATTACATAATCAGGAGCTGATGGGCTCGGCGGTTGTGACGTGTATATATTTATACTCCGCAAATGACATGATGTAGATTTCTTGTTCTGGTGTTTGTGGCTCCTGGATCACGTAACCCTAACCCTTTCTCTTTCTTCTCCTCCTCCTTCTTCTTCTTCTGAGTAATAACGTTGCTACATCACTGGATATTTCTATTTTATTTATTTATTTATTTCAGGGACAGTGCATATTAATCATATTAATCAACATTTCTGTAAATATGCCAGAATTAGCCAAAGGCTATTTTTCATCTATAGTTCCTCGACAGCAGATACTGTCCACCTAAAAACAAGAATAAATATAGCTGCAAGCAGCAATGTGGGGCCAAGCACCGAAGGTGCATGTAGGCCTCAGCATGTAGGCCTACCCCTACCTGGGGGTGGGGACCTATAAGTCGCTGTGGGTAATGAGGGGACTGGCTGTAATGTGCATGCAAAATTTCACAACTTTTTACCAGACGGTTGAGACGATGGAAATGTTTTTTTAATGGAAAGCGTGTCATATCTTTCTCCACGTTTAAACGCAGAAGTGGGTGACAGAGCACCACTAATCCAGGAAACAGCTGTGTATTTGGCCACACCCCCATCAGCTGCACTGGCCTGTCTCTGTCCTCCTCATTTGCATTCAAGCAACAACACCCAGAATAAAGCCTTTCAGAGACATGGTTATGAATAGGACTGTGTTCATGAGTCTATCTCATGCACTGAGTCTTGATTCATTTACAGTATTAGGGAACCATTAAGGCGCCATATAAAAGCATCAAGAAGTACCATGTCATGGGCTCTTTAATCTCCTCTTTAAAACAAATGTATTGTACATGTGCTGCTCCAGTAGGACAGCAACTTTAATAAAGCCAGATGCAACTGCAGTGACACTAGGACTGTTCCCACCCCCCCGCTCTATGTCAGTCACATGACCTCACCCCCCCCGCTCTATGTCAGTCACATGACCCCCCCCCGCTCTATGTCAGTCACAGGACCCCACCCCCCCGCTCTATGTGAGTCACATGACCCCCACCCCCCCCGCTCTATGTCAGTCACATGCCCCCCACCCCTCGCTCTATGTCAGTCACATGCCCCCACCCCCCGCTCTATGTCAGTCACATGACCCCACCCCCCGCTCTATGTCAGTCACATGCCCCCACCCCCCGCTCTATGTCAGTCACATGCCCCCACCCCCCGCTCTATGTCAGTCACATGCCCCCACCCCCCACTCTATGTCAGTCACATGCCCCCCCCCGCTCTATGTCAGTCACAGGACCCCCCCGCTCTATGTCAGTCACATGACCCCCACCCCCTCGCTCTATGTCAGTCACATGACCCCACCCCCCGCTCTATGTCAGTCACATGCCCCCCACCCCCCGCTCTATGTCAGTCACATGACCCCACCCCCCCGCTCTATGTCAGTCACAGGACCCCGCTCTATGTCAGTCACAGGACCCCGCTCTATGTCAGTCACATGACACCCCCCCCCGCTCTATGTCAGTCACATGACCCCCACCCCCCGCTCTATGTCAGTCACAGGACCCCACCCCCCCGCTCTATGTGAGTCACATGACCCCACCCCCCGCTCTATGTCAGTCACAGGACCCCACCCCCTCGCTCTATGTCAGTCACAGGACCCCACCCCCCCGCTCTATGTCAGTCACAGGACCCCACCCCCCGCTCTATGTCAGTCACATCACCACCCCCACCCCCCGCTCTATGTCAGTCAGTCTACAGGACTATGTCAGTCACAGGACCCCACCCCTCGCTCTATGTCAGTCACAGGACCCCACCCCCCGCTCTATGTCAGTCACATGACCCCACCCCCCCGCTCTATGTCAGTCACATGACCCCACCCCCCGCTCTATGTCAGTCACATGACCCCACCCCCCCGCTCTATGTCAGTCACATGCCCCCCACCCCCCCGCTCTATGTCAGTCACAGGACCCCACCCCCCGCTCTATGTGAGTCACATGACCCCCCCCCCCGCTCTATGTCAGTCACATGCCCCCCACCCCCTCGCTCTATGTCAGTCACAGGACCCCACCCCCCCGCTCTATGTCAGTCACATGACCCCCCCCCCCGCTCTATGTCAGTCACATGACCCCACCCCCTCGCTCTATGTCAGTCACATGACCACCCCCTCGCTCTATGTCAGTCACATGACCCCCCTCGCTCTATGTCAGTCACAGGACCCCCACCCCCCGCTCTATGTCAGTCACATGACCCCACCCCCCGCTCTATGTCAGTCACATGACCCCACCCCCTCGCTCTATGTCAGTCACATGACCCCCCCTCGCTCTATGTCAGTCACATGACCCCCCTCGCTCTATGTCAGTCACATGACCCCCCCTCGCTCTATGTCAGTCACATGCCCCACCACCCCCTCGCTCCTATGTCAGTCACATGCCCCCCACCCCTCGCTCTATGTCAGTCACATGACCCCACCCCGCTCTATGTCAGTCACATGCTCCCCCACCCCCTCGCTCTATGTCAGTCACATGACCCCCCTCGCTCTATGTCAGTCACATGCCCCCCACCCCCTCGCTCTATGTCAGTCACAGGACCCCACCCCCCCGCTCTATGTCAGTCACATGACCCCACCCCCCGCTCTATGTCAGTCACATGACCCCACCCCCCCGCTCTATGTCAGTCACATGCCCCCCACCCCCCGCTCTATGTCAGTCACATGACCCCACCCCCCGCTCTATGTCAGTCACATGACCCCCCCCTCGCTCTATGTCAGTCACATGACCCCCCCTCGCTCTATGTCAGTCACATGACCCCCACCCCCTCGCTCTATGTCAGTCACATGACCCTGTGCTGTTTTTTTTTGCACCTGAACATTACCTGCACCTGCACTGTTATTATTATTCTTGTATTCTTGTACATTTCTTAATTTAAGTTTTATGCTTATTTTATTTTATTCTATTTTTATTTCGCTCCAAGTACCAAAGCAATTCTTAATATTGTGAACATGTTCAAACATATGGCAATAAAACCTTTCTGATTCTGATTCTGACAGTCTGACAGGGTCTAACAGGGTCTGACAGGGTCTGACAGAGTCTGACAGGGTCTAACAGGGTCTAACAGGGTCTGACAGGGTCTAACAGGGTCTGACAGGGTCTAACAGGGTCTGACAGGGTCTAACAGGGTCTAACAGGGTCTAACAGGGTCTGACAGGGTCTAAATTGGGGCTCTGTAATTTGTGGGGAATCCTGGGAAGGACGCGAACATCTGTGAAAAGTTTGAAAATAATCCTATGAAGGGTTCCCGAGATATGAGCTCACTTCGGCTAGATCAAAGACAGATCAAAGGCGTTGCTAGGCAACGCAGAAAATTCCTGAAAATTCCAGCAAATTTGACCTGCTGGTGGCGCTAGAGGGTTGGGGGTGGGGACCTATAAATTGCTGTGGGTAATGAGGAGAGTGGCTGGAATGTGCATGCCAAATTTCACAACTTTTTACCAGACGGTTCTAGGGGCTGCCATAGACTCCCAGAGGCGGAAGAATAATGTATAATAATAATAAGAATCTGTAGAAACACCTTTGGTGCTTGGGCCCAAAAATTACAATACAATAAATGCATATAAAACAGTTGAAAAATATATACAGTAAGATAAGATAAGATAATGCAGGAGAAATTTACTTGTCACAGTAGCTCCAGGTAGGGACAGTTTGAACAAGAAAGAAAAGTGCATGCAGCAAGAATGGCATAAAAATAAGTAATAATAATAATAAAATAAGTAAAAATAGAATAAGTAATAATAATAAAACAGTAACAAGGAGAGTATTAAGATAAGATAAGATAAGATAAGACTTTATTGATCTCACACAGGAGAAATTTACTCGCCACAGTCGCTCCAGGACAATTTGAACATGAGGGAAAAGTGCATGCAGGCAGGGAGGGGATAAAGTCAGTAATAATACAAATAGTAATACGTAATAATAATAATAATGGAAAATAGTAATAATGATAATAGTAACAACAAGCATCAACATGAAAAGGAGGATATTGCACGTCTGGCCTATATGTTAGAATTATACAGTCTGATGGTGGTGGGGATGAAGGATCTGCAGTAGCGCTCCTTCTTGCACTGGGGGTGCCTCAGTCGGCTGCTGAAGGAGCTGCTCAGCTCCTCTACAGTCCGGTGCAGAGGGTGAGAGGTATTTGTCCAGCCCCCTCCTCTCAGCCACCTCCTCTACAGAGTCCAGAGGACAGCCCAGGACAGAGCTGGCCCTCCTGACCAGCTTATTAAGTCTCTTCCTGTCCCGCTCTGTGCTGCTCGGGGCCCAGCAGATGACAGCGTAGAGGAGAGCAGAGGCCACCACAGAGTCATAAAAAGTCTTGAGCAGAGGCCTGCACACTCCAAAGGACCTCAGTCTCCTCAGGAGGTGGAGGCGACTCTGGCCCTTCTTGTACAGGGCGTAGGTGTTGTGGGACCAGTCCAGTTTATTGTTGAGGTGAACACCCAGGTACTTGAAACTGTCCACAGTCTCTATGTCCTGCCCCTGGATGTTCACCGGTGAGTGAGGTAGTGGTCTCCTCCTGAAGTCCATCACCAGCTCCTTTGTCTTACTGGTGTTCAGGCACAGGTGGTTTCGCCCACACCAGTCCACAAAGTCACTGATGACCGAGCGGTACTCCAGCTCGTTCCCCTCAGACACACAGCCCACAATGAACGAGTCATCAGAGAACTTCTGTCTGTGTTGTATATGAAGTCCGAGGTGTAGATGGTGAAGAGGAAGGGTGAGAGGACAGTTCCCTGTTCACCAACAATACCAGACGGGTATTTTGCCATCAGGTGTTACCCTTGTGGGTATCACCTGATGCCCCCAGATTACCAAACCAATAGTGCTACAACATTGCATTACATTATACATTGCACTTTTAACTTGTAAATAGTTATTTTATTGTATATTTGTATATTGTACAGTTGTGTTGTCGCCTTCCCAGGACTACAGATGGAAATTAGCTCTGAGCTACAATCTGGTACAAACATCTCTGCCACTGTGCTTAATGTAACTGTACACTGTCCTAATAAACCAATAAATGAAATGAAAATAAACCCTAACCCTCTAACTCTAACCCTAATTCTAACCCCTAACCCCAGGGGTGTCAAACATGCACCCGGGGGCCAGATCCGGCCCTCCAAGACCTTTAATCTGGCCCTCGGCTTAATATGGCCCTCGGCTGATTTTCTATTAAAATATTTTAATTATATTTTAATTTTCAATGAAAATATTGGTAATTTTCTGCGCCTCTTTTCTGCAGTTTTGCATAGCAGCGTCTCCAGCTCCTCTGTGCGTGGCCCCTCCCACCAGAGCAGCACAAATGAAGACTCGCCTCTTTCCAAACGCTCTTAAAGGAGCATCGTTTTGACTAAAGGAATATAATCTTAAACGCCACTACGAGACACGGCATTTCAAACAATACAAGAACTTGAACGGAGAATTGAGAAGACAGAAGATAAACAAATTATTGCTGGGACTGAAGAAACAGCAGTCTGTAATAGATTTGCGTTTCTCTGGACAAAACAGAATCAGAAAACTCATGGTCAAAAATAGCAATAAGTCTATTGCTATTTTTGGCCATGAGTTTTCTGATTCTGGCCCCTGGACCAAAATGAGTTTGACACCCCTGCCTTACCCTATCCCTAACTCTCTAACCCAACTATAATCCTCTAACCCTCTGAAACTGAATTGAACAGTGTCTGAATCGTACCTGTTTTATGGAGACGTCCTTGTGAGACGGGTGAAAAGTAAGGAAATGACAGGAGCAGAGTCCGCGCTCTCTAACCTCCTCCTCCCTCACCCTTTTCTCTCTCTCCTCTGGGATTGAGTCATAATTAAAATTAAAAATGAACTCAGGTCCCAAAGGTCGTTAAAGTCATACCTGAGAAAACATCGTTAAAACACACACACACACAGACACACACACACACACCACTGTCACTGCCGACATCTCAAAGTGCATTAATGATGTCACAGGCATCAATACCAAGAGATGGAAATATCAGGAAAAAGGAACACGAGAAACGAGAGAAATCCCAGTGGTTCAAGGAAGATCTGGAGAAGGTCTGAAGGTGAAGGCATCAGTGGTGCCCGTGGTGATCGGAGCACTCGGGGCTGTTCCTGTACTGTGCTTTTTCTTTGGATCTACTGTAGCCTCTCCTCCAGTTTGGGGGTATAATTTTATATATAGAATAGAACAGAATAAAATAGAATGCCTTTTATTGTCACTATTCATATGTACAATTTATATCATACTCACAGTGAGATTGAAAGCATCTCAAAAATAAGTAGACATTGAAGATATACACAACACAGCTGAATATTTACAACCCAGTATAAAAAAACAGTGCAAAAATTTGTGCAAAAAAGTGCTGTACTACACATTAGTTTCCAGGTTATTGCAAGTCGTGCTCAGATATTGCTGTAAGTGTGACACATTACAACCATTATACACACGCACATTATATATATATATATATATATATATATATATATATATATATATATATATACACACACACACACACACACACACACATTTTTTTTTTTTTTTTTAAATGTGCCTTCACCTTCCAGGACTTCTCCAGCTCTTCCTTGAGCCCCTGGTATTTCTCTAGTTTCTCGTGTTCCTTTTTCCTGATGTCACCATCTCTCGGTGTTGAGATGTCCACCACCACGGCTCTGTTCTGTTGCTTATCCACCACCACTATGTCTGGTTGGTTCGCCATCACCATTCTGTCAGTCTGTATCTGGAAGTCCCACAGGATCTTGGCTCGGTCATTCTCCGCAACCTTCGGAGGTGTTTCCCACCTTGACCTTGGGGTGTATGTATGTATGTGTGTGTGTGTGTGTATATATATATATATATACACTCAACAAAAATATAAACGCAACACTTTTTTGCTCCCATTTTTCATGAGATGGACTTAAAGATGTAAAATTCATTCCAGATACACAATATTACCATTTCTCTCAAACATTGTTCACAAATCTGTCTAAATGTGTGATAGTGAGCACTTCTGCTTTGCTGAGATAATCCATCCCACCTCACAGGTGCCACATCAAGATGCTGATCTGACATCATGATTAGTGCACAGGTGTGCCTTATACTGCCCACAATAAAAGGACACTCTGAAATGTGCAGTTTTGTCTCACAGCAAAATGCCACAGATGTCACAAGCATTGAGGGAGCGTGCAGTTGGCATGCTGACAGCAGGAATGTCAACCAGATCTGTTGCTCGTGCATTGAATGTTCATTTCTCCACCATAAGCCGTCTCCAAAGGCGTTTCAGAGAATATGGCAGTACATCCAACCGGCCTCACAACCGCAGACCACGTGTAACCACACCAGCCCAGGACCTCCACATCCAGCAGGTTCACCTCCAAGATCGTCTGAGACCAGCCACTCGGACAGCTGCTGAAACAATTGGTTTGCATAACCAAACAATTTCTGCACAAACTGTCAGAAACCGTCTCAGGGAAGCTCAACTGCATGCTCGTCGTCCTCATCGGGGTCCTAACCTGACTCCAGATCGTCGCCGTAACAGACTTGAGTGGGCAAATGCTCACATTCGATGGCGCCTGGCACGTTGGAGAGGTGTTCTCTTCACGGATGAATCTCGGTTTACATTGTTCAGGGCAGATGGCAGACAGCGTGTGTGGCGTCGTGTGGGTGAGCGCTTTGCTGATGTCAATGTTGTGGATCGAGTGGCCCATGGTGGTGGTGGGGTTATGGTATGGGCAGGCATCTGTTATGGACGAAGAACACAGGTGCATTTTATTGATGGCATTTTGAATGCACAGAGATACCGTGATGAGATCCTGAGGCCCATTGTTGTGCCATACATCCATGAACATCACCTCATGTTTCAGCAAGATAATGCACGGCCCCATGTTGCAAGGATCTGTACACAATTCTTGGAAGCTGAAAATGTCCCAGTTCTTGCATGGCCAGCATACTCACCGGACATGTCACCCATTGAGCATGTTTGGGATGTGCTTGACCGGCGTATACGACAGCGTGTACCAGCTCCCACTAATATCCAGCAACTTCACACAGACATTGAAGAGGAGTGGACCAACATTCCACAGGCCACAACTGACAATCTGATAAACTCTATGTGAAGAAGATGTGTTGCACTGCATGAGGCAAATGGTGGTCACACCAGATACTGACTGGTTCTGAGTCCCCAGACCCCCAATAAAGCAAAAAAAAAAAGCACATTTCGGGGTGGCCTTTTATTGTGGGCAGTATAAGGCACACCTGTGCACTGGTCATGATGTCGGATCGGCATCTTGATGTGGCACCTGTGAGGTGGGATGGATTATCTCAGCAAAGCAGAAGTGCTCACTATCACACATTTAGACAGATTTGTGAACAATGTTTGAGAGAAATGGTAATATTGTGTATCTGGAATTAATTTTAGATCTTTAAGTCCATCTCATGAAAAATGAGAGCAAAAACAAAAGTGTTGCGTTTATATTTTTGTTGAGTGTATGTGTATGTATATATATATATATATATATGTATATATATGTATATACATACATATACACACACACGAGAGTCTCTACATTGCAGGGAGATGTTTCACAGAACTCAGTTTAGCATACTGTACTGTAATAAATATTGTCAACGAGCTATAGCACAGTGTTCAGTATTGCACCACAGGATATTGCACTGTGATTAGGTACACAACAATAAAAAAAAATCGAGGAACACATATTTAAACATTTATTCACAGGGTTAGGGTTTTACACAGTTCTGACAGAGCCACAGGGGCTAATCCTGACCCTTTAATAACATTGACCGTTTGATAATAACCCCTTTCTAGTAAAAAGAGGTTACTTTGGTCAGTTGGGCCAGTTCAGCAGGAAGCCCAAGGGCCACATTTGGCTCCCGGGCCAGTTTGGACACCCCTAATGTGTATAAATGTACAACTATATAAACTATTACAAGTATGTCTGTACGTGTATGATGCATATAAATGTATGATGTATATAAATTAGGGCTGTCAAACGATTAATTTTCTTGATCGCAACTAATACTAGCAAAATAATAGCAAACTCAAAATAGCGCGTTTAACCGACAATGAGTTTAATTAATACAACCAAATGAGCTGCATATGGATGGTAGAATTGCGGAAAATGCTGGCAAACTCTGATCGCGATTAAAAAAATTGTTCGCGATCATAACTCTAATCGCGATTAACGCGTTAATATTCCCAGCCCTAATATAAATGTATATGTAATTTTCCTGTAAGCTTTACATAATCAAAAGGCTAATGTGTGATGAGCGTTTGTCATCACAGCATGATGAAGATTCACATATACAGCGGTCCCTTGTTTATCGCGGGGGTTTGGTTCCAGAAATAACCCGCAATACGTGAAATCCGCGAAGTAGGACAACTTTATGTTTTACAATTATTCTACACGTTTTAAGACTGTAAACGCCTCACACATTATACACTTTTCTCAGTCTGGTATTAACATTTTCTCACATTTCTCTCTTGTTTAAACACTCAAACTTTCATAGATTTTCAACAAAATGTATTAATAGTGAAGCGTGGGGTGGAGGGGTACGCGCGGCATGTGCACCCGTGGTCACGAAACAAGGCAAACAGCCGCAATCCTGCTTTAGTCCAGGTTTAGACCTGGTCTAATCCTGGTTTAGTCCAGGTTTAGACCTGGTTTAGACATGGACTTCCTACAGATCCAGTGACTCATGTCTCCACTCCTCGTGCATCCGGCCCCGGTGCGGCTCGGACTGCTTCTCATTCAAACAGTGTGAGCGCAGAGGGACGAGCAGGAAGCACTGCGCTCATTCAACGGCACCGCCACATCCCGGGACGCGGCGCGCACCAACACCCTTGGAGAAGTGCGCGACACGTGCACCCCTCATCATGGTCAAATCCATGACAGAGCAGCACGACCGGCGCAAGGCCGCGCGTACACCGGGGCTGCGAGCACGAAATCGAACCGCGGCACCCGGACGCGTCCTCTCAGCCCGAGCCACAAACCAGCCGCACGAAACCAGCAAAGAGCGGCACGTGGTGGTTTAATCCTGGTTTAGACCTGGTCCAGTCCTGGTTTAGTACAGGTCTAGACTTGGTCCAGTCCTGGTTTAGTCCAGGTCAAGTCCAGGTTTAGACCTGGTTTAGACCTGGTCTAGTCCACGTTTAGTCCTGGGTCTCTTAGCCAATCAGGACACAGAACACAATGTTACACTATAATAAAAAAAAAGTTACACTATTTGTGACCGAATGGAATACAGACTACTGGCACCAACCGGACAACGCCACCTATGGGGGGTTGGCCCACAGGAATAAATAAGTAAACCCTTTAAGAAATCAGAGCCCCCAGGATTTCGCGGGCATTTTTTGTGATTGCTGCGGGCCAAAATGCCTGAATTTGCGGGAGCTTTTCCAAAAAGTTGTGATGAAAGTTGCAATGCTTTTAAGGTTTTTGTTGCGATTTCGTTGCGGGAGGAAGTGAAAGTTCCGATACTGTGGTACCTCACCTTACGAAATTAATTCGTTCCAGAAGTGGTTTTGTAACGTGAATTTTTCGTAAGTTGAGTAGCTATTTCAATGGAAAAGGCCTGATTCGTTCCAAGGTTGTTTTTTTTATAGTGTAACTTTTTTTTTTTATATACCTGAAGAGTCCCTCAGTCGTCCAGGTAGAATCCATGATAAAAGAAGAGGCTTCGTCAGCTGACGAAGCCTCTCGGATGAGCGGCGAAACGTTTTCGACCAAACAAACTTTGTCCAGCTGACAAATTGAATTTCTTCTTTAATCATTTTTTTCATTGTGCGTGTTCGGTTTGTGGCTCGGGCTGCGTGTTCGCCGCGGTTCTATCTCATGCTCACAGTGCTCCTGTCTCCGCGCTCCTTGCGTGTTCGGCGCTAGAGCTAAGAGGCAGAGAAAGGTGCTCTTTGAGCGGGGATAACAGTGGGGTGTGCATCTGAGCGCGCATTACTCGAATTTTTGATGTTTCGTAACTTGAATTTTCTTTCGTATCTAGAGACCAAAATTTTACGTGAAGGCGTTTCCCAACTTGGATTTTTCGTATGTAGGGTCTTTCGTAAGGTGAGGTACCACTGTAGTTGCGATTTTCTCTTTTTGTAATTAAAATTGAGTAATATTTTGAATACTGAGTTATTACTGACAAAGAATAATACAAAGACACAGAGATCACAGATATGGTCCTAAAACAACCTTACCAACATCCAAAATAAATGAGGAGGGGAACTGTTTGGGTCTTTTGCTGTTATTTTTGTGGCAAATGGCGCCGCAGACATGTTTCTTTGCCATTAGAAGCCGTGTCCCAGTTCCCAGAGTGCACAGTTCGGAGTGTGGTTTGAAGGGCATGTGCGTCATTTTTTTTTTGCCACATGCGCAGTTAACACGCGTTCGCAGACCGCAGTCGTTTCCATGGAAATCGGGGCGTGGACCAAGCGTGTGAAAAAGCACGCTTCACACACTCATATATCCCAGCATGCACCGCGCACTACTTCTTGTACGGGAGAAAATGGAGTCTGCGGCTGCTTCCCGTAGTTGCGAGACCTGTCGCATTTCGCAGACGGCCATGCGGTCCGCGGAGTGCACTCAGGGCTGAGCAAGTGTGCACCGCCTTGACTGCAGTCTGAGCCCCTTCAAACCACGCTCTGAACTGGGGACACGGCCACAGTTTGGTTTCGTCACACGGAAGTAAAGCAGAAGGAAGCTGGTCGACGTGAGTTCAATACGTCGCCGATGACTGGTCAAAATTGGTAAAAATTGCGGGAAAGTTGCGGTGATTGGTCAAAATTGCAACACCGCCCTGAATTCACGGGGATTGGCTGAAGTTGCGTTGAAGTTGCAAATCGCAACATCGTGAATTCCTGGAGGGTCCAGCTATGGTTGATTTTGAGTCAACAATGCGCGCACATGCCGGTGACGTCACGTCTGTTTACTAACAGTAAAGGGGTCTATTGTGCTGGACTCCTGCTCCCTCAGCTCCACCACGGTCCAGGACCTCCAGACCTCCATCGTCCAGAAGGTCCAGCAGAGGACGGGCTTCCTGCAGCAGCTGAGACAAGATCCAGCCCAGAGGATGGGGTTATATATTTTTTTTACTCTTCATTATTGTAATATGTGATATGTGATCTGTGTCCGAGTAATTCCCTTATGGATCAATAAAGTCTAAGTCCAAGTCTATACACCGTCATCCTCAGGGCTTACAGCAAGAGCAGGGAGTTTCAGGAGACCCTCAAGATGTGTTTGTGTTTGCAGAAGATAAACCCACAAAGAGCTCATCACAACTGCAGAGATGAACCAGGCCATGTTCCGCAGTGTCTTTATGTGAGGGAAAACGGCACATGTGACTAAGAGCTTTATTAAGAAAGTGACAGACAAAACCAAACACTCAAATATTTTACAAAAACACTTTTTTAAAGGGAGATCACTTCTGAAACGTGGCGAGCAGGTGGGCCTTGAACGCTGGAGAGAGAGAGAGGCAGGGTCAGAGAGACAAATGGGGGGTCAGGACTAAAACCCCCAGGACTAAACCCAGCAGACTGACCTTCCTGATTGTCCCAGAGCTCAGCAGCCATTGTGTTCAGGGGAGACTCGTTATTCGGCTCTAAAAACAGAAACACACTGAAAGTTCAGAACGTCCTAAAGCAGGAGTGGGCCACATGAGAAACAGAAAATATTGTGGAGGGTCAGTGGCCAAATTAAGAGATTAATATTAAGTCTTTATTTGGTCTCACACACAGTGACACACGGGAGAGATTTGCCTTCTGCATTTGACCCATCCTTTTTCAGGAGCAGTGAGCAGTCATCTTTCGGCGCCCGGGGGGCAGTACCATGAAGTGTCTTGCCCAAGGACCCACACTGGTGTGAACCCACATCCCCCCCGGGAAAGTCAGTGACTTACCAGTTGATCCAACCAGACGGTAAATGCCAAAATGCTTAACTTAATTCTGCAGAATATTAATTGCATTTGTTTATAAAAAGCTGTTTATCTCATCGTTATGACGAGACTGTTTGTTGTTGTGTTTGAGAAATGAAAAGGTGAGGTTGCCTTACAAAAAAAAAAAAAAAAAAAAAACACACCTCTAAAATAAAAGCAATGCGACTTTAGTCCATGCATGAGGTAAAACGATAAAATGTTTATTTTGTAATTGCAAATGAGCTTAAAGGTCCCATGGCATGAAATATTCACTTTGAGGTTTTTGAATGTTTAATGTGAGCTCCCCTACCCTGTTTAGCCCCTCCCATGGCTAAAAGTTGTGAAATGTGTAAACTGAGCATTTGCGATCCTTTTCCGTGTTTGAAAAAAAGACAACCCAAACGGGCGATTCTGAAATCACACTCAGGGAAAAAGGCAAATGCAGTTCCACCGCCGGTCTGGATGTCTACCCATCGTCTATGGAAGAGAGTTTGGACCGCAAACGAGCTACGCAATGCGAGATGCGGTTTTTTATTTGCCTGGAGACACGTGAGAGCGTTTCCAGGCTCGGATGTCCTTTATCTGAGCCTCTGGACCTCTGAAACAGCAGTGGTTTAATTTTATTTTCTGTGGAAATTTGTTTTTTTAATGCAACTCGTCTCATATCTTCCTCCGCGCTTACACACACTGAAGTGGAGACAGCGCTCATCGCACCGCTAAACGAGGAACCAGCGGAGTATTTGGCCACGCCCCCACCCGCTGCACTGGCCTGTCTCTGTCCTCCTCATTTGCATTCAAGCAACAACGCCCAGAATAAAAAGTTTCAGAGACATATTTATGACTGACTGTGTTCATGTGTCTGTCTCATGCACCGAGTCTTGATTTTGAAGAAGGATTCATTTACAGTATTAGGGAACCATTAAGGCACCATATAAAAGCATCAACAAGTACCATGTCATGGGACCTTTAAACGGGCCAGAGTCAAACAAAGAGCAGTTTGTGACCCCAGAGCTGCACGAAGCCCAGGTCTGTCCTAAAGTCTATACATGCATGTACATATATGTATATATGTACATATATGTATACATATACATGTATACATATATATATATATATACACACATGTATACATATATATATATATATACACACATGTATACATGTACATATATACATACATGTATACATGTACATACGTACATACATGTATACATGTACATACGTACATACATGTATACATGTACATACGTACATACATGTATACATGTACATACGTACATACATGTATACATGTACATACGTACATACATGTATACATGTACATACATGTATACATGTACGTACATGTATACATGTACATACATGTATACATGTACATACATGTATACATGTACATACATGTATACATGTACATACATGTATACATGTACATACATGTATATATGTATAAGATAAGACTCGATTGATCTCACGCAGGAGAAATTTACTTGTCACAGTAGCTCCATGTATGTATGTGTATACATGTACACACATACATGTACATATATGAATGTATGTGTATACATGTACACACATACATGTATATATATGAATGTATGTGTATACATGTACACACATACATGTATATATATGAATGTATGTGTATACATGCATGTACATGCACTGTGTGGGTGCAGTCTCTGTACAGACAGCAGGATGGAGCGCATGTCATACAGGACAGACCACACAACAGCTGTAGTATTTATAGTAGTAGTACTAGTACTAGTACTGTAGTAGCAGTAGTACTGCTATAGTAGCAGTAGTAGTAGCAGCAGTACTATAGTAGCAATAGTAGTAGTAGTAGCAGTACTACTATAGTAGCAGCAGTACTATAGTAGCAGTACTATAGTAGCAGCAGTACTATAGTAGCAGTAGTAGCAGCAGCAGCAGCAGCAGCAGTAGTAGTACCTCCGAGCAGGCTCTGGATGGACAGCAGGATGGACCGGACGTCGTACAGGGCAGACCACTTTTCTTTGAGGATGTCGAGGCAGATCAGACCCTGCTCGTCCACATTCGGATGGAAACACGGCGTCACAAACTTCACACGCGGCGCCTGGTACGGGTACGCCGGCGGGAACTCCAGAGACAGGCGGTACCGCAAGCCCTCGTACACCTGACCGGACAGGTGAGGGAGGTTAGAGAGAGAGACAGACAGGAAGGAGCCACAGCTGCCCTGGGACGGTCAGACGAGGCCCCATCAGCCCCTCTGACATCCACTTTAACAGAGAACCCTTCAGAACATAGAGTACCGTGCCCTGAGCCCCGTCGATCGTTCCGACCCATTTGAACAGGTTTTCCGACTCGGGAAAGGCGCTGATGCCTTTGTCTCCGCTCATCTGAAAAACAAACATTCACTAACGACGACTTCAGAACTAAACCTGAAACTAAAAGTGAAAAGTGACTGACCATCAGCGTCATGAGCTCCTGCTGCAGCCTGAAACACAAACCGCCGTCATAAACCTGTGGCTCACTCCAACACCAACACTCCTCCTCCTCATTATCAACGTCTGCACTCACCGTTTGGTGACTGACCCCTTGGTGGCGCTGTACTCACTCTCATTTCCTTTCAGAGCGGCGTTGGACGAGGCGGCGGCCGGATCCATGTTCTGAGACGCCATTTCTGAAACAGAGGGACATTTAAAAATATTTTCTATCAGGGAATCATGTTATTATTGTTGTAATGTTTCGTCCTGTCACGCCTGGAGTCACATTCACCATCTTTAGATCTGAACAGACAGAACGTGGAAACATTGATCGACTTAAAGCTCACAAGAGTCACTTTATTGGCATTTGATTATAAATAATTCTGTATTGCTGTAATGTCTCTTGTCTAGTGTCTTGCCCAAGGACACATCAACAGTTTTGCCACTGGCGTTCCCCTGTGGCGGTCTCCCATCCGAGTCCTGCTGAAAAAAAGATCCAGGCTTTGAAAGAAGGTTTGACCAAGCTCATTTCTAAAAACACATTTTATTGATTATTGATTCCACGGTGACAGTTCCAGTGGTCGACTGCAGCTAATCGTTCCATAATCAGTGTGCGGCCACATCACCATGGGAACAGGTAAACAAACGCTCACCTGCAGTGAGAAAGTGAAATAAGACATAATAAAATCAGCCATTTACAGACAGAACAGCTTTCCACTCACAAGTGAGACGTTTCAATTTGTTGCTGTGGTAACGGTGCATTAAACACAGGAGCCGAGCGGTCTGCAGTTTTAAAGCACAAAACTCCTCGTTTAATGTTTCATGACTTCAGAATTTAACACGTAAATATTACAAATAAATAAAAAAAATAATAATGATATTAAAACCATTTTTTTCCACTTACAGTATTGAAATAAGCAGAACCCCAGTAAAGCCTGAGCACAAATAAAACATAAGTTCTCACTCTGCAGCTCAAATATTTTTGGATTCCAACTAAAATATCCCAAATCTCAGCACATAAAACACGATAAATACTCAGCCCCAAACATAGTTTCTGCCGTATATCGAACAACAATGTATGAAGTACACAAAAACACGTACAAAATACTTGAAATATCGTGGAAACATTTGAGTGGGACATGGTAGAGTTTTCTCCCGTCACTGTTGAACAATAAGTCCAGGCCCGGTGCTGTTCAGGTCCGTGTTTGTCCCCAGTCTGTGTCCCTGCTGTTTGTCCACAGGTCCGTGTTTGTCCCCAGTCTGTGTCCCTGCTGTTTGTCCCCGGGTCCGTGTTTGTCCCCAGTCTGTGTCCCTGCTGTTTGTCCACAGGTCCGTGTTTGTCCCCAGTCTGTGTCCCTGCTGTTTGTCCCCGGGTCCGTGTTTGTCCCCAGTCTGTGTCCCTGCTGTTTGTCCCCGGGTCCGTGTTTGTCCCCAGTCTGTGTCCCTGCTGTTTGTCCCCAGGTCCGGACGCCTCTGTGTGCCCGCCGCAGCCCTCACCTGTCCCGTGTCCTCGGTGTGCCCTCGGTGTGCCCTCGGTGTGTCCTCGGTGTGTCCTCGGTGTGTCCGCGGTCTGGGCGCGCTGGTTCTCGGAGTTTATTTCGGTGTTTTCGGTGCTTGTGGCGCTGCGGTTCGTTCGTTTAAAGCGGAAACCGCCGTGACTCCGTTTAAACCGAAACTTCCGCCCACAGCAGCCAATCACAGCGCGCCTCGTGACGTCAGCAGCTCAGGACCAATCAGAGCCAGCGGTTTAAAAACAGACGGAGCGGCTCAAATTTCAGTTCTATTTTACATTTTTCACTTTTTCAGTTGTTTTTATGTATTCAGTATTTACACTCATTGATCTGTGGTGATTTGAGGCGGTTTATTTGAATATTTGTCACAGTTGATATTATTGTTGGTACCATTTTAAACCTCACTACACGTCGCCGTGGTAACAGCAGACATGTTGTGAGTGTAGAAGAGCCCAGATAAACTCATGTTCTATGAAACTCATGTCAACTAATCTTAGGTCATAGATATTTTTGATTTTTCTGGTCCAGTTTTTACATTATTTTACATCAGAATTTTACTCTAGCTCCACTCACACGATGGTCGCCGCATTTGCCATCAGAACCCACGTCCTCTAGGCCTGATAGTAATAAATAAATAAAAAGCCTAACCCTAGATTGTCACGGATCGTTTTCAGGATTTTTACAGAAACAGAAAATTGTGCAGTGGGGTGGGACCGTTCCTCGTGGCCGTGTTTCTGTCCGGACACATTTAGCGGTCGGGCTGTGACGCGGTGTTTGGTTGAAAACGGTTTAAGCTTTCCCGTTTTTCTTCACATTTTCACCCGAAACTCACCCGAGACTCACCCGAGACTCACCTGAGCGCGAGGATGGGCACGAAACACGTGACCTGCAGGTACGGCTCGGGTTTTGGGATCGATTCTGTGATCGATTCTGACCAGAGTTTAGCCGCTAGCTACAATGTTTTTAGCATTTTAGCATTAGCTCCATTAGCTGTGAGACTGATGTACGCGAACGCAACAGACACCTCCTCATCTGCACCTCCTCCTCTGCACCTCCTCCTCTCCTGTCCTGCCTCCTCTCTCCTTCTCTCCTCCTGTGCACCTCCTCATCTGCACCTCCTCATCTTCTGTCCTGTCTCCTCTCCTCCTTTATCCTCTCCTCCCCTCCTCTCTCCTCCTCCTCCTCTCTCCTCCTCTCTCCTCTCCTCCTGTGCACCTCCTCATCCCCTGTCCTGCCTCCTCTCTCCTCCTCTCCTCCTTTCTCCTCTCTCCTCTCCTTTCTCCTCTCTCCTCCCCTCCTCTCTTCCTCCTCCTCTCTCCTCCTTTTTCCTCTCCTCCTCTCTCCACTCCTCCTCTTTTCCTCTCTCCTCTCCTGCTCTCTCCTCCTCTCCTCTCTCCACTCCTCCTCCTCTCTTCCTCTCTCCTCTCCTGCTCTCTCCTCTCCTGCTCTCTCTCTCCTCTCCTCTCCTCCTCTCTCCTCTCCTCCTCTCCTCTCTTCCTCTCTCCTCTCCTGCTCTCTCCTCTCCTCCTCTCTCCTCTCCTCCTCTCCTCTCTTCCTCTCTCCTCTCCTGCTCTCTCCTCTCCTCCTCTCTCCTCCTCCTCTCTTCCTCTCTTTTAGGTACTTTCTTCATGGCGTGTGCAGGGAGGGCAGTAACTGTCACTTCTCCCATGACGTGCAGAACAGCGCCCCCTCTCTGGTGTGCCGGTATTACCAGCGAGGGGCGTGTGCGTACGGAGACCGCTGCAGGTGAGCGCCCCCCGCAGGACGCCGCACTCACACAGCTAATGCTCCAGCCTCATTTACACTGACACCCACCTGGAATAGTCCTGGTTTAGATCTGGTTTAGTCCTGGTTTAGACCTGGGTTAGTCCTGGTTTAGAACTGGGTTAGTCTTGGTTTAGAACTGGTTTAGATCTGGGTTAGTCCTGGTTTAGACCTGGTTTAGACCCGGGTTAGTCCTGGTTTCAGGGATGAAAGGCTTTTAGCGGATCTCCGCTTTTTTTTTCAGCCGCGGGGTCTTTTTTTTTTTAATATCTGTGCAAATATGTAGAGAAAGATTTTGGGTGTACAGTGGTACCTCACCTTACGAAAGACCCTACATACGAAAAATCCAAGTTACGTAACGCCTTCACGTCAAATTTTGGTCTCTAGATACAAAAGAAAATTCAAGTTACGAAACGCGAAATCTCAAAAATTCAATTAATGCGCGCTCAGATGCACGCCCCGAAACGTAAATACACTTTATCAACACACACGGGGTTAGGTTCCAGAGGTGGCCCGCGGTGGGAGAGGTCCACGAGGTAGGACAACTTTGTATTTTGCAATTGTTCTACATGTTTTAGGGCTGTAAATGCCTCACCACACACATTCTACGCTTTTCTCAGACTGGAGTTGGGCTTTTCTCGCATTTCTCTCTCGTTTGAACACTCGAACTTTCATAGATTTTCAATGGAATGTGTTGATAGTGAAGCGTGGGGGGGGCACGGCACAATATGGCGCAGAACGTGCGAGGGGAGCGGAGACACAGGATTACTATCCAGACCCTCCAGGAATTCGCGATGTTGCGATTTGCAACTTCAACGCAACTTCAGCCAGTCCCCACGAATTCAGGGCGGTGTTGCAATTTTGACCAATCACCGCAACTTTTCCGCAATTTTTACTAATTTTGACCAATCATCGGCGACGTATTGAACACCGACCAACTTCCTTCTGTGTAGGAGACATAACTGAGATGAGGTGCACGGTGCGTTTGTGTGTGTGTGTGCGGCAGAGGCGGTGGGTCACGTGAGTGTGGGTGTGTGCACGTACGGAAGTGTGTGCGTGTAAAAGCGCGCGCTCACCTGTCACACAGAGGAGAGAGTCAGGGTTGGGGTGTAGCCAGACATGGGGACTTGAGACTTAGTGACTTGGACTCGAGTCGACTCGAGTCGCTGTTTTTATGACTTGTGACTTGACTCGACAAAAAATGAAATACTTGAGACTTGACTCGGACTTGGAAGTCTAGGACTCGGGACTTGACTTGACTTGAGACACGATGACTTGAATGACTTGCGTGTTCACATAATGTTTTCGTGCTCATTCAACGGCACTGCCATGTCCTGGGACGCAACACGTGCACCACGTGCACCACCACCGGCACGAGGCCGCGCGTACACCGGGGCTGCGAGCACGAAAACGATCCGCGGCGCCCGGACCGCGTACTCTCAGCCCCAGCCACAAACCAGCCGCACGAAATCAGCAAAGAGTGGCCCATGGTGGTTTAATCCCGGTTTAGTCCAGGTCTAGACCTGGTCCAGTCCTGGTTTCGTCCCCTCAGATGTGAGAGTTGCGCTGTGTTTGCGCTTGTGGTGGAGGGCTATGTGGCGTTAATGTACTGTCTCTTGGCGTTGCTCAGATCAGTTGTTGGCTTGGTTTTATGGAATGCAGGAGATCACTTGACCGAGGGTCTACGTTCAAATAATAATAATAAACAAAACTCTCATCACTTTTTACTCTTAGTCAGTCTCTTACAAAGGTGTAGTCTAAATACACGAGCTCTCGAGGAGCGCGCCTGACCCATTACGTACGTGAAGAGTGGTGTGTGTGTGTGTGTGCGCGTGTGTGTGCGTGCGTGCGTGTGTGTGTGTGTGTGTGTGTGTGCGTGTGTGTGTGTGTGTGCGTGCGTGAGTGTGTGTGTGTGTGTGTGGGACAGAGTGAGTTAGGAGTGTAACAAAGTTTAATACAAGTTTGTTTTAGCTGTTACTGGTTTCAGCTCAATGTTGGAAAACATGTGAAACAGTTTGGTTTTCATGTACAGATCACTTTTGCCAATAAATAATCAATAATTACATTATCACTGTTTTGTTTGAGTCTATGATGTACACTCAACACAAATATAAACGCAACACTTTTGTTTTTGCTCCCATTTTTCCTGAGATGGACCCAAAGATCCAAAATTCACCCAGATACACAACACTACCATTTCTCAAACATTGTTCACAAATCTGTCCAAATGTGTGACAGCGAGCACCTCTGCCCCGCCGAGACAATCCACCCCACCTCACAGGTGCGCCACATCAAGATGGGGCCGGATCCGACATCATGACCAGTGCACAGGTGTGCCCCAGACTGCCCACAATAAAAGGCCACCCCGAAATGTGCATTTGTTTTGCTTTATTGGGGGTCTGGGGACTCAGAACCAGTCAGTATCTGGTGTGACCACCATTTGCCTCATGCAGTGCAACACATCTTCTTCACATAGAGTTTATCAGATTGTCAGTTGTGGCCTGTGGAATGTTGGTCCACTCCTCTTCAATGGCTGTTATGGACGAAGAACACAGGTGCATTTTATTGATGGCATTTTGAATGCACAGAGATACCGTGATGAGATCCTGAGGCCCATTGTTGTGCCATACATCCATGAACATCACCTCATGTTTCAGCAAGATAATGCACGGCCCCATGTTGCAAGGATCTGTACACAATTCTTGGAAGCTGAAAATGTCCCAGTTCTTGCATGGCCAGCATACTCACCGGACATGTCACCCATTGAGCATGTTTGGGATGTGCTTGACCGGCGTATACGACAGCGTGTACCAGCTCCCACTAATATCCAGCAACTTCGCACAGCCTTTGAAGAGGAGTGGACCAACATTCCACAGGCCACAACTGACAATCTGATAAACTCTATGTGAAGAAGATGTGTTGCACTGCATGAGGCAAATGGTGGTCACACCAGATACTCACTGGTTCTGAGTCCCCAGACCCCCAATAAAGCAAAAAAAAATGCACATTTCGGGGTGTCCTTTTATTGTGGGCAGTCTGGGGCGCACCTGTGCACTGGTCATGATGTCGGATCAGCATCTTGATGTGGCGCACCTGTGAGGTGGGGTGGATTGTCTCGGCGGGGCAGAGGTGCTCGCTGTCACACATTTGGACAGATTTGTGAACAATGTTTGAGAGAAATGGTAGTGTTGTGTATCTGGAGTGAATTTTGGATCTTTAGGTCCATCTCAGGAAAAATGGGAGCAAAAACAAAAGTGTTGCGTTTATATTTTTGTTGAGTATATTTTACTGAACATGAGTATTTACAATACAAATATTTTATAACAGGTTGGGCACATTAGCCAGTGATGATTACTTACACTTTCTTATATATATTGCCTTTCACTTTATTAAGATCAGATTCTGCAGCTAAAATTACAACAATACGCCAAAGGTGACTTGACTTGGACTTGACTTGACCTATTACAGGACTTGACTTGACTTGACTTGACATAGCCTGTGACTTGACTTGACTTGACTTGCCCAAGAAAAAAAAACTTGGGACTTACTTGGGACTTGAAGGTGAAGACTTGAGACTTACTTGAGACTTGCACATGTGTGACTTGGTCCCATGTCTGGGTGTAGCCGCAAACCATTCATTCATCTTTCACGTTAATCTGTTCATCCTGCTGTTTTCATGAGTTCCATTTCATCCTGCTGCGCTGTCATAACTGTGTGCGCTCTTTTTGTAATAAATGCACAAAACATATCTGGATCTCAGCGTATCTGTCACCACAGCCTCCTCTTTGCGCGTCACAAATCTGCGAGCCATAGGACCCAACCTCATATCCTCGGCGGCTAAAAGGTTTGAGTTTGGAAGCCGCAACATTCTGCTTTACTTCCGTGTGACAAAACAAAACTGCGGCCGTGTCCCAGTTCCCAGAGCGCACAGCTCGGAGCGCGGCCCGAAGGGGGCTCAGACTGCAGTCAAGGAGGTGCACACAGCCCCGACTGCAGTCCGCGGACCGCTTAACGACTGCGGTCTTCGGACCGCGTGTTAACTGCGCATGGGACAAAAAAGAAGTGGGACAGCAGTCGTCGCGCCGGTGTACTGTCGAAATGTGTGACGCACATGCCCTTCGGGCCACGCTCCGAGCCGCTCTGGGAATTGAGACACGGCTTCTAATGGCAAAGAAACATGTCTGCGGCGCCATTTGCCCACAAAAATAACAGCAAAAGACCCAAACAGTTCCCCTCCTCATTTATTTTGGATGTTGGTAAGGTTGTTTTAGGACCATATCTGTGATCTCTGTGTCTTTGTATTATTCTTTGTCAGTAATAACTCAGTATTCAAAATATTACTCAATTTTAATTACAAAAAGCGAAAATCGCAACTATTTATCGCAACTTTCACTTCCGCAACAAAATCGCAACAAAAACCTTAAAAGCACCGCAACTTTCATCGCAACTTTTTGGAAAAGCTCACGCAAATTCAGGCATTTTAGCCCGCAACAATCACAAAAAATGCCCGCGAAATCCTGGGGGGTCTGACTATCAACAACACATCATCAGTGTGGTAAAACTCACCTGTCTCACGACGGTCTAAACCCCGCTCACGTTCCCTTAGTGAGTGAACAATCCAACGCTTGGTGAATTCTGCTTCACAGTGATAGGAAGAGCCGACATCGAAGGATCAAAAAGCGGCGTCGACACGGCGCGGGATGGAGCCGCGGCGCCCGCCCGCTCACAGCTCACAGTGTCAGCCCCCCGGCTCTGGAAGTCACATAGAACCAGAGCTCTCCCCGCTCCGCTCTTATTCCCGCTGAAAGAGCGTCTTTCTCGGCCTCTTAGCTCTAGCGCGGAACGAGCAAGGAGCGCAGAGACAGGAGCACCGCGCTCCTCCAACGGCACTGCCATGTCCCGGGATAATCCTGGTTTAGTCCAGGTCCAGTCCAGGTTTAGACCTGGTTTAGTTCTGGTCTAGACCTGGTTTATTCCAATCAGAACGCAGAACACAAATGTTACACTATAAAAAAAAGTTACACTATAAAAAAAAACCTTGGAACGGATCAGGCCTTTTCTATTGAAATAGCTACTCAACTTACGAAAAATTCACGTTACGAAACCACTTCTGGAACGAATTAATTTCGTAAGGTGAGGTACCTCTGTATATACTGTATATGTATAGTTGTGTTTAGGGTCGCCAACCGTCCCTTGAAAAACAGAATCGTCCCGTATTCAGAACAAAAGTACGTGTCTCGTATTAAACTTCTACCGGTGTGCGGGCTGCGCGAGCCCATGTGCTCGTCTGGAGCCACGGACACCGCACGTCACCACGCGAGCGAGCGTAGCATGTACCTTTGCGTACCGGCGTGTATCACAGAGCAGGTTAAACTTTATAAAACATCCTACCTGCCCGGGCCTCACTTAACGCGCCGCTCCTCGCCTTTTCACGCTCTCGCTCCTCCTGCTCATAGCCACATAAGCTCCTCATCAATGCCTCTGATTAGAAGAGCAAGACTAAGTGCAAAGAAAAAACTAATCAAATATATACTACTAGTACCTGTTAATAAAATGTTTCTCTTTTTGTACTTTAACATATAGCATCTAGAAATCCAAATTTCAGAAATTCAAAATTTTCCGCTTTTTTCATGATTGGGCACTTTCATCCCTGTGGTTTAGATCTGGGTTAGTCCTGGTTTAGACCTGGTTTAGACCTGGTTTAGTCCTGGTTTAGACCTGGTTTAGACCTGGTTTAGACCTGGTTTAGTCCTGGTTTAGACCTGGTTTAGATCTGGGTTAGTCCTGGTTTAGACCTGGTTTAGTCCTGGTTTAGACCTGGTTTAGATCTGGGTTAGTCCTGGTTTAGACCTGGTTTAGATCTGGGTTAGACCTGGTTTAGACCTGGTTTAGATCTGGGTTAGTCCTGGTTTAGACCTGGTTTAGTCCTGGTTTAGTCCTGGTTTAGACCTGGTTTAGATCTGGGTTAGACCTGGTTTAGACCTGGTTTAGACCTGGTTTAGACCTGGTTTAGACCTGGTTTAGACCTGGTTTAGACCTGGTTTAGACCTGGTTTAGACCTGGTTTAGATCTGGTTTAGACCTGGTTTAGACCTGGTTTGTTTATTTATTTTATTTATTTGTTTATTTCAGGGACAGGGCATATTAATCAACATTTGCATGTAAATATGCCAGAGTTAGCCAAACGGCTAATTTTCATCTGTAGTCCCTTGACAGATGTTAGGTGTCATTTTAGTCCTGGTTTAGACCTGGTTTAGATCTGGGTTAGTCCTGGTTTAGACCTGGTTTAGATCTGGTTTAGTCCTGGTTAAGCACACGTGTTGCACCTGTCACTCTCACACCTGTCTGGTTTTAGGTATGACCACGTCAAAGCCACGCCCAGAGGGGGAGGAGCCAGTGCCCAGACCGCCACAGGGGGCGGGGCCTCAGGTAACCCTCTGTCCCGTGTGTGTCAGATGCCCCCTCCCCCGTGTTTTGCTCCTGGTTTAAACTGTGACCTTTGACGTTTCTGTTGCAGCTCTGAGGAATCCCCCAGCGCTCAGCTCAGCGGCGCCCCCTGCAGTGTTCTACCCCCCACAGTCCTACGTGGAGGCCACCAGGAGCGGACTGCACGGCTCAGGTGGGAGGGCATCTGACACACGGGGGGGGGCACCTGCCACAGGGGGGGGGCATCTGACACAGGGGGAGGGCATCTGCCACAGGGGGGGGGCATCTGACACACGGGGAGGGCATCTGACACACGGGGAGGGCATCTGACACATGGGGGGGACCCTAACCCATGGGGAGGGTATCTGACACACGGGGAGGGCATCTGACACACGGGGAGGGCATCTGACACATGGGGGGGACCCTAACCCATGGGGAGGGTATCTGACACACGGGGAGGGCATCTGACACACACGGGGAGGGCATCTGACACACGGGAGGGCATCTGACACATGGGGGGGACCCTAACCCATGGGGGGGGCATCTGACACACGGGGAGGGCATCTGACACACACGGGGAGGGCATCTGACACACGGGAGGGCATCTGACACATGGGGGACCCTAACCCATGGGGGAGGGCATCTGACACACAGGGGGAGGGCATCTGACACACACGGGGAGGGCATCTGACACACGGGAGGGCATCTGACACATGGGGGGGACCCTAACCCATGGGGGGGGCATCTGACACACGGGGAGGGCATCTGACACACACGGGGAGGGCATCTGACACACACGGGGAGGGCATCTGACACACGGGAGGGCATCTGACACATGGGGGGGACCCTAACCCATGGGGGGCATCTGACACACAGGGAGGGCATCTGACACACAGGGAGGGCATCTGAGACACACGGGGAGGGCATCTGACACACACGGGGAGGGCATCTGACACACGCGGAGGGCATCTGACACACGCGGAGGGCATCTGACACACTCTGACACACAGGGAGGGCATCTGACACACAGGGACGGCATCTGACACACGGGGAGGGCATCTGACACACGGGGAGGGCATCTGACACACACGGGAGGGCATCTGACACACACGGGGAGGGCATCTGACACACACGGGGAGGGCATCTGACACACACGGGGAGGGCATCTGACACACGGGGAGGGCATCTGACACACGGGGGGGGGGGCATCTGACACGGGAGGGCATCTGACACACACGGGAGGGCATCTGACACACACGGGGAGGGCATCTGACACACACGGGGAGGGCATCTGACACACAGGGAGGGCATCTGACACACGGGGAGGGCATCTGACACACACGGGAGGGCATCTGACACACGGGAGGGCATCTGACACACACGGGAGGGCATCTGACACACGGGAGGGCATCTGACACACACGGGAGGGCATCTGACACACACGGGGAGGGCATCTGACACACACGGGGAGGGCATCTGACACACGGGGAGGGCATCTGACACACACGGGGAGGGCATCTGACACACACGGGGAGGGCATCTGACACACACGGGGAGGGCATCTGACACACACGGGGAGGGCATCTGACACACACGGGAGGGCATCTGACACACACGGGGAGGGCATCTGACACACACGGGGAGGGCATCTGACACACGGGGAGGGCATCTGACACACACGGGGAGGGCATCTGACACACGGGGAGGGCATCTGACACACACGGGAGGGCATCTGACACACGGGGAGGGCATCTGACACACACGGGGAGGGCATCTGACACACACGGGGAGGGCATCTGACACACGGGGAGGGCATCTGACACACACGGGGAGGGCATCTGACACACACGGGGAGGGCATCTGACACACACGGGAGGGCATCTGACACACACGGGAGGGCATCTGACACACACGGGGAGGGCATCTGACACACACGGGGAGGGCATCTGACACACACGGGGAGGGCATCTGACACACACGGGGAGGGCATCTGACACACGGGGAGGGCATCTGACTCTTTCCCGTTGCAGTGGCTTCAGACTCCGCCCAGTTGTGTCCTTATTTGTTGATGGGGGAGTGTCACTATGGCGACCAGTGTGTGTATCTCCACGGCGACCGGTGTGAGGTGTGCGGCCTCCATCTGCTGCACCCGACGGACGCTGCGCAACGCCGTGAGCACGAGAAGGTACTACGAATACTGCAAGTACTACGGGTACTACAAGTATTATGAGGACTACGAGTGTTACTACTACTACTACTACTACTACAATACTACGACTGCTTCTGCTCTGATTGGTCGTTCTGTTGCAGTTATGTCTGTCAGAGTTCGAGGCCGACATGGAGAACGCCTTCGCTGCCCAGATGAGTCAAGACAAGGTCTGAACCAGGACTGAACCAGGACTGAACCAGGACTGAACCAAGACTGAACCAGGACTAAACCAGGACTGAACCAGGACTAAACCAGGACTGAACCAGGACTGAACCAGGACTGAACCAGGACTGAACCAGGACTGAACCAGGACTGAACCAGGA
Organism: Paratrypauchen microcephalus; assembly: GCA_036785185.1. Lineage (NCBI taxonomy): Eukaryota > Metazoa > Chordata > Actinopteri > Gobiiformes > Gobiidae > Paratrypauchen > Paratrypauchen microcephalus. The sequence continues at coordinate 147,830 of JAVJIX010000367.1, forward strand.
CTGAACCAAGACTGAACCAGGACTGAACCAGGACTGAACCAGGACTGAACCAGGACTGAACCAAGACTGAACCAGGACTGAACCAAGACTGAACCAGGACTGAACCAGGACTGAACCAGGACTAAACCAGGACTGAACCAAGACTGAACCAGGACTGAACCAGGACTGAACCAGGACTGAACCAAGACTGAACCAGGACTGAACCAGGACTGAACCAGGACTGAACCAGGACTGAACCAAGACTGAACCAGGACTGAACCAGGACTGAACCAGGACTGAACCAGGACTGAACCAAGACTGAACCAGGACTGAACCAGGACTGAACCAGGACTAAACCAGGACTGAACCAAGACTGAACCAGGACTAAACCAGGACTGAACCAAGACTGAACCAGGACTGAACCAAGACTGAACCAGGACTGAACCAGGACTAAACCAGGACTGAACCAAGACTGAACCAGGACTAAACCAGGACTGAACCAAGACTGAACCAGGACTGAACCAGGACTGAACCAGGACTAAACCAGGACTGAACCAGGACTAAACCAGGACTGAACCAGGACTGAACCAAGACTGAACCAAGACTGAACCAGGACTGAACCAGGACTGAACCAGGACTGAACCAGGACTTCTGCCTCCTCTCCTCTGATTGGCTGTCTCCTCAGGTGTGCTCCATCTGTATGGAGGTGGTGGTACAGAAGCTCAGCCAATCAGAGCGCAGATTTGGGATCCTGTCGTCATGTGACCACTGCTTCTGCCTCACCTGCATCAGGAAGTGGAGACACGCCCCCTTCTCCAACGACGTCATCAAGTGAGTCATGTGACAGGAACCAGAACAGAATCAGAACAGAACCAGAACTACTACTACTTTTAAACATCTCACCACAACACATAAACTGTCAGCGTGATTGTGCGTATGTTTGAGCTACTTTTGCTTACCTGTTGTGCGTCACCTAGTAACAGCCTAGCTCCCGTCACCTGTTTCGCGTTAACTCGGAGCTCCTGTCCCGCCAGCTCGGTCCACCTTTTCCACACCTGCTCGGAGCTCCTGCCCGGTCGATGTCACACTCTACGGCTCCTTTCCGAAGTGTCTGTCCTGCACGCATCAATCCGGAGTAGTGTCCCTCACTGTGTCATCTATCTGGCCTCAGTCCCGCTGATTGTCCGCCCTGGATTCTGCGATCCCGGTGTGTTCAATACGGCGGGACGAGTGTCCGGCTGCCTCTGTAGCCCTCCAGTGATACACACTCCCCTATGCAGACAGCACGTCCTCGGACTGGATCCCAGGCTCCGGCCCCCCACTGGACTCTTCGCTTGGCGACGGTACACATCCTGTGGACTCTCGGAAGCTTCATTTGCTTCTTGGTGTACAACTTCAGCCACATCGCGCCGGCATTCAGCGCCGAGATGCTAGCTTCCTGCTAGCATTCACTGGTCTGACGATGCCGCAGCTGCTCCAGTACTCCGCCTCTACCCTCTGCCGGCTTAACAACCGCTGCCTCCCGGACTGCGCCGCTTCTCTCCAACAGCTTGGACTTCTCCGCAGTTCCCGTCCTCCACATCGGGGATCTCGACGTATTTTTTCCTACCACAGCTCATCTGAAAACGCTATCCCGTCCATCTGGTCCCACCGCTCTGATACTTCCGCATTACATCATCACAACAATCTACACGTGAGTCGGTCCACCCTCCGCCCTGTTCCACGTGCACCACAACAACACACCACCAACTCACGTCACCTGAACTTCTCCCTCCTCAACACCCGCTCCCTCAGCAACAAGGGACTCATCTTAAATGAGCACATCAGACAATAAACTGGATTTTCTCTGTTTGACTGAAACCTGGCACAAACCTATGGACTATTTCTCCCTCAATCAGACCACACCTCCCGGATTCTCTTTCATTGAGAACCCCCGTTCTGAAGGGCGCGGCAGCGGCACAGCAGTTTTCAAAAAACACAGTAAATTAACCCCTCTCTCTCTTTCAAACTTTCACTCATTTGAATATACTGCTTTCAAACTGTCCGGTCCATCTCCACTAATAACTGCTGTTATTTACCGCCCCCCGAAGCCCAATCCCTCATTCCTTCCAGACCTCACAGACTTTTTGACTCGGTTAAATGCCATATCATCCTCCATCCTTCTGCTTGGTGACTTTAATTTCCACATTGACAATGTCAACTCCAAACCCGCTGCTGAATTCATGGACCTTCTTCAATGCTTCACCATCACTCAATATGTCAATTTCCCCACTCACACTCACGGTCACATTCTTGATCTGGTTTGCTCCACCGGTCCCACAATAAACAATCTCTCCAGCCATAACCTCTGCATATCTGACCACCTTGCCATAACCTTCAACACACATATCCCCCTCACAGCCCATAAAGCAAAACGTACAATAACTTTCAGAAATCTAAAATCCATTGACACTCCTGCTCTTTCTGTTCTTCTCTCCTCCAAACTGGCTACTTCCCCTCCACCTCTGTCTGAAAACCCTTCTGAACTTGTCACTCACTACAACAACACCCTCTCCTCCTGTCTTGACAAACTGGCCCCCACCAAAACTAAAACCGTCTCCTTCACCCATACTGCCCCCTGGTACACCCCTGAGCTCCATCAAATGAAGTCCCGTAAGCGCCAGCTTGAGAGACTGTACAAGAAATCTGGTTTAACTGTCCATCACCAGTTCTACATAGACTACACACAGCAATACAAAGACACACTAAACTCCGCCCGGTGCAACTATTACTCCAACCTCATCCATTCCGGCTCCAATAACCCCAAAGCTCTCTTTTCCACAATAAACACACTCCTAAAGCCCAACAACAACACCTCATCTTCCTTCACCACTGACAAATGCAACCAATTTCAATCCTTCTTTCAGTCTAAAATAGATTCCATTTACAGTTCAATAGACCTCTCCTCCTCCCACACTGCACCACCTGATCCTCCTCCGCCCCATCAACAGCTCTCTCACTTCACACCCATTTCCCCTGCTCACCTGATAAAACTTTTTTCCGGCATTAAAATCCCATTCCCTCTCCTTTCATCAAAGCCTGTCTTCCTGCACTCTCCACTGATCACCCAAATCATAAATTCCTCCCTCTCCTCCGGTTCTGTCCCACAGTCTCTCAAGTTGGCTGCTATCACCCCCATCCTCAAAAAACCCACGCTTGAACCTGACAACTGTGCAAATTTCCGTCCCATATCCAACCTCCCCTTTCTGTCTAAAATTCTGGAACGTGTCGTCGCCGCCCAACTCCAAACCCACCTAACTTCCAACAGTCTCTACGAACCCTTCCAGTCCGGCTTCCGTCCTAAACATAGCACCAAAACAGCTCTGCTCAAAATCACAAACAACCTCCTCCTCTCCTCCGACTCCGGCCACCTCTCCATCCTCATCCTCTTGGACCTCACTGCAGCCTTCGACACAATCAGCCACTCCATCCTCCTGTCCCGCCTCAAAAACTCACTCAACATCACCGGCTCCGTTCTCTTCTGGCTCCAGTCCTACCTCACAAACCGGCAACAGTTCATACACATAAACCATTGCTACTCCTCCATAGCCCCCCTGCAGCAAGGAGTCCCCCAAGGTTCGGTGCTTGGTCCTCTCCTCTTCATTCTCTACATCCTTCCCCTCGGCAACATCATTCGTCGTCACGGTCTCCACTTTCACTGCTACGCTGACGACTTCCAACTTTACATCTCCACAACATCCATCAACCCCAGCATCCACTCCACTCTCACCCACTGCCTAACAGACATCAAAAACTGGATGAACCACAACTTCCTTAAACTAAACAGCGACAAAACAGACTTTATCATCATCGGTCCACACAACTTCACCAAATCCTCACAACACTTCACCCTGCACTTCGACAACACCACACTCTCTCCATCCCCACTCATTCGTAACTTCGTTGTGCTCCTCGACCCCACTCTTTCATTTGAACCCCACGTCAAATTCATAACCCGGACTGCATTCTTTCACCTCAAAAACATAGCCCGTCTCCGCCCATCACTCACCTTCTCTGCCGCTGAAACTCTCATACACGCATTTATCACATCCAGAACCGACTACTGCAGTAGCATCCTCTACGGTACACCATCCAAAACCCTCAACAGACTACAGTACATTCAGAACTCCGCTGCCCGGCTCCTCACCCACACCCGCTCACGTGAACACATCACCCCTGTCCTCCACAAGCTCCACTGGCTCCCCGTCCCTCAGCGCATCCACTTCAAAATTCTTCTCATCACTTTCAAAGCACTTCACAACCTGGCCCCTCCTTACCTCACAGACCTGCTCCACCACCACACTCCATCTCGCTCCCTCCGCTCCTCCAGCTCCAACCTCCTGTCCCTGCCCTGTAGGACCAAGCTCCGAACCTGGGGGGACAGAGCCTTCTCCATCGCTGCCCCCACCCTCTGGAACTCACTGCCCAAACCCCTCCGTGACTGCTCTGATCTCCCCACCTTCAAAAAAGAACTCAAAACCCACCTGTTTAAAATAGCTTTTAATGTTTGGTTTTATATTGTAAATTTTGTTATATTTTATTTTATGATTTGTGAAGCGTCTTTGAGTGTCTTGAAAAGCGCTATATATACTCAACAAAAATCTAAACGCAACACTTTTGTTTTTGCTCCCATTTTTCCTGAGATGGACCCAAAGATCCAAAATTCACTCCAGATACACAACACTACCATTTCTCTCAAACATTGTTCACAAATCTGTCCAAATGTGTGACAGCGAGCACCTCTGCCCCGCCGAGACAATCCACCCCACCTCACAGGTGCGCCACATCAAGATGCCGATCCGACATCATGACCAGTGCACAGGTGTGCCCCAGACTGCCCACAATAAAAGGACACCCCGAAATGTGCATTTTTTTTGCTTTATTGGGGGTCTGGGGACTCAGAACCAGTGAGTATCTGGTGTGACCACCATTTGCCTCATGCAGTGCAACACATCTTCTTCACATAGAGTTTATCAGATTGTCAGTTGTGGCCTGTGGAATGTTGGTCCACTCCTCTTCAGTGGTTGTGTGAAGTTGCTGGATATTAGTGGGAGCTGGTACACGCTGTCGTATACGCCGCTCAAGCACATCCCAAACATGCTCAATGGGTGACATGTCCGGTGAGTATGCTGGCCATGCAAGAACTGGGACATTTTCAGCTTCCAAGAATTGTGTACAGGTCCTTGCAACATGGGGCCGTGCATTATCTTGCTGAAACATGAGGTGATGTTCATGGATGTATGGCACAACAATGGGCCTCAGGATCTCATCACTGTATCTCTGTGCATTCAAAATGCCATCAATAAAATGCATCTGTGTTCTTCGTCCATAACAGCCATTGAAGAGGAGTGGACCAACATTCCACAGGCCACAACTGACAATCTGATAAACTCTATGTGAAGAAGATGTGTTGCACTGCATGAGGCAAATGGTGGTCACACCAGATACTGACTGGTTCTGAGTCCCCAGACCCCCAATAAAGCAAAAAAAAAAATGCACATTTCGGGGTGGCCTTTTATTGTGGGCAGTCTGGGGCGCACCTGTGCACTGGTCATGATGTCGGATCAGCATCTTGATGTGGCGCACCTGTGAGGTGGGGTGGATTGTCTCGGCGGGGCAGAGGTGCTCGCTGTCACACATTTGGACAGATTTGTGAACAATGTTTGAGAGAAATGGTAGTGTTGTGTGTCTGGAGTGAATTTTTGATCTTTGGGTCCATCTCAGGAAAAATGGGAGCAAAAACAAAAGTGTTGCATTTATATTTTTGTTGAGTATAAATAAAATGTATTATTATTATTATTATTAGAACAGAACCACAGGTAAAAGATCTCATTTGCATCTGAAGAACCCTCTGGTCTCTTCACTTTTGACTCTTAAAGGGATATGCCACCCCCAGGTCAAACTTGGGCATCTCCCCACAGTCCAGAGACTAAAATAAGTGATGAAAAGCGGTTTTCTGGTGACGCAGCCATTGTCCAGGTCTGTCAGCACTGACCGCCGCAGTATCTGCAGCTCCTCCGCGTTAGACTGGAGTCTAATGTCGCCAGAGAAAGATTTCGGCCAAAAGGAATTAATTTGCTCGATGCTTTTCCCAATTACTTTCTGTGTAGTGCACATTCATATCGAGTGAAGCTGACAGGGGAATCCCAGTTACGCACCAGGAAGGCAGTTCCCCTGTTACGCAGCGTGGTGTGTGCTTCGGCTGTGTTTTTCCGCACTGAAAAATAGTTCCCACCCAAAATGACCAAGTCAAGCTCTCCGTGTTGATTTGCACATTTATTTGCACTCGATATGAATGTGCACTACACAGAAAGTAATTGGGAAACGCATCGAGCAAATGAATTCCTTTTGGCCGAAATCTTTCTCTGGCGACGTTAGACTCCAGTCTAAGGCGGAGGAGCTGCAGATACCGCGGCGGTCAGTGGCGACAGACCTGGACAATGGCTGGGTGAGCAGGAAAACGCTTTCCACCACTTATTTTAGTCTCTGGACTGTGGGGAGATGCCCAAGTTTGACCTGGGGGTGGCATATCCCTTTAAACTTTTAAACTCACAAACACAAACTGAACCAGAACTAAACCAGGACTGAACCAGGACTGAACCAGGACCCTCCACACCAGGTCACACAAACTTTGAGTTTGAAGTGAAGTTCTGGAGTCGTGTTTGTTTCATTCTCATATTTGAGGAACTCTTTACTTGTCTGTAACATCTCCAAAGCACCAAACGCTCTGTTCCACCTCGTGATGTCATCAGGTGGTAGTTTTTAGGATAGAGATTGGCTCTCCTCCTCTCTCCTCTCCTCTGATTGGCCCTCTCGTTTCAGGGCGTGTCCGGAGTGCAGGGTACCGTCGGAGCTCGTGGTTCCGTCCGTTCACTGGGTGCAGGACCCTGTGCAGAAGGACCAGCTGGTGGCGCTGTTCAAGAACGCAGTGAGGTAAAAACTCTAACGTTAGATCTTTACCACAGACTGTTCAGTATGTGCAGAATTATTAGATACCCCTGTGTTTTTGCATTTTCCATTGTTGTGGTCACTTAAAGATCCCATGACATGGTACTTCTTGATGCTTTTATATGGCGCCTTTTTTTTTTTTTATCTTTTATTATTACAAGGTACACATTTTAACACCACAATAACATTCACAAAACACTCAGAAGACACATCGGGGGATGTGGGCACGGGAACGAACACCACTGGGCACAAGGGCCAAGAGAAACAGGGGGAGTGTAGAGGACCAAAGGGATTGTCCCAGGTGAAGAAAGGGGGTCCGGGGGGGAGCAGTGTCCAGGGAAGGTCCAGACAACAGGGTCCAGGGGGGACAGCGGAGGGGGGCAGGGGTCAGAAGTCCAGCTGACGGGAACTGGCCCGGGAGATGGAGAAAAGCGTATTGTCTGGGGTGAAGGTGTTGCAAAACTCAGTTTTACTGGTTCCCTAATACTGTAAATGAATCCTTCTTCAAAATCAAGACTCAGTGCATGAGAAAGACCCATGAGTCATAAATATGTCTCTGAAACACTTTATTCTGAGTGTTGTTGCTTGAATGCAAATGAGGAGGACAGAGACAGGCCAGTGCAGCGGGTGGGGGTGTGGCCAAATACTTCAGTGTTTCCTGGATTAGCGGTGCGATGTGCGCTGGCCCCACTTCTGTGTTTTAAGAGCGGAGGAAGATATGAGACGAGTTCCATTGAAAAATAAACACATTTCCACAGAAAATAAAATTAAACCACTGCTGTTTCAGAGGTCCAGAGGCTCGGATAAAGGACATCCGAGCCTGGAAACGCTCTCGCGTGTCTCCAGGCAAATAAAAAAACGCATCTCGCATTGTGTAGCTCGTTCGCGGTCCAAACTCTGGCCATGACGGTGGGTAGACATCCAGACCGGCGGTGGAACTGCATTTGCATTTTTTCTTGAATGTGACGTCAGAAAGTTCCCTTGTTCAGAATCTCCCGTGTGGGCTGTCTTTTTTTCAAACGCGGAGAAGGACCGCAAATGCTCAGTTTACACATTTCGCAACGTTTAGCCATGGGCGGGGGGGGCTAAACAGGGTAGGGGAGCTCACATTAACGTTCAAAAACCTCAGAAAGTGAAATTTTCATGCCATGGGACCTTTAAACCTGGTTGGGGCTTGTGGATATGATTTAACATTTTTGGCTGCAAAACCTCATTGTTAGTCAAACTAGCAGGTGCAATAACTACAATGTGTCAGCATTGTCTGTGCAGAATTATTAGGTACCGAAGACTGAACACTAAAGTTGGGTCAGAAAAAAGATAAGGATAAAATAGTGAAGCTGAAGGACTGAGTATAAGACAAACTGCTAAAGATCTGAAGAGAAACTGGAGGACTGTACGGCGTTTTGTTAACAGATCACAAAAGGGGCAGAAGAAAAGAGTTGAGAAGAAAAGACGGAAGCTGAGTGAGAAGGATCTATGCAGAATAAAGAGCGAAGTCAAGACAAGCCTCTACAAACCAGTTCCACCATTTTCACCAATTGTGGCTTGCCGGGTGTGCCTCGTAGTACAAGATGCAGTGTACTTCGCCAGGTTTCTAAAGTGAACAAAGCACAAACCCGACCCCCTCTGAGAAAGGAACACAAAGAAAAACGTCTGCAATGGGCCCAGAAGTACATGAAGACAGATTTTAGCGGAGTATTGTGGACGGATGAGATGAGGGTGACCTTAGATGGTCCAGACGGATGGGCTCGAGGTTGGATAGCTCATGGACAGGACACCCCAGGCTGGTTCAGAAGGCAGCAGGTGCTGGAGGAATCATGGTATGGGCCGGAATTATCAACAGTGAAGTTGTTGGCCCCTTCAGAGTAGAACAGGGTGTCAAAATCAACTCTGAGAAAGAAATCTGCAGCTTACAAGAAAAAGATGATTTTCATGCATGACGACGCTCCTTCACATTCCTCTCACTACACACCTGCATGGCTCGCACAAAAAGGTTTTAAAGATGACCACCTAATGTGTTGGCCACTGAACTCTCCAGATTTAAACCCAGTTGAGAATTTGTGGGCCATACTCAAACGTGTTTATGCCGAAGGAGAACAGTCCACCAGTTTGGATACTGTCTGGGAAGCAGTTTTATCAGCAGCAAAGTCTGTTGATCCTCAGCACGTGAAAAGTTTAATGATTCAGTGGACAGAAGACTGATGACAGTGCTTGAAAAGAAGGGAGGATGTGAAAAAGTGACGTTCAGTCTTATGACTGAATTTAAGATGTTTTGTTAATAAAGCTTAACCTGAACATTTATTTTCAATATTTATGTCATTATCTTGTTTTGCTTTGGTTTCTAATACAATTTTGTCGAAATAGTTGTGCTATGAGCTTGGTACCTAATAATTCTGCACACTACTGTTACTGCACCTGCTAGTTTGACTATCAATGAGGTTTTTCTTAAATCATATCCTCAAGCCCCAACAGGTTTAAGTCATCATAACAATGTAAAATGCAAAAACACAGGGCTGAACAGTCTGTGACATGGCTAACGCACTAGACCTGGTTTAGACCTGGTTTAGACCTGGTTTAGACCTGGTTTAGACCTGGTTTAGTCCTGGTTTAGACCTGGTTTAGACCTGGTTTAGACCTGGTTTAGACCTGGTTTAGACCTGGTTTAGACCTGGTTTAGTCCTGGTTTAGACCTGGTTTAGTCCTGGTTTAGTCCTGGTTTAGTCCTGGTTTAGACCTGGTTTAGTCCTGGTTTAGTCCTGGTTTAGACCTGGTTTAGTCCTGGTTTAGTCCTGGTTTAGTCCTGGTTTAGACCTGGTTTAGTCCTGGTTTAGTCCTGGTTTAGTCCTGGTTTAGACCTGGTTTAGTCCTGGTTTAGACCTGGTTTAGTCCTGGTTTAGTCCTGGTTTAGACCTGGTTTAGACCTGGTTTAGTCCTGGTTTAGACCTGGTTTAGTCCTGGTTTAGTCCTGGTTTAGACCTGGTTTAGACCTGGTTTAGACCTGGTTTAGTCCTGGTTTAGTCCTGGTTTAGTCCTGGTTTAGTCCTGGTTTAGACCTGGTTTAGTCCTGGTTTAGTCCTGGTTTAGACCTGGTTTAGTCCTGGTTTAGTCCTGGTTTAGTCCTGGTTTAGACCTGGTTTAGTCCTGGTTTAGACCTGGTTTAGACCTGGTTTAGTCCTGGTTTAGTCCTGGTTTAGACCTGGTTTAGTCCTGGTTTAGACCTGGTTTAGTCCTGGTTTAGGGCCTCGGAAGCGTGTGTTTCCTGTCACCTTCACAGTAAAAGCGTGTGTTTCCTGTCACCTTCACAGTAAAAGCGTGTGTTTCCTGTCACCTTCACAGTAAAAGCGTGTGTTTCCTGTCACCTTCACAGTAAAAGCGTGTGTTTCCTGTCACCTTCACAGTAAAAGCGTGTGTTTCCTGTCACCTTCACAGTAAAAGCGTGTGTTTCCTGTCACCTTCACAGTAAAAGCGTGTTTCCTGTCGTCTTAGACAAACTATTGATGCACAAGGGAAATGATCTGGATACAGTATCTCGCTCATCACAATATAATAACAAAGAGTAAAAAAAGAGCAAGAGGCCGGTGTGAAATGAGACATAATTATAAAAATAAAAATAAATAATGTAAATGTACAAGTTAAAATAAAATAGAAAAATAAGTAACAAAATATAAAGTAACAGCTATAAACAAGAGACAAGAACGGCAAAAGGAGAAAGGAGAAAACTACCACACCTAGGTGTGGTGAGTAATTTCATTGTAGTTAGCGCCCCCTTCAGGCAGATATAAGCAGTGTCCACCTGCGTCTGAGCAGAACTGAAGAAGCAGCTTGGATGAGAAACGGATTCGACCAGTCGACAAACTGAATTTCTCCTTTTGCCTTTGGTTCTACCTGGACGACTGAGGGATTTTGTAAACAAGAGACAGAGCATGAGGTGAAACATTATTATATAAAGTCTTATCTTATTAGGATTGAGTTGATGTACAGTTGTAGGGAGTATTATCTGTCCCTCTATGGCAGTGCTTCTCAAATAGTGGGGCGGGCCCCCCTGGGGGGGCGTGGCGTGATGCCAGGGGGGGCGCGTATGACCCTGGGAAACATGTTTTTTTGCTGTACTGTACTAGAACTAAGTGTAATTGCACATCAACAACAGTAGTTGGCAGTGGCGTTCTCACATGCGATTTACGCACAGTCTCACCATTAACAGAACATCCTCTGTCACAGAAAAAACACGTATATTCCACTGAGTCGTGTCCTTTAGTCCGACAGAAGCTGACGCATCAGTGGCACAAGGAGAGAGCGTTTTTTTTCAGTGCTTTTAGCTTATGCAAATGAGGTGGTTTTAAGTTTCATTTCTGTAAAACGTAAACAAATGTGCGCAAAGCTGCATTAAAAACACATTAATATTTGAGTCCTCAGTGCAGTCTTTGTTGTAAGTTTCTTTCTTTTTTTTGTTTATAATGTTATTAAAAGGATACAATGGTGTTCTAATAACAATTTTCTAGACAAATAATACTATTTATAGTCGCGCGCAGGGAGGGGGGCGTGAAATATTTTCTTCTTCCTAGGGGGGGCGTCACAGAAAATAATTGAGAAGCACTGCTCTATGGTCTGGTGCAGTGGGTGAGCAGGAGTGTCCATGATGGAGAGCAGTTTGTCCAGTGTCCTCCTGTCCCTCACTGTGACAAATGTCTCCAGCTCACAGCCGATCACATGACCAGCTTTGCAGATCAGTTTGTCAATCCGTCCGATGTCTCTTTTACTGGTGCTGCTCCCCCAGCAGACCACAGCAGAGTACAGGGCGCTGGGCTCCACAGACTGGTAGAAGATCTCCAGAACTTACTGCACACATTGAAAGACCTGAGCTTCCTCAGATGTAGAGTCTGCTCATGCTCTTCTTGTAGAAGCATTACAGTTGTCCTCCAGTCCAGAGCCTGTTGTCCGCATGGACGCCGAGCAGTTCTTGTAGCAGTCCACGATCTCCACCTCATGACCCTGGACGGTGATGGGCTCCACTGGTGACCTCTTCCTCCTTAAGTCAATCACCAATCAATCAATCAATCAAACATTTATAAAGAGCTTTTCATACAAAAAATGTAACACAAAGTGCCAGTTTGTTGGTCTTGTCCACGTTCAGGAGCAGATGGTCTGCCTGGGACCACTCCACAAAATTTGCTATCAGCGTCCTGTCCTCCAGCTCCTGTCCATCCCTGATACACCCAACCACCCCAGAGTCATCAGAACTTCTGCAGATGGACCCAACCACCACAGAGTCATCAGAGAACTTCTGCAGATGGACCCAACCACCCCAGAGTCATCAGAACTTCTGCAGATGGACCCAACCACCCCAGAGTCATCAGAACTTCTGCAGATGGACCCAACCACCCCAGAGTCATCAGAACTTCTGCAGATGGACCCAACCACCACAGAGTCATCAGAACTTCTGCAGATGGACCCAACCACCACAGAGTCATCAGAGAACTTCTGCAGATGGACCCAACCACCCCAGAGTCATCAGAGAACTTCTGCAGATGGACCCAACCACCCCAGAGTCATCAGAACTTCTGCAGATGGACCCAACCACCACAGAGTCATCAGAGAACTTCTGCAGATAGACCCAACCACCCCAGAGTCATCAGAACTTCTGCAGATGGACCCAACCACCGCAGAGTCATCAGAACTTCTGCAGATGGACCCAACCACCGCAGAGTCATCAGAGAACTTCTGCAGATGGACCCAACCACCCCAGAGTCATCAGAACTTCTGCAGATGGACCCAACCACCGCAGAGTCATCAGAGAACTTCTGCAGATGGACCCAACCACCGCAGAGTCATCAGAACTTCTGCAGATGGACCCAACCACCACAGAGTCATCAGAACTTCTGCAGATGGACCCAACCACCCCAGAGTCATCAGAACTTCTGCAGATGGACCCAACCACCACAGAGTCATCAGAGAACTTCTGCAGATGGACCCAACCACCCCAGAGTCATCAGAACTTCTGCAGATGGACCCAACCACCCCAGAGTCATCAGAACTTCTGCAGATGGACCCAACCACCCCAGAGTCATCAGAACTTCTGCAGATGGACCCAACCACCCCAGAGTCATCAGAACTTCTGCAGATGGACCCAACCACCGCAGAGTCATCAGAACTTCATCATCAGAGCTGTTTTGGAAATCAGAGATGTACACCCTAACTCACAGTAAAAGCGTGTGTTTCCTGTCTCCTTCACAGCAAAAGCGTGTGTTTCCTGTCTCCTTCACAGCAAAAGTGTGTGTTTCCTGTCTCCTTCACAGTAAAAAGCCGTGTAAGTTCTTCCTGGAGGGACGAGGGACGTGTCCGTTTGGAGACCGCTGTTTGTATCTGCACCAAGACCCATTTGGACGAAGACCAGGACCAGAGAGAGTCCGGAAACAGCTGGGACCAGAGGGGACCGTCAGGGTGAGACCTGGTTTAGTCCTGGTTTAGTCCTGGTTTGGACCTGGTTTGGACCTGGTTTGGGCCTGGTTTAGTCCTGGTTTAGACCTGGTTTAGTCCTGGTTTAGTCCTGGTTTAGTCCTGGTTTAGACCTGGTTTAGTCCTGGTTTAGTCCTGGTTTAGACCTGGTTTAGTCCTGGTTTAGACCTGGTTTAGACCTGGTATAGTCCTGGTTTGGACCTGGTTTAGTCCTGGTTAATCCTGGTTTAGACCTGGTATAGACCTGGTATAGTCCTGGTTTGGACCTGGTTTGGACCTGGTTTAGTCCTGGTTTAGACCTGGTTTAGTCATGGTTTAGACCTGGTTTAGTCCTGGTTAATCCTGGTTTAGACCTGCTATAGTCCTGGTTTGGACCTGGTTTGGACCTGGTTTAGTCCTGGTTTAGACCTGGTTTAGACCTGGTTTAGTCCTGGTTTAGACCTGGTTTAGACCTGGTTTAGACCTGGTATAGTCCTGGTTTGGACCTGGTTTGGACCTGGTTTAGTCCTGGTTTAGACCTGGTTTAGTCCTGGTTAATCCTGGTTTAGACCTGGTATAGACCTGGTATAGTCCTGGTTTGGACCTGTTTTGGACCTGGTTTGGACCTGTTTTGGACCTGGTTTAGACCTGGTTTAGACCTGGTTTAGACCTGGTTTAGACCTGGTTTAGTCCTGGTTTAGACCTGGTTTAGTCCTGGTTTAGTCCTGGTTTAGTCCTGGTTTAGACCTGGTTTAGACCAGGTTTAGACCAGGTTTAGTCCTGGTTTAGTCCTGGTTTAGTCCTGGTTTAGACCTGGTTTAGACCTGGTTTAGTCCTGGTTTAGACCTGGTTTAGACCTGGTATAGTCCTGGTTTGGACCTGGTTTAGTCCTGGTTAATCCTGGTTTAGATCTGGTATAGTCCTGGTTTGGACCTGGTTTGGACCTGGTTTAGTCCTGGTTTAGACCTGGTTTAGACCAGGTTTAGACCTGGTTTAGTCCTGGTTTAGACCTGGTTTAGACCAGGTTTAGTCCTGGTTTAGTCCTGGTTTAGACCTGGTTTAGACCAGGTTTAGTCCTGGTTTAGTCCTGGTTTAGTCCTGGTTTAGTCCTGGTTTAGACCTGGTTTAGACCTGGTTTAGACCTGGTTTAGACCTGGTTTAGATCTGGTTTAGACCTGGTTTAGACCTGGTTTAGTCCTGGTTTAATCCTGGTTTAGACCTGGTTTACTCCTGGTTTAGACCTGGTTTAGACCTGGTTTAGACCTGGTTTAGACCTGGTTTAGTCCTGGTTTAGTCCTGGTTTAGTCCTGGTTTAGTCCTGGTTTAGTCCTGGTTTAGTCCTGGTTTAGACCTGGTTTAGTCCTGGTTTAGTCCTGGTTTAGACCTGGTATAGTCCTGGTTTGGACCTGGTTTGGACCTGGTTTAGTCCTGGTTTAGACCTGGTTTAGTCCTGGTTAATCCTGGTTTAGACCTGGTTTAGACCAGGTTTAGACCAGGTTTAGTCCTGGTTTAGACCTGGTTTAGTCCTGGTTTAGACCTGGTTTGGACCAGTTTGTTGTTGCTTTCAGTTCATGAATAATGTTCGTCTTTGGGACTTTATCGAGGAGAGAGAGACTCGCACGGCCCCGCCCACTGATGACATCACCCCTCAGCCCAACGACATAATTTCTCCACACGACGACGTCACGGCCCCACGCCACGACGTCACGGCCCCACGCCACGACGTCACGGCGGCGGAGGAGGAGCTGAGCCGGAGTCTGCAGCAGCTGTCCACCGCAGACACATAATAACCAAGAGAAGACGAACAAAACTACAGACGCAGTTTGTGTCATGAGGGGTCAGACTGTTCATAGAGCTCAGGATCCGTTACCATGGAAACCCGCCATGTTTGTGGTGGTAGTACAAAATTACATACAGATACATTTACCCTAAAAAAAAAAACGGGGAACTACAAAGACCATGAGACGACAGAAGAAATCACTTTGAAACCAAAACTCTTGGGATTTTTTAAAAGTCTCAGATCGCCATGTCATTATTAAAAAGTAAAGGTTACAACAGTGACCCCTGAGTATTCTGAGGGATGACGTCACAATCCTGAGCTCTATACAGGGGTTAGGGTCAGGGCTGGTAATCATGTGACCAGGAAACATGGAAATATGAATTTGTCTGACTTCATGAAACTAATAAAATGCAAAAGTGCTCCAAACAGTAAAACAGCTCCAAGAATAAATTATTTGGTTTGATCAATGTTTCATTACTATTATATTAAACTAACTATTATAGAATAGAGCACGTTTTATTGTCACTATTCATATGTACAATTTACATCAGACATACTCACAATGAGATTAAAGCATCTCACTTCAGTGCGACATTTAAGTACGATATACATCACAGCAGGATATTTACAACACAGTATAGGTAATAAAACACAGTAATGGTAATAAAAAATGGAAGAAAAAAAACAAATTAGTGCAAAAAAAGTCCTGTACTATGCATTAGTTGCCAGGTTATTGCAAGTCGTGCTCAGCTATTGCAGTAGGGGTGACACAACCATTTATACACACACTAGAGAGTCTCTACATTGCAGAGGGAGATGTCTCACAGAATTCAGTTTAGCAGATTGTACTGCATTAAATATTTTCAACAAGCTATAGCACAGTGTTCAGTATTGCACCACAGGATATTACACTGTATTTAGGTACACAACAACAGGTGGATCTGCTACAAAACCCAGTTGAAGATATTACACAGGAATAAATATTGCCCAGGTGGATATGCTACAAAAACTATATTATTACACTGTAATAAATATTGTCCAGCAAGATATATTGCACTGTGTTCTGTAATTGCACATTGGGTGGATGGAGGAGAGTGGGGGGCCCTGGGTGCGAATGATGATGAATGAATGTGCAATTTCCAACTTAGACTCTTAGACGAATACCCCACGTGATAGGTGGGGTGTGCAGTCAATCTGTGGCGGGACGTAAAACCTTTCTTGTGCTCTCATAGGTCTGTGAGCTGTCAACAAGGCGGGACCAGGTGCTGCGACTGGGAGTGCTTTGTGACATAAGACTGGGACTGGGAGTGCTGAATCTAGACACTTTGTGACATATTTCATCTTTTTTAATATAAGTATATTGCATAAGTGTTGGTGCTGAACATCAAATGTTTGTTTTATATTATTAATTATTTTATTATATGCTCTAGTACAATGCATGATTGAGGAAAAAATGACATGTCACCCACGAAACATCTTGGAATAAAAAACAACAACAACAAAAACTTAATACACTGTTGTGGTAGTGGCTATTTTTAGAAAGGATGTGCTGTTGATGTCTGCTGAGGGCTGTATGATTATTTGTGTATGAACAAAATGAGACTTTTTAACAACCCCTGTAACGTGAAAAGTCCCTCAGTATATATAGATGGGAGACAAATTATGTCTGACTCCACCATTTCTGTTCAGAGAAATTCTCTTCCTTCTCTGAACAGAAATGGTGGAGTCAGACATAATTTGTCTCCCATCTACAATTCCTTTCTTAAGCCTAGATCAAGCAAACAGGGGAACAATAGGGCTAGAGCCAGGTCAGGGCCAGAGGTGTGAAAAACAGTCGTTGTAGGGATGAATAGGGATCGTTATCTAGACGCCAGAGAAACAAAAGACGGAAACCAATGAGATAGTTTCAGAAAGTAGTTAGCTTGTTAGCTCCTCCCTGCAGCAAGATATAAGCAAGTGTCTTACCAGTATTCTTATTAGAGCTGACGAAGCC